>CM052667.1:37091195-37128787 GCA_028533165.1 Leontopithecus rosalia | reverse complement strand
CACAAAAAAAAAAATTTTGCCTGGCGCGGTGGCTCAAGCCTATAATCCCAGCACTTTGGGAGGCTGAGGCGGGTGGATCATGAGGTCAAAAGATCGAGACCATCCTGGTCAACATGGTGAAACCCCGTCTCTACTAAAAATGCAAAAAACTAGCTGGGCATGGTGGCGTGTGCCTGTAATCCCAGCTACTCGGTAGACTGAGGCAGGAGATCTGCCTGAACCCAGGAGGCAGAGGTTGCGGTGAGCCAAGATCACGCCATTGCACTCCAGCCTGGGTAACAATAGTGAAACTCTGTCTCAAAAATAAAAATAAAAATAAATTTTTTTGAGACAGAATCTCACTCTATTGCCCAGGCCGGAGTGCAGCAGCATGATCTCGGCTCACTGCAACCTCTGCCACCAGGGTTCAAGCAATTCTCCTGCCTCAGCCTCCCAAGTAGCTGGGACTACAGGCCCCTGCCACTGTCCTGGCTAATTTTTGTATTTTTAGTAGAGACAGGGTTTCATCATATTGGCCAGGCTTGTCTTGAACTCTTGACCTCATGACCCACCTGCCTTAGCCTCCCAAAGTGCTGAGATTACAGGTGTGAGCCACCTCACCCAGCCAAAAAAAAATTTTTTTAAGGCTAGTCCAGTGAAGCAGTGGGAGTGGAGAAGGAACAAATCTGTAATTGGTTGTGATCAATGAGTTGTAAATACCACAGCACTTGAACCAGCCTAAAATCACATATTTTTTTTTTTTTGAGACGGAGTCTCGCTCTGTCTCCCAGGCTGCAGTGCAGTGGCATGATCTCAGCTCACTGCAACCTCCACCTCCCGGGTTCAGGCGACTGTCCTGCCTCAGCCTCCTGAGTAGCTGGGATTACAGGCGCATGCCACCATGCCCAGCCATTTTTTTTTTGGTATTTTTAGTAGAGATAGGGTTTCAGTTTCACCGTGTTGGCCAGGCTGGTCTTGAACATCTGATCTTGTGATCGGCCCACCTCGGATGTCCAAATTGCTGGGATCATAGGCGTGAGCCACCACGCCCGGCCTTTAAAATCACCATCTTTCTATTGGACCTTGCTCTTGTTTATTGGACTCTACAAGCAGCGAGCATCCAGACCCATGTTCAGTTGCATTTTGTGTCTGGCTTCTTTCACTTAGCAGAATGTTTTTTTTCTTTTTTTCTTTCTTTCTTTTTTTAGAGACAGGGTTTCACCATGTTGGTAAGGCTGCTCTCGAACTCCCGACCTCAGGTGATCTGCCTGCCTCAGCCTCCCAAAGTGCTGGGATTACAGGTGTGAGTCACTGAGCCCAGCCTTTTTTTTTTTTTTTTTTTTTGAGACAGAGTTTCACTCTTGTTACCCAGGCTGGAGTGCAGTGACACAGTATTGGCTCACTGCAACCTACGCTTCCCAGGTTCAAGCAATCCTCCCACCTCAGCCTCCCCAGTAGCTGGGACTATAGGCATGTACCACCACCCCCAGCTAATTATTATTTTTTTTTAATGTTTTTGTATGGAGGTTTACCATGTTGCTCAGGCTGATCAGAAACTCCTGAACTCAAGTGATCCACCAGCCTCAGCCTCCCAAAGTGCTGGGATTACAGGTGTGACCACCGCACCTGGCCTTCATTCCATTTTTATGGTTGTATAATACTCCAGTGTATGGATATCTGACACTTTGTTAATGCATTTATCTGTTGATGGACACTGAGGCTATTTACACCTTCTGGTTATTTGAATAATACTGCTATCAACATTCATGTTCAAATTCTTGTGTGGACGTCTATTTTCAATATTCTTGGGTAGATATCTAGGAATGGAATTGCTAGGTCAAATGGTAACTGTTTCACTTATTGAAGGAACTGCCCAACTGTTTTCCACAGTAGCTGCACATTCTACAATCCCACCAGCGATCTATAAGGGTTCCAATTTTTGGCCGGGCGCGGTGGCTCACGCCTGTAATCCCAGCACTTTGGAAGGCCGAGGCGAGTGGATCACGAGGTCAAGAGATCGAGACCATCCTGGTCAACATGGTGAAACCCTGTCTCTACTAAAAATACAAAAAATTAGCTGGGCGTGGTGGCGCGTGCCTGTAGTCCCAGCTACTTGGGAGGCTGAGGCAGGAGAATCGCCTGAACCCAGGAGGCGGAGGTTGCGGTGAGCCAAGATCGCACCATTGCACTCCAGCCTGGGTAACAAGAGCGAAACTCCGTCTCAAAAAAAAAAAAAAAAAGAGTTCCAATTTTTCCATATTCCCACCACTTGTTACCTGTCTTTTTTTACTATAGCCATCCTACTGGGTGTGATGTGGTATCCCATTGTGGCTTTGATTTGCTCTTTCCCATGACCAATGATGTTGAGTTTCTTTTCATTTTTACTGGCCATCTGCATATTTTCTTTGGAGAGATGTTTATTCAGATGTTTTGCTCACTTTGTAATTGGGTTATTTGCCTTTTTTTTTTTTTCTCTGGGACGGAGTTTCGCTCTTGTTACCCAGGCTGGAGTGCAATGGCGTGATCTCGGCTCACCACAACCTCCGCCTCCTGGGTTCAGGCAATTCTCCTGCCTCAGCCTCCTGAGTAGCTGGGATTACAGGCACACGCCACCATGCCCAGCTGATATTTTGTATTTTTAGTAAAGACGGGGTTTCACCATGTTGACCAGGATGGTCTTGATCTCTTGACCTCGTGATCCACCCGCCTCGGCCTCCCAAAGTGCTGGGATTACAGGCTTGAGCCACCGCGCCCGGCCTTTATTTGCCTTTTAATAAGTTGTACACGTTTTTCTTTTAATCTGGACATAAGTTTCCTGTCAAATATATAGTTTGCAAATATTTTTTCTTTTCTTTTTTTGCTCATACCCAATCTTGTTAAATTTGTAAATATTTTCTTTGATGGCCCAGCATGGTGGCTCATGCCTGCAGTCCCAGCACTTTGGGAGGCTGAGGTAGGTGGATCACGAGGTCAGGGGTTTGAGACCAGCCTAGCTAACATGGTGAAACCCTGTCTCTACAAAAATACAATAATTAGCCGCGTATGGTGGCATGTGCCTGTAGTCCCAGTTACTCGGGAAGCTGAGGCAGGAGAATTGCTTGAACCTGGGAGGCGGAGGTTGCAGTGAGCTGAGACCGCACCACTGCACTCCAGCTTGGGCAACAGAGCAAGATTCTGTCTAAAAAAAAAAATATATATATATATGCTTTCTTTGATTCTGCTGTCTTTCACTTTCTTGTCAAAAGCATCCTTTGAAGCACAAAGGTTTTAATTTTTTTTTCTTTTTTTTTTGAGACAGGGTCTCACTCTGTCACCCAGGCTGGAGTACAATAGCACGATCTTGACTCACTGCAACCGCCACCTCCACGGTTCAAGTGATTCTCCTGTCTCAGCCTCCCAAGTAGCTAGGATTACAGGTGTGTACCAACAAGCTAAATTTTGTATTTTATTTTTAGAGACAGAGTCTTGCTTTGTTGCCCAGGCTGGAGTGCAGTGGCATGATCTGGGCTCACTGCAACCTCCACCTCCTGGCTTCTAACAATTCTCCTGCTTCAGCTTCCTGAGTAGCTGAGACTACAGGTGCACACCGCCATGCTCGGCTAATTTTTTGTATTTTTTTTTTTTTAGTAGAGATGGGGTTTTACCGGGTTCCCCAAGATGGTCTCAAACTTCAGAGCCCAGACAATCCACCAGCCTCAGCCTTCCAAAGTGCTAGGATTACAGGCATGAGCTGCCATGCCCGGCCAATTTTGTATTTTTAATGGAGACAGGGCTTCACCATGTTGGGCAAGCTGGTCTCGAACTCTAGGGCTCAAATGATCCACCTGCCTCAGCTGCCCAAAGTGCTGGGATTACAGGCGTGTGCCATTGGGCCTGGCCCAGGCTTTAAATTTTGATGAATAACAGTTTATCTTTTCTTTTTTTTTGTACAGGGAGAATCTTGTAATATTTAGTTTTCCCCCAAGGAAGAATAAAGATATCTTATACTTCATTTGGTAATTTACTTGTTAAAGATAATATGGGTGTTATTATTTGAGACTATTTAATGGCATGTCATATAATAGTGCACATGTTAGGGGTCAATGTTTCCAGAGAAAAAGACAAAGCATATGAGTATCAATAAAACTAATTGAATAAAAATCCTGGCACCCTTGGAGGAATGGTTGATCTCAGGTCTGGGGGAGAAAATACTCAGAATGAGCCTGGGGCAGATGGTGCCAGAAAGCAAAGATAACAGGAGAACAGCAAATGGACACTGAGCTCCCACTGGCCTAAGATAGAGACAAATTGAACCTCAGAGAGATTGCACCAGAAACATGGAATTAAAAACAACAACATAGTATCAGCGTAGAGTCCCACTAAAGGGAAGACAGATAAAGGGAGGGAGAAAATGAAACACACTGGACAGACTACCAACTCCTCACTCTGAAAATTGCCAAATAAAGGAAAAAGCTAAGCATTCTCTCTTCTTTCCCGTGTGAACTTAATTTCAAGGTTATCGAATTGCCCTACTTGATGAGGGAACATTCTTCACAGAAGAATTTCAGGCCGGGTGCAGTGGCTCAAGCCTGTAATCCCTGCACTTTGGGAGGCCAAGGCAGGTGGATCACGAGGTAAAGAGGTCGAGACCATCCTGGTCAACATGGTGAACCCCCGTCTCTACTAAAAATACAAAAAAAATTAGCTGGGCATGGTGGCGCGTGCCTGTAATCCCATCTACTCGGGAGGCTGAGGCAGGAGAATTGCCTGAATCCAGGAGGCGGAGGTTTCGGTAAACTGAGATCGTGCCATTGCACTCCAGCCTGGGTAACGAGAGTGAAACTCCGTCTCAAAAAAAAAAAAAAAAAAGAATTTCAGTTAATAAATGAGAAATGGGCTGGGCACGGTGGCTCACGCCTATAATCCCAGCACTTTGGGAGGCTGAGGCGGGTGGATCACGAGGTCAAGCGATCGAGACCGGGCCCAGCGCGGTGGCTCACGCCTGTAATCCCAGCACTTTGGGAGGCTGAGGCGGGTGGATCATGAGGTAAAGAGGTCGAGACCATCCTGGTCAACATGGTGAACACCTGTCTCTACTAAAAATACAAAAAAAATTAGCTGGGCATTGTGGCGCATGCCTGTAATCCCAGCTACTCAGGAGGGTAAGGCAAGAGAATTGCCGGAACCCAGGAGGCAGAGGTTGCAGTGAGCCGAGATCACGCCATTGCACTCCAGCCTGGGTAACAAGAGCGAAACTCCGTCTCAAAAAAAAAAAAGAGAGATCGAGACCATCCTGGTCAACAAGGTGAAACCCTGTCTCTACTAAAAATACAAAAATTAGCTGGGCATGGTGGTGTGCACCTGTAGTCCCAGCTACTCGGGAGGCTGAAGCAGGAGAACTGCTTGAATCCAGAAGGTGGAGGTTGCAGTGAGCCGAGATCACGCCACTGCACTCCAGCCTGGGTAACAACAGCGAAACTCCGTCTCAAAAGATACAAAAAAAAAAAAAGAGAGAAATGACAGAACTGGAAAATCAGCATTTTGCAACCCCAATGAAATAAGTGTCAGTCAATTATTATCAATAGATACAACTATTGGATAAAAGGCTGATGAGGCTGGGTGTGGTGCTGCATGCTGGTAGTCTCAGCCACTTGGGAGGCTGAGGTGGGAGAACATTTGAGCCCAGAAGTTTGAAGCTGTAGAGAACTATGATTGTGCCTATGAATAGCCACTGCACTGCAGCCTGGGCAACACAGAGAGACTTTGTTCCCCCTCCTCCCACGCCAAAAAAAAAAAAAGGTTGATGAGGGGCCAGGTGTGGTGGTTGACACCTGTAATCCCAGCTACTCAGGAGGCTGGGGCAGGAGAATTACTTGAACCTGGGAGGTGGAGGTTGCAGTGAGCCGAGATCACACCACTGCACTCCAGCCTGGGCAAGAAGAATGAAACTTAGAGAGATCAGGTTATCAGCACCTGTAGGAATCTTAGAGGGATCAGGTTATAAGCACCTGTAGCCCCTATTCAATTTTAGAATCACTAAAAGACAACCAGATTTTTTTTTTTTTTTTTGGAGACAGAGTTTTGCTCGTTACCCAGGCTGGAGTGCAATGGCACAATCTTGGCTCACCGCAACCTCCGCCTCCTGGGTTCAGGCAATTCTCCTGCCTCAGCCTCCTGAGTAGCTGGGATTACAGGCACGTGCCACCATGCCCAGCTAATTTTTTGTATTTTTAGTAGAGACAGGGTTTCACCATGTTGACCGGGATGGTCTCGATCTCTTGACCTCGTGATCCACCCGCCTCGGCCTCCCAAAGTGCTGGAATTACAGGCTTGAGCCACCGCGCCCAGCCTGACAACCAGATATTTTGCATCTCCTGAATGCAGTGTGCAGCATAAAATACCACCTAGCAAATCTTCTTGCCTAGAAGTGGAACCTGAATAAACCAAGCCTCTGAGCCAGCATCCATATATAGAGGAACGTATTCAATAGCACCAAAAAATAGTAATAATAAACAGATCCAGAACATGCGAAATTTTACTGGAAAATTTACCCAGTCTCTTCAGCAACTCAATGACTATAAGGGCGAGAGGGTTGGGAGGTGTTTGTATTTGCTGAGATCATTGTGAAGCATAATAATCAGCCAGGCCTGTAATCCTAGCACTTTGGGAGGCTGAGGTGGGTGGATCACCTGAGGTCAGTTCAAAACCAGCCTGGCCATCAAGGTGAAACCACATCTTAAAAAAAGAAGCTTAATAATCAAATGGAGTGTATAAACCTTGTTCTTGATTCAAAACAAAAAAAAAAAACACAGGCGTTCTTGAGACAATCAGGGATATTTGGTTAAGGACTAGCTAGGTATTAGATGATATTAAGGAATTGTTCATTTTGTTATATGTGATAATGGCATTGTGGTTATGAAGAAAACGTTTGTAATTTTTTTCTTTGTTGAGACAGGGTCCTCACTCTGTCACCCAGGCTGGAGTGCAGTGGCGCTTTCTTGGCTCACTGCAACCTCTGCTTCCCAGGCTCAAACGATCCTCCTGTTTCGGCTTCCCGAATAGCTGGAACTACAGGTGTGATACCACGCCCGGCTAATTTTTTGTAGAGATGGGGTTTTGCCACATTGCCCAGGCTGACCTCAAGTGATCAAGTGCTGGGATTACAGGCGCGAACCACCACGCCCGGGGCCTCCTCCCCTTAACAAACATTTACCGAGAGGCCATCCCGTGCCAGAGTCTGCTCTGGGCACACAGCAGGGAGCACCACAAAGCCCCCGGCCCCCTGGAGCTCGCTCGGGGCGGGGCGGACGCGCACGAAAGCCGGTGTGAAATGCCGGGTCCTGGAGTGACTATCACAGACGGAGCCCACAGGAGTCGTCCGTTCGTTTCCTGCGGGGGCTATACCGGATTACCACAGACATAAGGGCTTCAAACCTGAATGTCTGATCTGATGGTTTTGCAGTCAGACGTCTGACAGGGCTCCCAGACCTAAAATCTGGCGGGCCCCGGCGGGGCTGCGTTTCCTTCTGGAGGCTGTAGGGGCGCACGCGCTTCCTCACCTTTTCCGGTTTCTCGCGGCCACCCGGCGTCCCTGGCTGCGGCCCCTTCCTCCCGCACGGGGTGTCTCCGACTCTCCTCTGCAGCCACAGCTCCTTTTCTCCTCCGCCTTCCTCTTCTGCTTTTAAGGACTCTCATGATGACATTAGGCCCACCTGGATGATCCTGAGCACCTCTTTAGGATCAGCTGTAGCAGCCTTAATTCCCCCTTGCCACGTAACTGAGCACATTCTTAGGTTCCGCGGTGAGGACGTGGATCTCTCCAGGGCCCTATTCGGCCGACCACGGATGGGGAGGCCGGTGAAGATGGACAGAGAAAGGCGGAGGCAGAAAAAAGGCTCGGAGAGAGGCAGAGGTCCGGGCTGAGGGGAGAGAGGAGGTGGCTGACAAAAGACAGTGTCCCGGGTGCGCTTGGGGGGGCTTTCGGGGGATTCTATCTGCCCGCTGAGACTTTCCAGGGACGTTATTCCAGGAAAGCCTGGGCAGCTGTGAAACCTCAGACGACGCCAGAGGACTGTTCGAGATTGAGTCAATAGGCAATTGTCGGAGAGGAGGGGAAGGAGGGCTGCTCTCAGCAAGTTTCCTGAGCTCAAGGCTCTCCGGGCCTCCTCCCTATCTGGGCTGGGAGTGTGGGTCTATACCCTCGGGGGCAGGAGGGAGGCTTTAATCAAATTCTCAAAGGGGCCTGGGACCAATAATGTTAACTCCTATTTGAGTGTTATAAATGGAAGTGCTTGGAATGTAAAATGCTGCAGTCACTGTGGAAGACAGTTTAGCAGCACCTCAAAATATAGTTACTCTGTGACCCAGCGACTCCATTCCTAGGCGCTCCATTCCATGCCCGGGAGAACGGAAGTCATCCATCCACACAAAAACCTATCCACGGCTGTTTGTAGCAGCATCGCTCACAATAGCCAAAAGTGGAAACAACACTAAGGTCAGTCTCCTGATAAGCAGTTAAACAAAATGTAGTATATCCGTGCAATGGAATCTTATTCAGGCGTTAAAAAGAATGAAGTTCTGAGACAGGATACAACATGGATGAAACTTGGAGACATCATGCTAAGTGAAATACGCCAGACAGGAAAGGACAAATATATGATTCCACTGTATGTAAGATACCCAGAGTAGTCAAATTCATAGAAACAGAAAATCTAATAGTGATTGGCAGGGGCTGAGAGAGGGCAGAAGGGAGTGAATGTTAGTGGGTATAAGTTTCTTTTTGAGGTGATTAAATGTTTTAAAATAGATTGTGGTTGTGCAACTCTGAAAATACACTGAAAGCCACTGAATTCCTTAAATGGGTGATGAGTGAAATTTCTGCTATGTAAATTATATCTCAGTAAAACTGTTCCTAGAAAAAAGAGGAAGTGGGCCAGACACAGCTGCTCACGCCTATAATCCCAGCACTTTGGGAGGCTGAAGTGGGAGAATTGCTTGAATCCAGGAGTTCAAGACCAGCCTGGGCAATAGAGTGAGACCCATCCCTACATACCTATGAAAAAATTTTTAAAATTGCATAGCGAGGTAACACACACCTACAGTCCCAGCTACTTGGAGGCTGAGGTGGAAGAATCGTTCAAGCCCAGGAGGTGGAGATTGCAGTGAGCTGTGATCTTGCCACTGTACTTCAGCTTGGGCAGCAGAGTGAGACCCTGTCTCAAAAAATAAATTTTCTCTCTTTTTTTTTTTTTTGAGACAGAGTTTCGCTCTTGTTACCCAGGCTGGAGTGCAATGGCGTGATCTCGGCTCACCACAACCTCTGCCTCCTGGGTTCAAGCAATTCTCCTGCCTTAGCCTCCCGAGTAGCTGGGATTACAGGCGCACACCACCATGCCCAGCTAATTTTTTTGTATTTTTAGTAGAGACAGGGTTTCACCTTGTTGACCAGGATGGTCTCGATCTCTTGACCTCGTGATCCACCCACCTCGGCCTCCCAAAGTGCTGGGATTGCAGGTTTGAGCCACCGCGCCCGGCCTGAGAGCATGGCATTTCACTTTATCTTTGCAGCTATGAAAGGCAGGTCTTGACCGTCTCCCCTCTTACAGTTGAGCAGATGGCAGAGAGGTGAGGGTCACTAGGCTAAGGCAGGATGGCTGTTTAGTGACAGGCCTTGGACCAGGTCTCCTGTATTGGTCATTCTTTGTCCTGAGAGCCATGCTGGAGTGCAGATTCGGAGGTGACAGGCAAGTGGCACAGTCAGTGATGCATCTTTTCAGTAGCTGCTGGAGAGTGGGCAGTTCTGATGGCAGCAGGGGAAGCTGGCCGGGAAGAGGAGGTGACAGTCAGCTCAGGCTGCCACAACCCCAGACACTAGATGGCTTAACCAACAGGACTTTATTTCTCACAGTTCTGGAGGCTGGAAAGTCCTAGATGAAGGTGCCGGCCAAACTCATTCCTGGCAAGGGTCCCTCCTGGACTCACCATACACCTTTCCTTGGTATGTGCACGTGGAGAGATCTCTCCTCCTCTTATAAAGTCACTAATCTGGCTGGGCGTGGTGGCTCACACCTGTAATCCCAGCACTTTGGGAGGCCAAGGTGGGCGGATCATCTGAGGTCAGGAGTTCAAGACCAGCCTGACCAACATGGTGAAACCCTGTCTCTACTAAAAATAAAAAAATTAGTCAGACTGGGGACAGGTGCCTATAATCCCAGCTATTTAGGAGGCTAAGGCAGGAGGATCGTTTGAACCTGGGAGGTGGAGGCTGCAATGAGCTGAGATCACACCATTGCACTCCAGCCTGAGACACAGAGCGAGACTCCATCTCAAAATAATAATAATAAAGTCACCAATCCTATAGGATTAGGACTCTACCGTGGCGCGGTGGCTCAAACCTGTAATCCCAGCACTTTGGGAGGCTGAGGCGGGTGGATCACGAGATCAAGAGATCAAGACCATCCTGGTCAACATGGTGAAACCCCATCTCTACTAAAGATGCAAAAAATTAGCTGGGCATGGTGGCACGTGCCTGTAATCCCAGCTGCTCGGGAGGCTGAGGCAGGAGAATTGCCTGAACCCAGGAGTCGGAGGTTGTGGTGAGCCGAGATCGCACCATTGCACTCCAGCCTGGGTAACAAGAGTGAAACTCTGTCTCAAAAAAAAAAAAAAAACAACCCTCACTTAACCTTAAGTATCTTCTAAAAGTTCTTCTTCAAATAGAGTCACAGTGGGGGATAGGGCCCCCCATATTAATTTTAGGGATACACAATTCAGTCCATAGCAGGAGGCATAACCAGCTATCAAAGCATACTCACGCGTGACCTCCTCTGCGCCCAGCCCTCACCTCATTCAATCCTCCCAGTCGTGGGAAGGTGCTGCTGTCACACATCTGCCCCTATTTTTATAGGAGCAAGCTCAGAAAGCTACACTTGACTGGGTGGGGTGGCTACTTAGTAATCCCAGCTACTCAGGAGGTTAAGGTCAGGGGATAGCCTGAGCCTGACCCTTGAAAATTGAGGCTGTAGTGAGCCAAGATCGCACCACTGCACTGGTGCAGTGGGAGTGAGAACCTGTCTCAAAAACAACAACAAAAAGGAAAAAAAAGGTAGGCTGGGCATGGTGGCTCACATCTGTAATCCCAGCACTTTGGGAGGCAGAGGTGGTAGATCACCTGACGTCAGGAGTTCAAGACCAGCCTGGCCAACATGGTGAAACTGTCTCTACTAAAAATACAAAAATTAGCTAGGAGAGGCTGAGCCAGGAGAATCGCTTGAACCCAGGAGGCAGAGATTGCAGTGAGCCAAGATTGCACCACTGCATACCAGCCTGGGTGACAGAGCAAGACTCTGTCTCAAAAAAGAAAAAGAAAAAAAAATTTGCCTACTCAAGGACACGCAGCTAGTAAGTGATTTGGATCACATCTCCTGACCCCAGGGCCCATTCGCCTATCCCTACCTGGGCCACCACCATGACTCAGGAGGCCCCTCTGGGGAAGCAGTGGGGACCGTCATAGGAGGCTCCGGGACAGAGAGCTGCAGGACTGGGACAGGGAGGCCGTGGGGAGGCTGCACACCGTCCTGTTCCACGGAGGTCACTGCTAGGGGTAGCCCCATCCTGGGACACAGACACCAAGGACTGCAGTCTGCGGAGAGGAGGCTGAGCTGGGAGGGACAGTGGCCCAAGGCCATTCTGAAGGCTTATGAGCAAGGTGAGACGAGCCACAGAGGCGGCTGAGCAAGCAAGGGTGAAAACGGAGGATGGGAGCTTGTGCTGAAGAGGGGAGGGGCAGCCTCAGAGGGAAGGGCAGGGCCAGATGCAGAGGCTGATGTGAGCGGGCGAGGGGACACGGATTCATGGGGAGACTGAATCAGGGGCCAGACAGGCTGGAGCGCCTAGCGTCGGAAGCTGGGTGATGGGGCCTCGTACTCTGCCACATGAGACTCCTCCAGCCCAGCCCAGCCCCTTTCTCCTTTTCACCTCTCACAGATCCTCTGGTACCCCGCCATCTTTCCTAAGCTATGTTCTCTTTCAGCAGAGTGGAGTTTAGGGGAGGGCATCCTGCAGAAATAGCAAATCTCAAAGTCAACTCTTGCCTGAGTCCTAGGCTCCTCTGGCGGAAGGGTAGTCCTTCTTTTTGCGTGTTTTAGGTGGTCAGCCTGTCACGGGGCGGGAGGCCTGGGTTCTCTCTTTAGGATGGGGCTTGTCCCTGACCTCCCGCCGGCTGGCAGCCTCCCGGCCCCTGGTGGCCCCAATCCATTGTCCCAATAAGAATAGAGAGAACAGCTTTGGAAAGTGACACTATGAATGATGCAGGGCTGCTGGGGCTGGGCCTGAACTGATGGGATGAGGTGTCCCACCTCAGGCCCTGGCTCAGCTCCTGGGACAGCAACTCTACTAGGAGGGTAGGGGCCCGGCATCCCTCCCCAGGATCCCCAAATCAGACTCCAAGCCCACCCTGTCCAGGATGTGGATTTCCAGCGATGTGGATTTCCGGGTTTGGGGGACCAGATGCCCCAACTCTTCCCAGAACTTCACTCTCATTCAAAATTTGAGAGGGAGTAAGGGGTAGGTGATGGGCAGGGAGAGATTTCTGGAAGCTGAGAAAGGGGCAGGTCTGACCCCCCCAACTTTGTCCCACTCTTATTGGCCCTTGCCCCCTCCCCTTTCCCCACCCCAATTGTCTGTGTCTGGGTCCTGGCCCTGGGAGGAGGGGACAGTGGGGGTAGGAGTGGGGAGGGGACACAGGCTGAAAGCAGAGAGACTCAGCTCCAGGAGCACAAAGCGAAGGACAGCAGCCTTCAGCCTTGACCCCAGACCTTGGGCCCCCAGAACCTGGGCTCCCTAAAGCAAAAGCGGAGCCCCCCCCATTGTGTGCCAGAGTGTGGGGTGTGGAATGCCTACAGACCAAGGGCCCCCAGGTTAAAGGCAGGAGACTGGGGCTGTTAGGGAAGTTGCCCAGGCTGAGGGGCCGGGGCTGGCAGGGACATGGGGCTGCTGCTGCTGCTGCTGCTGCTGCTCCTGCTCCCAGGCTGGGGTAAGAGGCTGGTCCATGGGGGCCATGGGGAAAGCCAGGGCAGAGGAAGGGGAAGAAAAAGAGGCAGGCATAGGGGTGGGAGAGTTGGGGGGCCAGGTGCAGGGAGCAGAGGGACAGAGGTGGCTGGAGTGGAAATGGAGAAATCCCGAGGACAGCAGAGGAGAGGGGTGGGCAGGGCTTCGGGAGAGCCACGGGGGGCTCCAGGAGCCCAGGCTTTGGGGTGCAGCCAAGCCTCCTGCCCATGTGCCCCTCAGAGGCTCTGTCTGCCTGCTCATCTGCCCCATCTTCTGGGGGTCCTGGCTCACCCTCAAAGGCTGAGTTATTGTATTTATGGGGGTATGTGGGAAGGGGGGCTGTGTATGTGGGTTCACAGCTCTGCTCATGCATTTCTGGGCCTGTGAAATTAGTGTCTGTGGTCCTGTACTTATATATGTGTGACTTTGAGTCTGTAGGGACATCTACATGTGGCCGGTGTTTGAGGCCTCCTTGAGTGTGCGTCTGGGATGGAATCTGTGTCTAGAAGACCCGGTGGCCAATGAGGTTGTGATTTTTAGTCCAAGTGTATGTGTCCATGAATGAGTGTGTGTGAGCGTAAGTATGTTCCTTCCCTATTCAGAGGCCAGGGTCTTGGTAGCAGGAGGGGAGGGAGAGCCAGGAGTCCTGGGAAGCTGACCCTGCAGCAGACAGGCAGATGGATCAGAGGGGGAGGGAGGAGGGCAATCCCATTGTCGCCTGGGGAGTACAATGCCCACGCCTCAGCCCCTGACCTCACCATTGTGCCCGCCCCACTCCCTCCCCGTTGCCAGGGCCTGGCTGAAAGAGGCCATCAATCACAGCCGCCCCACCAGGCCCACACTGCCTGCCCTGCTCCTCAAGACAGCTGGGCCCTGCTCTATCCTCCCTGCCCCCTGGACCCCACTGCCCCAAAGTCTCCTCAAAGTCAAGTCCTGTCTCCTTGCCCCTTGCCCAGCCTGGGGGGGAGTCAAAGCCGTGGGGGAGGTGGTGGGCAGAGGGTGGGCCACAGGAGGCCGCCATGTCCAGGCTGTGCTGGCTGTCCCTATAGGCTGCGCTGCAGGCTCCGAGCTGGCCTTCGTGCAGGAGCGGGGGGACATGGTGGCTGTTCGGGAGCACCCACTGGTGCTGCCCTGCCAGGTGGAGGGTGAGCCACCCGTGTCCATTTCCTGGCAGCGCGATGGGCTGGCCTTAGCCAATGACAGTGGTGCCACCCTGATGCCAGATGGCTCCCTATACCTGGCCGCCCTGCCCTCCTGCTGGAGGCTCCCTTCCAGTGCCCATGAGTACCACTGCGTGGCCCAGAACCGCTAAGGGTGGCTGGTGAGCTGACGGGCCCGGGTAAGTAAGTGACTGGGCTGCTCCTGGGGTTGGGGGATGAGAGTGCGTGGGGCACCCACAGAAGGCACCCATGGGGCTCAGATTCGCTGAGAGTAGGCCTGAGCAGGGCCAGCCCAGCCATTCTATACAGTGTACACACTGACTAGAGCCTCTGATTCTTTTAGGGGCCCGGAAAAATGCTTTATCTTCTTCGAAACCAGAAGAAAAAAATGAATATAATAATAAACATGTAAAAATGAGTCGACTGGATTATATCTGTATTCCAATTCCATTGTAAGCTGTGATTTGAAATGTTTATAATGGAGGAAGGCGAAGTGCTTATGGCCCACGGAAGTCCTAGGTGTAAGACTGCAGGCTGCATACTGAGGAGGAGATGGCAGATGTGGGCATGGAAGTGGGGTCTGGCCCTGGGGCTTGGTTGTGGGGGCATAGCCCAGGGCCAGCTCCACAGGTACCCAAGCAGCCCCCCATCCCCTAGGCCTGTCCCACTTCCACCAACATCCAGAATCCATTGAGGTGGAGCAGGGTGGAGTTGCTCGCTTCCAGTGTCTGATCCGGGGGGTGCCTGAACCCTCCATTTCCTGGGAGCACAATGGCACAGCCCTGAATACTGCCAACCACCGGTGAGCACCTGCTGGGAGTGCAATGGGACGGCGGGCTGTGGGCCAGGGCACAGGCCATGGAGTCCTGACCTCCGCATCCTCAGGATGCTGCCTCCTGGCATCCTCCACATCACCAGCGTGAGCCAGGCTGACGTGGGAACCTACCGCTGCGTGGCACGGAATGTGGCCAGTACCCGCCATAGCCAGGATGCCCAGTTGACCCTGAGCAGTAAGCCAGGCCTAGCGGGGGCACTGGGCAGAGAGGAGGGTTTGGTTGCTGTAGTTGTACATGGGCCAGACAGGAATTTTGAGCACCTATGACGCATTAAGTAGTGTGGCAGGTATGGGAGGCCAGCAGGCTTGTGCCATCCCTGGCTTCCTGGAGCTCACAACCTGAGAGAGAAGGCGGTGCTTCGGGGACCCAGGCTTGGGCTGTGGGCAAGGGTTGTGAGGGGCTTCTGGAGTAAGCTCCCCCAAGCTGGGTGTTGAAGGGTGAGTGGAGAGAGGCAAGCCAAGGTCAGGAGGGCAGGACGGGGGCATTTCGTTGCACAAATGCATAAGGGTGAGGACAGAGTTCACGCAGGCAGTTCTGTGTTGCTGGACCACAGAATGGGCAGAATTCAGGGTTGCAAAGTTAATGTCGGTGGGTAGGCAAGGCACAGCCTAAGAGGGTTAGAACTTGATCCGGTGGGCAGCGGGAGTGCTGGAGGGTCTAGCCTTGGGGCTGAGTCAGCCTGTGTCTTGAACTCGCCGTCCCCATACACATACACATGTATGTACTGTGTGCATGTGTGTGGGTGTGCGTGTGTTTGCATGTGTCTGTGCTTGCATGTACACGTGCATGTGTGTGTGTGCACACTTGCACGTCTCCTTGGGGTAAGGATGAAAATAGCTTTGTACATGAGTTGAGACACCCAGGATGACCCCACCTGTAGGCCAAGTGGAGTGGGAGAATTTGTGCCAAAAGTGAAGGCCACAGCAGAGCCCATGAGGGGCTAATGCGTAGCCGAAGAGGCAGGTTAGACCGGGTCTAAAACCGAGATGTCACAGGTGTCTGTGAGGGACAGTCATGCCTGAATCAGCCACTAGGGGGCTCCAGGGTATAAATAAGCAAGGGTTCCACAGGGCACCACTGCCACACCGGGCAGACTTTCAAAACATCTCCAACAAAATTTCACTAAAGGATTTATATTTTTCTTTTTTTGTTTTTTGGAGACGGAGTCTCACTCTGTACCCAGGCTAGAGTGCAGTGGCATGATCTCGTCTCACTGCAACCTCCGCCTCCCGCGTTCAAGCGATTCTCCTGCCTTAGTCTCCCGAGTAGCTGGGTACAGTCGCGTGACACCATGCCCAGCTAATTTTTGTATTTGTAATAGGGACGGGGTTTCACCATGTTGGCCAGGATGGTCTCGATCTCTTTTTTTTTTTTTGAGACGGAGTTTCGCTCTTGTTACCCAGGCTGGAGTGCAATGGCGCGATCTCAGCTCACCGCAACCTCCGCCTCCTGGGTTCAGGCAATTCTCCTGCCTCAGCCTCCCGAGTAGCTGGGATTACAGGCACGCGCCACCGGGCCCAGCTAATTTTTTATATCTTTAGTAGAGATGGGGTTTCACTATGTTGACCAGGATGGTCTCGATCTGTTGACCTCGTGATCCACCCGCCTCGGCCTCCCAAAGTGCTGGGATTACAGGCTTGAGCCACCGCGCCCGGCCCTTTTTTTTTTTTTTTCTTTTGAGACGGAGTTTCGCTCTTGTTACCCAGGCTGGAGTGCAATGGCACGATCTCGGCTCACCGCAACCTCCGCCTTCTGGGTTCAAGCAATTCTCCTGCCTCAGCCTCCCGAGTAACTGGGACTACAGGTGCGCACCACCATGCCCAGCTAATTTTTATATCTTTAGTAGAGATGGGGTTTCACCTTGTTGACCAGGATGGTCTCGATCTCTTGACCTCATGATCCACCCACCTTGGCCTCCCAAAGTGCTGGGATTATAGGCGTGAGCCACCATGCCCGGCCAGGCGTATCACTTTTAAACTGAAGACTGGCAGGGGAAGGAGGAACTGTTTTGTCTCTTATCTAGAACTGACTCAGAAACTCAAAGTGAAGGTTGGGAGTCAGCAGCTCCTCTGCAGGAGCAGAGAGAAGCCTGGTGGGGTCCCTCTGGCCTGCAGCATCCTGTTCCTATTTACAGTCTGGGGCAGGTGGGCAGGGCAGGAAGCCATGTCTTTTGGGGCTGTGGGGCAGGCATGGGATTCAGCTGCCTGAGGAGCAGGGAGACAAATGGTCAGAGAGCAGCAGGAGGTTAGCAGGAGGAACAGGCGCCTGTTGGGGGCAGAGGACCAACCAGTAACCAAAGGCTCGAGGGTTGCCTAAAGGAGCTGGTGTCAGGCCGGGCGCGGTGGCTCAAGCCTGTAATCCCAGCACTTTGGGAGGCCGAGGCGGGTGGATCACGAGGTCAACAGATCGAGACCATCCTAGTCAACATAGTGAAACCCCGTCTCTACTAAAGATACAAAAAATTAGCTGGGCCTGGTGGCGCGTGCCTGTAATCCCAGCTACTCGGGAGGCTGAGGCGGGAGAATTGCCTGAACCCAGGAGGTGGAGGTTTGCGGTGAGCTGAGATCTCGCCATTGCACTCCAGCCTGGGTAACAAGAGCGAAACTCCGTCTCAAAAAAAAAAAAAAAAAAAAAAAGGAGCTGGTGTCAGAGTGGTCTTCCCCAGGGGCAGGAGCTGGGACCAAGGCTCCAAGCAATTCTCCCCTAAAGCACTCACCTGCACATAACCTGGGCAGGCACTTACCTGGGGCATGCACCAGGGTGAGACAGAATTTCCCAGACTTCAAGGAGCTCAGAGCAGCTGAAGAGGGGATGCTTTTTTGTCAGCTGTTCAGTGCTACCAAGATCCAGGGAGCCAGGCCCTTTGTCCTTAAGCAAGTTATTAATCTCTCTGATCCTAGATCTTCCCATGTAAATTGGGAAAATTAACAGTACACAGCTCACAGGCTGTGTGGTGAGGGCAAAATGAGACAATGTGTCTGGGGTCACAGCCAGCGCCTGGCACGGGGAAGGGGTCGGCCCTGGTGGCCCAGCCTCCCCTCACTGAACTGTCTGACCAGGCAGGATACAGCCTCTTTGAAGGAGACCAGGAGATTCCAGGACAGGTCACAGCCTGAATTGCAGCTTGCAAGAGGCAAATGGAGACGGGCCGGGCCCAAAGTAGGCCTTCAATCTATAGTTGCTGAATGAATGAATGAAGAAAACAAAAACACGATCCTAGACCTTGAGGGATAATTAAAGATGTGTAAGACTTTAGACCAGGGGCTGGGCATGGTGGCTCAAGCCTGTAATCCCAGCACTTTGGGAGGCCGAGGCAGGTAGATCACGAGGTCAAGAGATGAGACCATCCTGGTCAACATGGTGAAACCCCATCTCTACTAAAAATACAAAAAATTAGCTGGACATGGTGGCGTGTGTCTGTAGTCCCAGCTACTCGGGAGGCTGAGGCAGGAGAATTGCCTGAACCCAGGAGGCAGAGGTTGCGGTGAGCCGAGATCGCGCCATTGCACTCCAGCCTGGGTAACGAGAGCGAAACTCCGTCTCAAAAAAAGAAAAAGACTTTAGACCAGCCCATGAGAAACTTCCATTTTAGAAACACATTTTATCTGAGAAATTCTTAATAAAGGGCATTTGTGAAAGGTTAAAGACATGTTACGGTACGAGACAAGGCAGTAAAGAAAATGGGAAAGCAGAGCTCTGTTTCACATGATGTTGATCACAACTGTGTTCCCAGTGTGAGGGCGGTGCCTGGCACATGGGAGCCCCCAGTGATGATCTGTTAATAAACTAATGAAAGGGGGAGCATGGCATAAAATGAAGACGTGATTTAGACCCGAAACAAGAGTGTACTTTGGGAAAACACTTACACCCCTCCTAAGCAGCTAAGCAGGCTGAGGTCTTAGGAGGCCAGTCATGCTTTCTGAGGGAGGGTCTCCTACTAACTTTGTGGGTGCCCCTACCTGCCCGTCAGGGTAAGATGCCTAGGGAAGGTGCGGCCGGCCTCGGGGTTTGCAAGAGGACAGCATGCTCACTCACTGTCCTCTCTCCCCACCCCCAGTCTACCAGATCTTCACCCTGATAGCTACCACCATGGGACTTGGGGCAGGTCATTTTAAAAATCTGTAAATTGGGGATTGTATAGCAGCTGCAAAGCCCAACTCTGAGGTCTGGTGACAGGTGTGGGCTTCGGGAAGGTTCTCCTTTCCCAATCCAATTTGCTTGTTTCCACCACGCAGTGGGACCCCGGAGGCTGCTGCAGGAGCCAGAGATCCTGATTGGGCCTCAGAACCTGACCCTCACAGTGCACCAGACGGCAGTGCTGGAAGGCATTGCCACTGGCCACCCTCAGCCACTCATCTCCTGGAGCTGCCTGGGTGTGCAGCCACCCCACCCCGTCTCTCAGAGCCCCATGCCCTCCTCCTGTCCCAGCCTGACACCCCAATGCCCCGTTGCAGATGGCCACTGCATCGGCGTGGAGGGCATCCAAGTTCTAGGCACTGGGAACCTCATGATCTCTGACATGTCAGTCCAGCACTCAGGTGTCTACGTCTGCACCATCTGCACCGCCAATTGGCCGGGCACCTGCCTCTGGTGCACAGCGCAGGGTGTCCCGCTCGTGCAGGGTGAGTCCCAAGAGCCTGACTGGGTGGGGAGGGAGCTGGGGCACTCCAGCTCCGTGACAGGAGCCTGGATCTGGAGAGGGTCCAGGGCAGGAGGCAAGAGGCCGGGTCTCAAGGTGCCTTCCTCCTTGCTATTGCCTGCCCAGCTCTCCCTGAGTTTGTCCAGTGGCCACAGTCCTTTTCCAAGCCTCTGGGCAGTAGTGCCATCTTCACCTGCATGGCCCAGGGAGTCCCTGAGCCCCATCTGGTCTGGCTGAAGAATGGGAAGTTGCTGAGTCCTGGGGATAACATCAGGCTGACCCGAAAGAACAGGTACTCGTGTCCCACCAATCCCCACTGCCGCTGGCACCTACATGCAACACTTACTACCTAAATCCAGAAAATCCACACCCACCCACGCACCCCCAGAAAGTGACCTTCTACGTCCAGCAACTCCACCCTCCCCCAAGAGGCTCTGCCCTGACTGCTCCATTATAGGTAACCCCCCGACACAACCACTCCACTAAGGCTTGGGAGGAAGGGGCTCCCAGCAGCTGAGTTTGTCTTTCTCTAGTATGCTGATGCTGGCAGGGGTCTCAGTTGAGGATAAGGCCATCTATCAATGTGTGGCAGAGAACAGCGCTGGCTCCAACCAAGCCAGTGTCCGCCTGGCTGTGACAGGGGGCCCAGAGCCACTCTCTGTCCCCAGGGGCCTGCAGGCCATGGCTCTCTCTACTTCTGCCATTCAAGTGTCCTGGGAGCCACCCCCACCTCCAGCGGGGACATCATTGGCTATGTGCTGCACCTCCGGCATGTGGGAGGTAGGTGTGGGTGGGTAGACAGGGCTTTGAAAAGCTCAGTGCGGGGCCAGGGGCCAGAAGTCCCTGGCACCAGCCCACCTCTGCTCCTGACTGCTCATGTCCTGGGTGAGTCTCTCTCAGTCTCTAGGCACCAGCCTCCTCCATGAGCCCAGACCCTTCTGGATTCTTCCCAGGCCTCTGGGCTGTGCTTCTCTGGGCTGGCTACCTCTGTACGTGCGCTTCTGGTGCTTCCTTACTGCTTTTCAGCTTGACTAGGCCCTTTCCTCATCCTCATCCTTTCTCAGCTTAGCTCCAAATTCTGTAGCCCCCTTCCCTCCTTGGAGGCTTGGCTGGCCAAGCCAGGCACCAGGAGGGGTTTCATGACCCCTTTGTGAGGGTGCAGGGCTGTGGCTAGTGAGATGCTGCTGAGTTGCCAAGCTGCTCTGCTCCTCTGAGCCATCTGGCCTGGAGCTCCAAGAGGCCATGAGCAAAGGCACCTCTGAGCATATCTTCTCCACCCTGGAGCTTGCCACGGCCTACACCATCCACTTGCAGGCCTACTCAGCAGAGGGTGCCAGTCAGGACTCTGCCCCCATCTTTGCTTCCACCATGGGCAGCAGTGACAGCCTTTCCAGCCCTGGGAAGCCCCTGGCCTCAGGTGGGTAGGGACTGCCAACCAGTTCACAGTTTTCCTGTGCAGCCCCTGCTGCCCTGGGTTTCTCCACCAAAGTGCTCAACGCCGCTGCTGTGCAGTCCTCCTGGGAGCTGCCACCCCAGCTGGGGCCTATCCAAGGCTTCAAACTGTTTCACCGCAAACTGCCTGCTGCCCATTTTGAGGGGCCTCTGCTCCTGGCTAGCAGCATCAGCTCCTTCCTCTACACAGACCTGGGTGAGGCTCTGAACCTTCCTGAGCTGCCAAAGGCTTGCCCTTCTCAGTGTGATCCTGCCCCAGGCACTGAGCTTCCTGGCCCAGAAATGCCCAGCACCTTCACATTCCCTTGTCCCCACAGAACAGCTGCCCTCTATGAGATCAAGCTGCAGGCGCTCAATGACAATGGGGATGGAAAAAGTAGTGCCCTCTTTGTCTCACTGCGTGATATGCCCCTGGCCACCCCTGGTGAGTGGGGTCTGGTAGGAGGGTAGTAGGGCTGGGGTCAGAGCAGGCCCCTCTTGACAGGACCCATGGCTGCCAGTCTTCAGGGAAGAGGAGGGCTGGGCTTCACCTCCAACCCTGGTCCTCTCTGTGACAGATGGCAGTGTCCACAGAGTCCAAGGCTGGGTGCTCTTGCAGTCAGGGTGAGAGCAGCCCATTGCCTGGGGTTGTGGTGGGCATCCATGTGGGCCTGGCTGCCCTCATCGTTTGCCTCCTCTGCCTCTTCCTGGGCTGGAGACATAGGTAAGGACCAGGTAAGGGCTAATGTGGGAAATCTGCCAGGGAGAAAGCCTGCATCACTGTGGCACGGAACCAGAGAGCAGAAAAGAGCCCTGATCTAGTACCAATCAATTCTACCAATGAGGAGACTCAGGCAGAGAGGGGAAGCCAATTCTTTTCAGAGCTGTGTGGTGCCAGGGGCAGGAGGAGGTCTGGTGGGCTGCATGAGCAGAGCAGAGAGAACTGGGGCTCTCCCAAGACAAAGGACAAGGGCAGCAAAAATGAGCTAGAGCCAGCTCCCTGCCATCCAGTGGCATGAAGAGGGGCCCACCCTCTCCATCCCTGGGGAGCATGGAGCAGTAGGAGGGGTTAGGAGCCATGAGAGGTAGAGGAGGCACCAGACAGACCATGCTGCTGTCCCTTCCTACCCGGGCTGTCAAGGCCAGACTGAGAGTGGAGGAAAGCCGGGGGAGAAGACTGAACTCACCACCCAGGTGAGGGGTGAGTTCCCCATGATGGGGAAGGAGTGGGGGAAACTGGATTGTTAGAGGCCTTGGTCCAGAGGCCTGACCTCCTTCACCCTCCGGCAGCCGTGGAACAGCTGGCCTTGGCCTAGGGCTCTCCAAGTTGGCTCCCTCCAAGATGCCACTAACTCCGGATACACCAAAGAATCTACCTCACCTGTCTCCATCACCCTGGAGTCAGGAAAGAACTAAAACTCCCTCAGCCTCTTTCCAGGGAGGGGCAGGACTGGCCATAGGTGGAGAGGAGAGGGTGTGTTTTCTCTGTTCCCCTCCTACCTCAAGAAATGGGAGAATCTGCATCCCTTCCCCTAACACCAAATAACCTCAAACTAAACCAAGCCCAGCTGGGAGTTACCCACAACCTAGTTACTCCTGCCTCATAACCCCACCCAATATATTTACCACTTCTTGACCCAAATATGAACCTGCCCAAAGACATACAGCTTTAAGGATTCCCCACAAAGAGGGAGGTAGGGGAAGGGGGTCTGTCATCACCTCCATCTCACAACCTGAGGCCCTCCAGTCTAAAATCTGTCTCTGTCTCCTTGTGCCCAAGCTGAGCTCTACCTAGGGACAGACAACCTGCATTCCTTGTGGTCTGAGTGGGCAGGTGGCAATAGGGGTGCTGAGTTCCTTGCCCCCCTTCTCCCTACAATGTAAGAGTCCTGAAGAGTTGAGCTCAAACGAGCTTCTCTGAGCAACCAAATACCCATTTTCCCATTCCCAGATACAAAGCACTGGCTCCTTCTCAGGGGACATCCTTACCCATTTGATTTCTATTTTTGAAAGAGATTAGTTTGAGTCAGGGTTTTGGCAGTCCTGAATCACTTGTAGAATGAGCACAGAGGCTGGGGAGCACCCCCATCTCCCCTCCCTCAACTCTTAGGCTCCAAAGAGCAGCACAGTCCCTCCTCAATCAGCTTTGCCACGCTCTAAAGCCAAAGCCTCAGCCACTCCCTCAACCAACCTCTCTCCAACGCTGCCCAGTATTGTGCCAAATAGGGAACGGTCTTGGGGGAAGGAAAGCCCATGGCTGAGGGGACCCCAAAATTGTCTCCTGTGCTCTTGTAATGCTAGTACCAATGATAAGACTCCAGTAAGGCTGGGCTCTGGCCCTCCACAACAGTGCCCTCTGCACAAGGCGCAGCAGCAGCAGTAACTTAAGAAATGTGGCTGGGGATCAGGGGCTGAGAATAGCCCCAATCATCAAGTCCTTGAGGAAATGACATCCTCTCCTCTGGTTGGGCCTGGTCTAACTGGTTTGTTGGAAATAAATAACCAAAATGAAAAAATAAATTAGGATCTGGTTAATGCTTTCAGTTGAATGGGAAACTTGGGGGAGGGGAGTGATGCGGTGGTGAGAAAGTGCAGTTCCAGACCTTCCAGGGGATGCTGCGTTCAGACTGTTAACTCTATTCGGTAGTTTGCTAAAGAGCAATGTGAACCCCTATTGGTATAAGGCATCCATCTAGAGAAACCAGCACGTTAACAAAATATTATTTTCTTTTATAGAGATGAGGTCTCACTATGTTGCCCAGGTTCATCTCCTGGCTCAAGGGATCCTCCTCCCGCCTTAGCCTTCTGAATAGCTATTGACATGCAACACTGTACCTGGCTGAAAGATTCTGTTTACTAGAGACTAGAACAGTGTGGTGGGAAGGGCTGTGGCCAAGGACTGCTAGGGGACACCTTTCCCTAGGAGAGAATGGAGACCCAGCCCCCTCCCCATACCGTCAGACCTAAAGTAATCAGGTAACTACAGTTGGGTTGGTGGCTTCCAGAGCAGTGGCTCCAGCTAGAGCTGGAGGGGAACAAGAACACAGAAGCAGATCAGGGCTTTAAATAATCATCACAATAGAAGAGAAGGATACAAAGCAAAGGTACTCAGTCCATGGCTGGATTGACTGTAGGGAAGACAGCCATAGCTCAGATCCCATCACCTCGAAAATTCTCCCGCCAAACTGCCACCCCCAGCCCCATGACTAAACCACAAGCCACAGGAAAGTTTAGAAACCATTCCTTTCTTTATTAAACATAGCTTGCAAGTGATAAATATTACAAAGTTTTTTTTTCTTTTAATCCTTTCTCCAAAAATTAGCTTATTATTTGAATCTGTCACTGCTGAAATGCTCAGCAGCATCTGAAACAGATGGGAGTGTATTTGCCTTTTTGAAAACCAGTTTCTATTGGTCTTAGTTTTTTCATTTTATTTCCCAAACACAATGCAGAAAATCAGAATGAGTTAAAAAAGAAATAAAGGAAACTTAAAGAGAGTTGTGCAAAAGGGTCTTGTTCCCCTCCCACCCACCCTATTCAGGGAAGGCCATTCCCCATCCCACCTCCCTGCTCCCCCCCCACCCCCAATCTATCCTTCCACCTTCACCAGGGCTTCACCCATCACCCTGTACTCTCTCCAGGCTTTATTGGCCAAGAACCTAAAGAAGAGAGTAGGAGTACTCAGCCCAGGCTGTGGGGAAATTGGGCCCCTGAAGGAGACAGACTGTGAAACAGCTGCCTTTAGTGGGGGTTCAGATGAAATCTGAGGAAAGGAGTCAAAATGTGGGCTGTCTTCGCTCTCCTATTTTATCATCAGGATGAGGGAAGTTCCATATCCTGTAGCTCACAAAGGGAGTAAATAACTAGAGCACCAACATGAGGCATTCAACCACCCTTAAGGGCTCTGTGGTTGGCTGTGAGATGGGGCTTGGGGCCTGGTCCCTGCCCTCAAATGACTGGAGGCATAAAGGCAAAGACGCCACTTGTCTGACATCCTGGATATTACTCTGCTGCCTCTCCAAAGTGAAGGGTAACGGTAGAGGACTGGCAGTTCTCCAAGGGCATTGTCATACACATAACCACCCCAACGCTGGCCACTTTCATCTCCTCCCTGGTTTCTCAGCCCAACACTTCCCTCACCTCAAATTGTTTTTGGGTTTTGGCAGGTGGGGAAAGAAGCATAGAATTTTAAACTTGATGGCCAGATGATCTCCCTCTTCACTTCACAGATAAGAAAATTGAGACCCAGAAAATTAACTACCAAAGATCACGTAGCAAGTTAGTAGGAGACCCCAGGTCTCCAGACTGCAGCCCCCTTAACCCCTTTCGTGTTGGTGGTTCTTTTTACTCTACACAGTCCTGGACCAGGAGGTCATGGCTTTCACAGGAGCCCAGCCTCACCTCAGTTCACACTGCCTAAGACTGCATATGGATGTGGCTCTCGTTAGGTGAAATCTCCTCAGGATGACTTATTAAAATCTTTTCTATCATCCTCTGACAATGCACCCTCAAAGGCCCATGAGACTAGGTTCTTTCTTTTTTGAGGAGGTGGGGTGGGGGAAGTCCCTTGCATAAGAAAGCTTGACACTGAATTTTGTTATATAGGTATATTGTATATATGCTGATGCAATCAGAGGAAAAAAAACAGTGCAAATACAATTACAATTCATAATAATACTTGGTTTCGATGCCCCCGGGAACTGCCCCATTCCTCGGCTACCTCCCAACCCCCAGCACTTCCCCACAGTATCAACCTAATGCTGGGGGGTAGGGAGGGTGGGCAGGTTAGGGTAGGGAGTGGGCTCTGCCAAGGCAGTGCTGGTGACCCGGAGGGACTACTCCAGGGTGGGGAGGCAAGGCACAAATTAGGGGTGGGTGGTGGGGGAGGTGGCATCTCTAAGGAGGGATGGGGTTGGAGCAGCTGCCAGTCTCAGTGTGCTGGGCCCGGCCCACTCCCCTACCCACCCTCCACAGCCCTGCCTCCCTACCCCCTCCCCTTCCCCAGAAACCCTTTTGCACGGATCACACACAAACGGGCACATTACAAAATGACATAACACAGTTTCACAATATCCATGGCTAGGGCTTTTTTTTCTCTTTTTCAGTTTTTTTTTTTTCTACACAATGTACAATTCCTTTTAAATGGATCAAGAAATAGCTTATATACACGAATGAGTCCTTGTTATAACATCTCGGCAGCAAATATCATAAGCTAATGAAGGTCTTGATGGAAAGGATGGGAGCCTAGGACTGACTGGGGTGGGGGTCAGGGGTGTGGAGAGAAGGGTTATGCCTTCTGGAGGAGTGGGGAGAAAAGGGAATGACTGGGGAAAAGGAACAAAAGTAAAATATCAAGAAGCATCTTTACAAAGCAGTTCTATAGCTAATTCCTTTTAAAGGGGAAAGGAAAGGTAACCAAAGCAGGAAAACATTTATCTCTGTGTCTTAAAATAAATTGTCTACCATACGTATATCCAAAAATGCAGGGAAAATACTTATTCCAGGGATGGAGGGAGTCCAGATGCTGTGGTCAAATTATAAAATAAAATTGACAAATAAGAACCTCTGTCCCCCAGTTTCACCCAAGCCTTACTGCTATTCCACTCATTTCAGGCTTCTAGGAAGTAAGACACCAACCGTAAACTACTACTTTTAGTGCCTCTGGCGATGGAGGAAGCCAGGCAGAACTGGTGGGATCCTCTCTCTCCTATAATGCTTCAAACAGAGGGTCTTTCCTCCTGTCCTTAGGGCATGAGGTTTAGTGTCTACACCGCCCAGAGCCTGGAGATGGATAGTAACAAGTAGACTTGGAGGGACACAAGGCAATCAGTGATGAAAAAGAGAAACAGAACTGAGGGAGACAGAAGGATGAGGAAGGAGGAGGGAAGGGAGGAGGTGGAAGGCTAATACTTTACCATGATTAGGGAGACCTCACCTCCATCACTAATCCCCGGGAAGAGTATAAAAATGGGGAGAAGAGAGGGTAAGAAATCAAACCTCAGTGGTTGAACAAAGGGTCACAGAGCTATACTAGTCAAGAAGCAGCTTCTATGTAACTGACCCTGAGGGGATATAAACAGGGAAGATTCCACCATCTCCCCTATGGCCTCAGCACCTAAGCAGGCACTCAACTATGGGCTTTCCTTCTCCATGATTCCCCATCTCTACACATCTTACTTCCAAACCCCATTCTAAGGTGGTCTGGCTCCCAGGGAAAGGACTCAGCTCAGGGCAGGGCAGGGACGGTCCCCAGCCAGACGGTATTGCACATTCTCTGTTCCTTACTTTTAATCTCAACTGACAAACTTGGGCATCTCGTACCTCTGAGCACCTCTGAGCTTGGGGAGAGGGAGACATAACAGAAATGGCACTTCATCATGAGGGAGGGAGAGGCTAGACAGACATGCCACAAGGCAAGATGACTTGTAGGGAAAATATTAAAAAAAAAAAAAAGCTTCCAATTTTGTGGAAGAGAGAAAAACAAAACCAAACAATTTATCCAGTGCTTTCAAAGCACAGAGGGCAAAGAAAAGATGTAAGAATATATCTTTATATATATATATATAATTTTAAAATAATCCCAGACCCAGTTCCATTAACCCCCCTCCCTCTCCCACCACTTACAGTCAGGGGTACCACATTCCCCAGAAAAATACTCGAAAAGACCCAATCACTACCTGTTACTAGCATCTAGCTTCCAGATCATTTCACCACTGGGGGAGCCCAGACACTGGCTGCATCTCTGCTCCTTTAAGTGCTCAATGAATTTGGGGTAAGGGAGGAAAGAAAAAAGCCAGGAAGGCCCGTAGGGCCAGTATAATAACCCACAGTGGCACTGGGGTATGGGGAGTAGAGGTCAGAGTAGGCGAACTGAGCCTGATTTTAGCTCTTTCTCCCACTCCACCTCCAAATTTTATGGGGAAGATGTGCAGTTTGTGTGTGTGTTAATTTTAAAAGTGCCTTCTATAAAAAAATTACTTAATTTTAAAAAATAAAAGTGGGGAAACTTCCTCAGGTGACTTTAAAGGGCAAAATATTAAACTTCCCCTCATTCTTCTCTGCTGAGAATATTTCCCCCAATGCACTCTGGCAGCTTCTGGAGCCAGAGGCAAGTGGGTGTACACTATGAGAAGAGCATAAACCCGTACCTTTAAGGGGCTTCCCTTACTTCAAAAACAGCCTGGTCCACTCCCTCTTCCCACAGTGTGGGAAAATGGGATGCTAATCTCCCCAATCCCCAGAACAGCAACATTGCACAATTCAATTCATTCTCTACATTAGTAGCGCTTTAAAAAAAAAAGGGGGGGGCAAAATTAATATTGGGGGTGGGGGTGGGGAAAACAACAACTACTTGTACAGCAGAAGTCCTAAGCTGGTTTTGACATGAGCTGTTTGGCTTTGAGCAGTTGGTTCTGCAGTCGGTGCAGCAGAGTAAGGATAGGACTCCAACCTGATTGTGTGCCCCCAGCCTCTCATCTCCTGGCACTCAGAGGGTGAAATAATAGGCAAATATGAGAATCTCAACTGTTGGGAGATAAATCTCTTCTTTCCTCTAAGTCTATTTCCTTCTGACTCATTCAAGTCCATCCAACTTGTGGGACACCCAGCAAACTCAGCCTTGGAACAGCTGTTCCTCTGTATTATAAATGGGGCTATGATTAGAGGGGATACAAAGCAGGGTGGTGTGAGGGAGAATTTCACAAAGAATGCAAGATGAAATAATTTTGGACTGGTTGGCCTGGAACAGACTTCCATGTTCCCACTGGGGTCTGGAGATAGGTCTTATTTCTCCAACACCCAGAAGGGCAGGACCTTCAGTCCTCCCTGGCTCATACTTAAGCCCATCATAACTCTTTCTTTCTTCTACAGGTAAATTCCAGAGTGGCTGTTTTAAAGCTTCTCCCTCCAGGCTCTTTTCCCTCATTCTTAGAGCCCAATTTCACGACTAAAAACTGCCCCTCAAATTGTCCAACCCCAAACACCCACAGCTGGGGTGCTTTTCGTCCTTGTTCAATGACCCCCAACCTGTGCCCTCCTCCAGTTAAGTGCATTCAAAACTTCTGCCCCTAACACTCCTAGACATGTCCTACTTGGCAGCTGGGACCCCTACTGCAATCTGCAATGCTCCTATCATTGAACTGAATATCACTGTGTTTACCCAAAAAAAAAAAAAAAAAAGGAAGAAAAGGAAAAAGAAAAAGATTGGTTGGGTGGGGGAGGTTTAACCATCCACTGAACAAAGGGGGGACACATAACATCATTAAAAATGGTAATAATCATAGCATAAAACAACTTTAGAAACACATATCGGAGGGCTTAGATTCTCCCCAGGACCTCATTCTGACCTCTATCAGAGGTAAAGATCCACCTCACTGTTAAAGAAAATTGAAGAAAGAAGACAGAGCGGCAGAAGAACAGATCGCAGCAGTGTAAATAAAGGGGAAGTGGCAGGGCAGGGCATGTTTTCTTGCTGATTTCTATTTTTTGTCTTCTGTTTTTCTGTTTTGCTTTCCGTGTATGGTAGGCACCAGTACAGGCACTGCATGCGACAGAAGTTGGGGGAATGAAAGAGGAAAGGGATAAAGGATTCAAGGATGGGGCAGTACAAGTGGAACAGGCGTTATTTCTGTCCACTGATGGACTGCGATATAGACCGGGGAGGGATCATGTCTAAAAGGTATTCACGCTGTCGGTCTGCCAAACTGGGGCCTTTGTGTCCTCCGATGCCAGTATTCAAGTATGCAATGTTGACACCTGGACCCAGGAGACAAAAGTGGAGGGCAGGTATTAAAACAGGAAATAACATTCCCTTCCACTCTACCCTCCAGCTGCAGAGTTGGAGATGGAGAGGAAACAGAATTTACCAGCATCTGGCCAGACTTGGTTAGCATTATTTCAATAGTAACTTTTTCTTTTTTCTTTTTTTGAGATGGAGTCTCACTCTGTCACCCAGGCTGGAGTGCAGGGGTGCAATCTTGGCTGATTGCAACCTCTGCCTCCCAGGTTCAAGCAATTCTTCTGCCTCAGCCTCCCAAGTAGCTGGGACTAAAGGTGTGTGCCACCATGTCTGGCTAATTTTTGTATTTTTAGTAGAGATGGGGTTTCACCATGTTGGTCAGGCTGGTCTTGAACTCCTGACCTCATGATCCGCCTGCCTCAGCCTCCTGAAGTGCTGGGATTACAGGTGTGAGCCACTGCACCCGGCCCCCAACCCTTTTTTTTTTTTTTTTTGAGAAGCAGTCTAGCTGTCACCCAGGCTAAAGTGCAGTGGCGCGATCTCAGCTCACCTCTGCCACCCAGACTCAAGCTATTCTCCTGCCTCAGCCTCCAGAGTAGCTGGGATTACAGGTACGTGCCACTACTGCCCGGCTAATTTTTGTACTTTTAATAGAGATGGGGTTTCACAATGTTGGTCAGGCTGGTCTTGAACTCCTGACCTCAAATGATCCACCCACTTCGGCCTCCTAAAATGCTGGGATTACAGACGTGAGCCACTGTGCCTGGCCAAGTTTTGGTAAATTTATTTTATTTATTTGAGATGAAATTTCACTCTTATTGCTCAGGCTGGAGTGCAGAGGCACAATCTCGGCTTACCACGACCTCTGCCTCCTGGGTTCAGGCAATTCTCCTGCCTCAGCCTCCTGAGTAGCTGGGATTACAGGCACCCACCACCATGCCTGGCTAACTTTTTGTATTTTTAGTAGAGATGGGATTTCATCATGTTGGCCAGGCTGGTCTTGAACTACTGACCTCAGATGATCCACCCACTTTGGCCTCACAAAGTGCTGGGATTACAAGCATGAGCCACCGTGCCTAACCAGTTTTTTTTGTATTTTTAGTAGCGATGTGGTTTCACCATGTTGGCCAGGCTGGTCTCAAACTCCTCATCTCAAGTGATCTGCCCGCCTTGGCCTTTCAAAGTGCTGGGATTACAGGTGTGAGCCACTGCACCCAGCAGAGCAACTTTATTTCAATCCCCACTCCTATTACTAAGCTTTAGGAAAAGGGGAAGGCCTGAAATTTCTGTCCTACCAGGAATAATGAACATGCTCCTGATAGTATAGGAGAGATAAGTGAAACAGTAGTGAGAGGAATGAGTAAGACAGAGAGAGAGAATCATTAAATCAGCTTTAATTTTTTTTTTTTTTTGAGATGGAGTCTTGCTGGAGTCTTGCTCTTGTTGCCCAGGCTGGAGTGCAATGGCATGATCTAGGCTCACTGCAACCTCCCAGGTTCAAGTGATTCTCCTGACTGAGCCTCCCAAGTAGCTGGGATTACAGGTGCCCACCAACCATGCCAGGCTAATTTTTAAAATATTTTTAGTAGAGACAGGGTTTTGCCATGTTGGCTAGGCTGGTCTCAAACTCCTGACTTTGTGATCCACCTGCCTCAGCCTCCCAAAGTGCTGGGATTAAGGCTTCAGCCACCTCGCCTGGCCTTGGCTTTTGATTTTGAGGCTGCAGATTATGAGAAGCATCCTGCATCATTCAAACACAGTTAACCCTGTTGTCCCAGCCAAAATAGATCAATAATCACATGTATACTGAAGGCATATTAAAAATTTATAACGATAGGATCTGGGTTATTTTCACCACCAGAACCCTAGTGCACTGTGGCTGGCACGTAATATGAATTTAGCAAATATTTGCTGAATAACAAAAGAGTGAGGATGTATGCTCTAGAAAGAAAAGAAAGTAAAGGAAGGAACAATTCCCTTAAAGGGTCAACTGCTGTACTAACAGTTGACCCATGAGAAACGTTTTCAGATTAATCCTTCTTACCTGGCATACCAAGGAGGCCACCTGGCACAGACAACTGGGGTGCCTGTGCAAAGTTTGAAAGCATGGAGCGGGCAGATGTGGGTATGCCACGCTGGAGGCTGCTCTGGGGCTGTGGAGCCTGCAATGATGAGGAGACAGTTGATACAACTTTGCTATGATAGAATGTTAAATGAGGGCAAAGATAAGGGAGTACAGAAGAATATGATTTCCCACAATAGAAAAGACAAATTATGATAAATGGGTGATAAACATTCTAAAGAAATCAGGATCAGGGGAAAAGTTCCTTACCTGCCGAAGCGTATGATGTCTCATGATGGTCTCTTGTTTACTGACACTGGAAACAGCTGGAGCCGTAGTGGGGGAAAGGGCTGCCTGCTGCTGTAATCGCTGTTCAATTTCCTGTTGGGAGTCATCAGATTAGGTTGACAGGACAGCACCCAATTTCCATGTTTTTTTTTTTTAATAGAGACATGGTCTCACTTTGTTGCCCAGGCTGGTCTTGAACTCCTGGGCTCAAGCAATCCTCTCACCTTAGCCTCCCCAAAGTGCTGGGATTACAGGCATGAATCACTGCGCCCAACCCACCCGATTTCCTAACCAGAAAACCTAGAGGTGTTCTTACCTCTAATGTTGTTGGCTAGTTGGTGGAATATAGAAAAGGCAAAAAAGTTTGGTAGGGTGGTACACTGAGATTTCTGGGTATAAGCAGCTAACCTGCTTCATTGATCAAGGGATCCTCCTCTCTCTGTTTCTCCAGGAAAGCTGGCTCTCAGAAGTTGGCTGGAGGTGATGAATTAATTAAGGCTGATGAATTACTGGGGTCTTATATTATCACTTTTTTTTCCTTATTTTTAAAAAGTTTTATTTATTTTTTACTACCAGTCCTATAGCATACATGGGTTTTATTTTTTACTCCTGCCTATCCCATCTTCCAAAAAGTTCATGATGCTAACCAAACAAGGGAGTCTGCTGGGTAGAGTGGGAAATAAGAAGGATCTGAGTTTTCCAACACGTTTTTCCCTAAGATACTCTCATCCTATTACTACAATATGAGAGGTTCACATACTCTAGAACCACTACTCTTCACTGGGTTACTTCAAAATTCACTCTCTCCTTTGTCATTTCCTGTCAAATACACATTGCAAATAACTACTACTAAGAGATTTTTAGTACAAATATAAATTCTTACCACCAAAATCTTTTATTTTAGGAGAAAATGAAGATGAGAATAGAGTGCTATGGAAAAGCCAAGAGCCCCAAACTTTCTGTCCCTTTCTGTTAACCACAGCCATTATATTTTACCATGTTCTTAATCAGAATACTCCGTCAAATGGAAATACAATCGAATGATAAGAAGACAAAAAGGGAACCTCTGGACCTGTGGGGATCACACTCCTGCAAACTAGAAGGCACGACCCTCTGGAAAAAACAAACTGGGGCAGGTGGCTGGTGAGCTCAGAATTCTTACCTGTTCCTGCTGTAGGGCTTTCACAAAGGCATTTTTCAGCCGGTTGGTGTGTTCAGCTTTTAGAGCCTTCTTCTGGTTGGAGGTCATACACTGCTCACATAGAATCTTACCATTCTTTTCTTGCTTCCAGTGAGGGGTAAAATCTGTGCGGCACTGGGCACATACAAAGGGTTCAACCCGCAGAAGTGAGGCACAGCTTTTGCCTAGATACCAACAAAGAGTCAGTGGCTTTACATTTCCTGTCTCCGCTGTTTCTCTTAATCAAATAGATCTTTTCGAGGAGTTTATTCTGATGAATTAGAGATCTACAAAAATAATATTCTATAATTTACAAAATGCTTTTATTTCATCTGATTACCACAATTATCACTTTAGGGAATTCAGATAGTACCATTTTCCTTCACAAATTAGGAAAGAAGTCTAAGAAATGTAGCTTCTAATTGATAAAGCTGGGATGTTTCCTGATTTTCTATTATACCACACTGAGAAGAAAATCCTGCGTCAATTCAAAGTCAAAGGACTTTGTCTAACTCAACTAATACTTTTGCTTCTTAATATCTCCTTACCTCACACTGTTCTTATCCCTGTCATATAAATTTAGTTTTAAATGGTTATCAGTGTCTGAATTATTCACTTTGTGATCTATTTATAGCTAACATTGATTCCTCTGGGCACTTTCCTTTACTCTCAGTTTTTCTTCGTTAAGGCCACACATTTAGAAATTCAAGTTTAATAACTTCAGTTAGTCTAGACTGTATAATGATAATACTCTATATGGTTTAGTATTGGTTTACAGCTTTTTATATGGTCTTTCTTAGTTATTTATATAAGTGTGTCTAGTTTCTCAACTGCAAGCATTCAAAGGTCAGGGACTAAATACAGAAATTCAGTACAATGTTGCAAAAACACTGACATTAAAAATAGAAGTTCCAGGCCAGGCATGGTGGCTCACACCTGTAATCCCAGCACTTTGGAAGGCCAAGGAAGGAGGATCATTTGAAGACAGGAGTTTGAGATCAGCCAGGCCAACATAGCAAAACCCTGTCTCTACTAAAAACAGAAAAAATTAGCTAAGTGTGGTGGCATACATCTGCAATTCCGGCGACTTTGGAAGCTGAGGCACAAGAATTGCTTGGGGCAGGTGTGGTGGCTCATGCCTGTAACTGCAGCCCTTCGGGAGGCTGAGGTGGGTAAATCACCTGAGGTCAGGAGTTTGAAACTAGTCTGACCAACACTGTGAAACCCCATCTCTACTAAAAATACAAAAATTAGCCAGGTGTGGTGGCAGGCGCCTGTAATCCCAGCTACTTGGGAGGCCGAGGCAAGAGAACTGCTTGAACCTGGGAGGCAGAGGTTATAGTGAGCTGAAATCACACCATTGCACTCTTCAGCCTGGGTGACAGAGCGAGACTCCATCTCAAAAAAAAAGAATTGCTTGAAACCAGGAGGCAGAGGTTGCAGTGGGCTGAGTTCATGCCACTGTACTCTAGCCTGGGTGACAGAGTAAGACTCCGTCTCAAAAAAACCAAACCAAACTAAAACAAAAAAAAAAAACTCTGGGCATAGTCGTATATGCCTGTGGTCCCAGCTACTCAGGTGGCTGAAATGGAAGGATGGCTTTAGCCTGGGAAGTCAAGGCTGCAGAGAGTTGAGATCACATCACTGCACTCCAGCCTAGGCGACAGAGTCAGACCCTGTCTGAAAAAAAAAAAAAAGAAAAAAAAAAAAAGAAAGTTCTATTTATCAAATTATGCGGCATCATGCTAGCCACCATTTAAAAGAACTAAACAAAATAGTCAGTCTTCAATTGACAGGTTCTTAGAGACTGTGATTTCAGTGTAACAACATACAACATGATCAATCTTTTTTTCTCATCAATGTTATAATAAAATGTTATTTGAGGATCCCCCCAGCCACCATAGTTGTTTCGCTTAAAGTCACAGTTTCTTTTTCTTTTCTTTTTTTTTTTGAGACGGAGTTTTGCTCCTGTTGCCCAGGTTGGAGTGCAATGGCGTGATCTCGGCTCACCACAACCTCCGCCTCCTGGGTTCAGGCAATCCTCCTGCCTCAGCCTCCCGAGTAGCTGGGATTACAGGCATGTGCCACTATGCCCAGCTAATTTTTTGTATTTTTAGTAGAGATGGGGTTTCACCATGTTGACCAGGATGGTCTCGATCTCTTGACCTCGTGATCCACCCGCCTCGGCCTCCCAAAGTGCTGGGATTACAGGCTTGAGCCACCGCGCCTGGCTAAAGTCACAGTTTCTAAGAAACTATTGATGATGGTAGTGAGGACTCACTGCCCTACAAAAAACATAGAAGATAGATAAAAACAAATAAAAATATTAAGCCTCAATGATAGCTGACCTGCCAAAAGGAAAAAAAGCAAGCCGAAGATAGATAGAAAGATATATAGATAAACAGATAGATAGATAAGAACAGTGGCTTATGCCTGTAATCCTAGCACCTTGGGAGTCTGAGGTGAGTGGATCACCTGAGGTCAGGAGTTCAAGACCAGCATGGCCAACATGATGAAACCCTGTCTCTACTAAAAATACAAAAATTAGCCAGGTGTGGTGGCACATGCCTACAGTCCCAGCTACATGGGAGGCTAAGGCAGAAGAATTGCTTGAACTTGGGAGGCAGAGGTTGCAGTGAACTGAGATTGTGCCACTGTACTCTAGCCACTGCACTCTAGCCTGGGCAACAGAGCGAGACTCTGTCTTAAACAAAAAAACAAGAAAAGATAGATACACACACACACACGCACACACACACACACACACACAAATATGCACTCCTAACATGTTGCTCTGAAACAGCCTATAAAGAAGGGAGGGGAGGTGGTTTGATAACAGGAAGCAGGAAGGAGAGGTTATTTAATATTGTACAGTACCCTCGGATACTCTGCCTATGTCAGTCAGGCTTGGCAAACACTTGCTTAAATAAAGAGATTGACTAGAAGAAATAGCCTTACCTTGGCTGTCAATGACACTCTGTACGACTTCTTCCAAGCCTACCATGTAGATGAACTCGCTATTGGCTGCACTAGGCAGGAAGTGAAGTAAAGGAGCAGGAGGTTTAGGGGGTGGGATCTCCAGGAGTGTCTTTTCCAGCTGTTTGCGAAGAGCCAATTTGGCTGCAGCCTGTGAGTTGGCAGCATCAGTCATAGCGCTGGGGCTAGGAAGTGGCGAGGACACTCTGTTCACTGTTCCTGGCTGGATATGAGAGGCAAGGTTCATATAGATGGCAGAGGATGTTGTACGCTGACAGGGAACAGAAGAACTTGACTGCTGAAATAGATTGAGAACAGGGTCAATCATGGTATGTAGGAGAAAGGATCAATTCTTATGTTCTTGGCAGAGGACACTGTCTGATCCTGGTTTGGACTACTTAGCTTCTCCAAAATAGGAGGTGGTCAACTTATTCACTGAAAAAGAACTCTGACACATAGGAAAGGAGAATGATGATGACTATGAGCTAAAATTGCTAAGAAAGAAAGAAAGAAAGGGAGAACGATCCAAGATGGCCGATCGCTAACATCTCGGGATTGCAGCTCGCAGTTAAAGCTCACAGAACTAGAGGACGCCACACTTTCAGACAAATTCTGGTTGCTCAGGAGCAGAAGATTCCCAGTGGAGGAGCCACGCGGGGCAGAAGTTTCGTCGGCACCGCGGCGCACTGGTCTCGCTGGCACCTCCGCACGGCAGCTCTTGGAGCTGACTAGGCAGGGCTGGCTCCCCTTCTGACCGAGGTTTGGAGGAGCCGTGCGGGTTCCCAGCACCGACTCCTGAGTCCGGCGCAGCAGTTGTGCCGGCACCTCGGTGCAGAGTGAACGCGACTGGTTCCCCTTCTGACTGAGGTTTGGAGCTCCAGGAAGGCAGACTCGCCTATTACGGACACAAGAAGGAAGCCAGACAGGAGAAGCCTGGGCAGAAAAACACCATCAGTCTTAACGCCGCTGTTCCTGGCCCTGGGAACTAACATCATGGACGTCCACTCAAGAGACCTACCGAAAGCTGGCAATTTCAAAGACGACAGGATAAATTTACAACGATGGGAAGAAACCAGCGTAAAAAGGCTGAGAATACTCAAAATCAGAACCCCTCTCCCTCTAAAGATGATCACACTTCCTCATCAACAATGGAACAAGACTTAATGGAGGAAGAGCTCATCCCATTAACAGAACCAGGCTTCACATCATGGATAATAAAAAACTTCCATGAGTTAAAAGAACATGTTGTAGCCCAACGTAAAGAAACTAAGAACTTTG
>CM052667.1:37071361-37090695 GCA_028533165.1 Leontopithecus rosalia | reverse complement strand
CGAGACCATCCTGGTCGAAATGGTGAAACCCCGTCTCTACTAAAGATACAAAAAATTAGCTGGGCATGGTGGCGCGTGCCTGTAATCCCAGCTACTTGGGAGGCTGAGGCAGGAGAATTGCCTGAACCCAGGAGGCGGAGGTTGCGGTGAGCCGAGATCGCGCCATTGCACTCCAGCCTGGGTAACAAGAGCAAAACTCAGTCTCAAAAAAAAAAAAAAAAAAAAAAAGAAAAGAAAATCCTTCCAATAACTTCCTGTCCTATTCCAGTTACTGACCCATGTCCCTGAACCCTTCTACAGCAAAATTCCTCAAGAGTTACCTATACTCATTGTCTCCACTTTCTTCCTGTTTAAAACCACTTCAGGGCCGGGCACGATGGCTCACGCCTGGAATCCCAGCACTTTGGGAGGCTCACGAGATCAAAAGATCGAGACCATCTGGTCAACATGGTGAAATCCTGTCTCTACTAAAAATACAAAAAATTAGCTGGGCATGGTGGTGTGTGCCTGTAATCCCAGGTACTCAGGAGGCTGAGGCAGAATTGCCTGAACCCAGGAGGCGGAGGTTGTGGTGAGCCGAGATCACGCCATTGCACTCCAGCCTGGGTAACAAGAGCGAAACTCTGTCACACACACACACAAAAAAACACTTCAGTTCAGATTTTATTTCCTCAATATAAAGAGATTGCTTTTTCCAGGTCACTAATTACTTTCATGTTGCCAAGTCCAATCATTATTTATCAATCCTTATTTGAACTTTCGGCAGTATTATCTTTTCCCCTTTTTTTTTTTTGTTGTTGTTCATCCTGAGAATCTTTCCTCCTTCTTGAACTATTTTCTTCACTTGGCTTTCGGGACTTCACATCTTGGAGTCTTATTCTACACTCATGATCCTTTATTAGTTTTCCTTATTAGTTTCTATTCATCTCCCTAACTGTAAACATGGAGTGCTCCTATGGCTTTAAATAGCATTTGTATACTAATTCTCAAATTAATATTCCTAGCTGTCATTCTCCTCCAAATCTCTTTATACAGTTAGTTGCCTAACTGACATCTCCATTTGGATGTCATCTTAGTCCATTTCCTGAGGTGGCTCACGCCTATAATCACAGTACTTTGGGAGGCTGAGGCGGGTGAATCACGAGGTCAGGAGCTCAAGACCAGCCTGGCCAAGACGGTGAAACCCTATCTCTACTAAAAATACAAAAAATTTAGCTGGGCGTGGTGGCAGGCGCCTTTAATCCCAGCTACTCGGGAGGCTGAGGCAGAGAACTGCTTGAACCTGGAATGTGGAGGTTGCAGTGAGCCAAGACTGCACCACTGCACTCCAGCCTGGGCAACATCGAGACTCTATCTCAAAACAAAACAAAACAAAACAAAACAAAACAAAACAAAACAAAACACCACAGACTGGGTAATTTATATAGGGGGGTGTGGGTGTGGGTATGGGTGTGGGTGTGGGTGTGTTGTTTTGTTTTATTTATAGATGAAGGCTATCCAGGTTGTCAAACTCCTTGGGCTCAAGCGATCTTCCCACCTCAGCATCCCTGGTAGCTGGGGCTACAGATGTATGCCACCATACCCAGCTTTGGGTAATTTATAACGACCAGAAGTTTATTGGTTATTTATTAGCATACAGTTTCAGAAGTTGGGAAGCCTAACATCAAGGTGTTGGCATGTAGCAAAGACCTTCTTGCTAATAACATAGCAGATGGACGAAGACAGGGTGCCCTTTTACAACATTCACCCATGAGGGTGAAGGCCTAATAACTTAATCACTTCTTAAAGGTCCCACTTTTTAATATTTTTACGTCAATTAAATTTCAACATGAGGTTTGGAGGGAACAAATACTCAAAGAATAGCAGATCTAACAGGCATTTTATAATCTTAAGTCAAAACTGTTTCTTCCCCTACTGTTTCACATCTTAGCAAATCACACTACTATTTAGCCAGCTGCTCAAACCAAACACTTGGAGTCATTCTTAGTTCCTCTTTCTCATACCTACATGCATTCTATCTGTAAACTCTAAACTCTATCAGCATTACCTTTCAACCAAATACATTTCAAATTTGACTTTTTTTTTTTTGGAGACAGTTTTGCTCTTTCACCCAGGCTGAAGTGCAATGGTATGATCTCGGCTCACTGCAACCTCCACCTTCCGGTTTTAAGCCATTCTCCTGCCTCAGCCTCCCCAGTAGCTGGGATTATAGGCAGCTACCACACCCAGCTACTTTCTGTATTTTTAGTAGAAATGGGATTTCACCATGTTAGTCAGGCTGGTCTCGAAATCCTGACCTCGTGATCTGCCCACCTTGGCCTCCCCAACAGGCATAAGCCATGGCACCCAGCCCTAAATTTGACCTCTTAACATCACTTTCATGTTACTTAGTCCAAGCTGTCATCTCCTACCTAGGCTATTATAATTATTTTTGTGTTTGTTTTTTCAAGATGGAGTCTCACCTCTGTCACTCAGACTGGAGTGCAGTGTCACGATCTCGGCTCACTGCAACCTCCACCCACTGAGTTCAAGCAATTCTCCTGCCTTAGCCTCTCTAGCAGCTGGAATTACAGCTGGGTGCTACCACACCTGGCTAATTTTTACATTTTTAGTAAAGATGGGTTTCACCATGTTGGCCAGGCTGGTCTTGAACTCCTGACCTCAGGTTATCAACCCACCTCCCAAAGTGCTAAGATTACAGGTGTAAGCCACCTGGCCCAGCCTGCAATTCTTTTTTTTTTGAGATGGAGTCTCACTCTGTCACCAGGCTGGAGTGCCATGGCACAATCTTGGCTCACTGTAACCTCTGCCTCTCAGATTCAAGCGATCCTCCTGCCTCAGCCTCCTGAGTAGCTAGGATTACAGGCACCTGCCACCATGCCTAGCTAATTTTGGTATTTTTAGTAGAGACAAGGTTTCACCATGTTGGCCAGGCTGGTCTCAAACTCCTGACCTCAAGGGATCTGCCCATATCAGCCTCCTAACATGCTGGGATTACAGGCATGAGCCACTGTGCCTGGACTAATAAACCCATACTTAATTTTTGAAAAATTTTCTGTTGGCTGGGTGTGGTGACTCATACCTGTAATCCCAGCACTTTGGCAGGCTGAGGAGGGTGGATCACTTGAGGTCAGGAGTCGGAGACCAGCCTGTCCAACATGGTGAAACCTTGTCTCTAACAAAAATACAAAAATTAGTCAGGTGTGATGGCGCACACTTGTAATCCCAGCTACTCAGGAGGCTGAGGCAGGAAAATCACTTGAACCCAGCAGGCAGAGGTTGCAGTGAGCAGAGATCACACCACTGCACTCCAGCCTGGGTTGCAGAGCGAGACTGTGTAAAAAATAATAATAATTGTTTTACTGTGGTAAGAACACAACACAAGATCTACCCTCTCAACAAATTTTCAAGTGTACAATATGTTAATGTTGACTACAGGTATAGTGCTGTGTATCAGATCTCTAGAGCTTTTTCCTCTTGCTTGAAATTAATTTTACATCCATTGTTGAGCAACTCCCCAATTCCTCTACCCCCTCTGCCTCAGGCAACCACCATTTGACTCTGTCATCCTATGAATCTGACTACTTTAGATACCTCACATATGTAGACTCATGCAGTTGTTATTTGCCTTTCGGTGACTGGCTTATTTCCCTTAGCATAATGTCCTCAAGGTTCACCCATGTTGTCACACATGGGAGTGCTAATATGTCTTCAGGATCCTGATTTTCATTATTTTGGATAAATATCTAGAAGCATAATTGCTGGACCATCTGGTAGTTCTATATTTATTATTTCAAGGAACCTCCATACTGTTTTCCATAGTGGCTGTACGTACCATTTTGCATTCTTACCAATAGTGTGCAAGGGTTCCAATTTCTTCACTCCCTTGCCAATTAAAAAATAAATAGCCAACTTGACAGGTATGATGTGATGATATCTCATTGTGGTTTTGATAAGTACTTCTCTGATGATTAACAATGTTGAGCAATTCTGTTGAGCAATTTTTCATATATTTGGCCAGTTTTATGTCTTCTTTGGAGAATGTCTATTCAGGTCCTTTGTCTATTTTTTTTTTTTTTGAGATGGAGTATCACACTGTCACCCAGGCTGGAGTGCAGTGGCACGATCACGGCTCACTGCAACCTCTGCCTCCCAGGTTCGAGCAATTCTCCTGTCTCAGTCTCCCCAGTAGCTGAGACTATAGGTGAGTGCCACCATGCCCGGCTAATTTTTTGTATTTTTAGTAGAGGCGGGGTTTCACCATGTTAGCTAGGATGGTCTCGATCTCCTAATCTCATGATCCGCTTGTCTCAGACTCCCAAAGTGCTGGGATTACAGGTGTGAGCCACCGCACCCGGTCCACACACATATATATATATATATATATATATATTTTTTTTTTTTTTTTTTTTTTGCTACTGAGTTGTATGAGTTCCTTACATGTGTTGGAGATTAACCCCTTACCAAATATATGGTTCACAAACATTTCCTCACATTTTGTAGACTGCCTTTCCATTCTGTTGTTTCCTTTGCTGTACAGAGGTTTTTTAGGTCAATGCAGTTCCACTTCCTTTTGCTGCCTGTGCTTTTGGTGTCATACCACAAAATCACTGCCAAGACCAATGTCATAATGCTTTTTTCCTGTTTTCTTCTTATGAGTTTTATAGTTTCAGGTCTTACTAAACTCGTTAATCATTTCGAGCTGATTTTTTATATACAATACAAGAAAATTTCATTATTTTGCTGTGAGTATCCAGTTTTCCCAATACCGTTTGTTGAAGGGACTATCCTTTCCCTATTGAGTATTCTTGAGTCTAAACATAAATTTTCAGGAGACATTCCCATCCACCCCCAGCCTGAGACACAAAAGTTTCCTTGTTTCCTCAAACTAGTAGATGGAATTTTCTGTGGTCCCTTCCTTTCCCTGAGTATGAGCCTTTAAAGGTCCCTGCTTTATAGAGAGATTTGCATTTCTAACTCTGTTCCATACAGGCCTAAGGTTCATGGACATTAAAACCAAGACTTTAAGTAACTGAGACTAGCAAAGCACTCAGAAATATCACAGCATTAAGTCACATGCTTACTGCTCATTTTCAGTTCCTCATCCATTTGCAGTCCATGAGAATTCTCCTTTTATTTTATTTTATTTATTTATTTATTTATTTATTTATTTATTTATTTGAGATGGAGTCTCACTCTGTAGCCAGGCTACTCGGGAGGCTGAAGTGGGAGAATCACTTGAACCTGGAAGATAGAAGTTGCAGCAACGCAATCTCAGCTCACTGCAACTCTGCCTCCCAGGTTCAAACGATTCTCCTGCTTCAGTCTCCCAAGTAGCTGGGATTACAGGTGCTCGCTCCATGCTCGGCTAATTTTTATATTTTTAGTAGAAATGAGGTTTCACCATGTTGGTCAGGCGGGTCTTGATCTCCTGACCTCATGATCCACCCACCTCAGCCTCCCAAAATTCTGGGATTACAGGTGTGAGCCACCGTGCCCAGCCAAATTTTCCTTACTTCTTTCAGGTTCAGCTAGCTTTGCATCTTTAAAAGTTGGTTTAAAAGTCAAAAAATTGTTGTTATATTTCATCCAGCATGACTAGGTGTTTTGTAATCGAATAGTAGAAGGGTTTTAGGTTACACAGTCTGTTATACTGCCATTATAAAATATGCTGGTCTAGTAACATTTATTTTCATAAGAACTAGTTCAGTTCAAATAAAGTAACTCCACAGACCACTAACTGCAAAAGGAAAAACACACCTTAACAATGGAGTGACCTTGCTGTTACCCTAGGGATCAAACTTTTCACTGCAGGATTGAGACAACATGGAAACAAACTGACAAATCTACAATATGGAACATACTTCAAATCAATGAGCCTGGTCTCTTCAAAAAATTTATATTAAAAAAATAGAGGTGGTGGTACAGACTGTTCTAGCTTGAGAGAGACTTATAGATTTAACCAAACATAATGTATAATCTTTGACTGAATCTTGGTTTAAACACAGCTACAAAAGATACTATGGGATATGGGTAAATTTTCAAATGGACTGGGTATTAAACATTAGGGAATTTTTACTAATCTTGTTATGATAATGGTGCTGTGGTTGAATAGGAGACTGTCCATTTTTTTTGACAAGTAATTTTAGTATTAGTTTTCTTTTGCCTTTTCTTATTTTTGTCGCTAAGACTGGAGTGCACTGGCAAGATCTTGACTTACTGCAACTTCCATCTCCCAGGTTCAAGTGATTCTCCCACTTCAGCCTCCCAAGTAGCTAGGATTACAGACATGCACCCCCACGCCTGGCTAATTTTTGTATTTTTAGTAGAGACAGGGTTTTGCCATGCAGGCCAGGCAGGTCTCGAACTCCTGACCTCTACCGACCCACCCATCTACCGACCCACCCACCTCCACCTCCCAAAGTGCTGGGATTACAGGCATGAGCCACCACACCCAGCCTACTATTAGTTTTCTATGGCTGCTGTAACAAATTAGCATAAATTTACTGGCTTAAACACAAATGTATTACCTTTTTTATGTTTTACCTTTTACATTTAAAACAAATGTATTACCTTTCACTCAAAGTTATTAAGTCTAAAATGGGTCTCATTAGGCTAAATTCAAGGTGTACGTATGGCTCCTACTTATTCTTTTTACATAGGGTCTGGCTCTGTCACCAGGGCTGGAGTGCAGTGGCAGGATCACGGCTCACTGCAACCTTTGCCTCCTGCAACTTAAGCAATTCTCCCACCTCAGCCTCTTGAGCAGCTGGGATTACAGGTGTGCATCACCATGCCCAGCTAATTTTTGTATTTTTTGTAGAGGGGATTTCAACATGTTGCCCAGTCTGGTCTTGAACTCTCCCACCTTAGCCTCTTAAAGTGCTGGGATTATAAGGATGAGTCACTACGCCTAATCAGCTCCTACATTTCTTCTGGTCTCCAGAGGAAAATCCATTGTCCTGCTATTCCCTGCTAGAGACAATCTGCTTTTCTGGGTTCATGGCCACTTCCTTCATCTTCAGCTATCAAGCCTACTCCTCTGATTGCCATCTCTCTAACTCTCTTCTGCTTCCCTTTTTCCATTTTAGGGACCCTTATGATTATACTGAGCCCACTTGGATAGTCTAGCATAATTTCCATATTTTAAGGTCAAGTGACTAGCAACGTTAATTCCATCTGCTATCTTAATTCTCTGTTGCCATGAAATGGAACATATTCACAAGTATGGAGGCTAGGGTGTAGACATCCTCAGAGAAGAGGCGTTATTCTGCCTACCACAGCAATTTTAAGTATTTAGAGATAAAAGTCTAAAACTTACTTTGAAGTAATTTAAAAAAAAGTTTACGCTATATATCAATAGCATATTGATATTTGCCAAGCAAATATGGCAAAATATTCACTGTAGCTGCTGATTTTACTACTCTATTTTTCTGTATGCTTAAATATTTTCAATAAAAATTTAAAAACTAAGCCGGGTGAAGTGACTCATGCCTGTAATCCCAGCACTTTGGGAGGCTGAGGTGGGCAGATCACAAGGTCAGGAGATGGAGACCATCCTGGCCAACATGGTGAAATGCCATCTCTACTAAAAATACAAAAATTAGCTGGGCATGGTGTTGTGTGCCTGTAATCCCAGCTACTCAGGGGACTGAAGCAGGAGAATATATGTATTTATATATATATATACATACATACATACGTGTGTGTGTGTGTGTGTTTGTATAAATTATGGTTTTCCTTTGATATAATGTCCCTTCATAGAAAATGGATGCCCTTTCCTACTATAGGCACTAATTAAATTAGTAGCACCTGATAAACTTTTCATGTTGATAAAATATGTAAAGGTTAGTCACCACATTCACTATAGTCCCCTTATCAAGTCAGAAAGTATCATGTCAGGTAGTAAAAAGGAAGAGAGAGATGTCTGTGAAATAGTCCTGGACATAAGTCCTTAAGATATTTATATTTTCATATTTTGCACAAAGAGGTACTATTAAAAAAAAGATATTTATAAACAGGAAGTGCTGAAATCACCCATTCTTACATGTGAAGAAGGGCTCCTTTGCAGTTTGCCTTCTGCCACAGGAGACATCGATCAGCCTGAGGTCCAAGACCTGTTCATTCCTATGCAGTGTTTTTAAAAACTCTGATTTAGATAATCCAACAAGACAGAAAGAAGGCTAGAAGCATTAAGAACTTCCATCTCATTGAAGCAGTCAAGTGAAGACTCTCTTGAAATCGTTCAGTTTTGAAGTACCTACCTAGTATTATAAGAAATATAAGTAAATTGACAGTAAATTCAAGGATGATCTAGTAACTGGAGAAATCTGGAGAAGGATTTGCTGTCAAATAGAGCAGAGGTCTAGTAACAAGAACGTAAAAATGTGGATGACAACTTCAAGAACAGGATAAAGGTCTCATACTAGGTAGTTCTGATTTCTTCCCCCTTCCTATAAAAGGTTGTTCTTTCTTCTGCCTGGTGTTATGGGAATGTGACAGGCTATCATTCCTTCCAATATATCTTATTTCTCTTCTTATAGTCCATATTTATAATAAAGATAAATATGCTGTGACCTCTGCTTGTTTCCTCCTCTTCCTGAGTTAAAAACCCCAAAATCAGGCTGGGGGCATGGTGGCTTATACCTGTAATCCCAGCACTTTGGGAGGCCAAGGTGGGCAAGAGTTCAAGAGCTCAAGATCAGCCCAGGCAACATGGCAAGCACCTGCGGTCCCAGCTACCCAGGAGGCTGAGGTGAAAGGATTGCTTAAACCCAGGAGGTCAAGGCTGCAGTGAGCCTAGATCATGCCACTGCATTCCAGCCTGGGGAACAGAGTGAGACCATGTCTCAAAAACAAAGCCCCAGCTACTTGGGAGGCTGAGGCATGAGGATCATTTGGGTCCATGTCAAGGCTGCAGTGAGCCATGATTGTTATCACTGCACTACAGCCTAGCTGACAAAGCAAAACCCTACCTCCAAACAAGAAAAAAGAGAGAAATAATAAAATTGTATATATATGTGTGTAGTTATATTTGTAAGTATCATTTAAAAAATTAGACATAAAAAGGGGACAGAGTGGTGTTAGGGTAGGGGGAAGAGACTATCTTAAAAGGATGGTCAGACAAGTCCTGTCAGAAAAAAGTAACATTAGAACAAGTCCTAAATTAAGGGCGGAAGTGAGCTGTACAAGTATCTGGGAGAGGAGGAAATGAGTAGAGGTCACAGCAAGGATATTGCTTGAGACAGGATAGCACTTAGACTGTGCAAGCAACAGTAAAAAGTACAGATGAGGTGCCACATCCAAGAAGGAGAGTGGTACTTTCAGTCTATACAAGGGTACAGTGGCTCATGCTTATAGTCCTGGCACTTTTGGAGGCTGAGGTAGGTAGGAGGCTGAGCTCAGGAGTCCAAGACCAGCCTGGGCAACATAGCAACTCTATTTCTACTAAAAATAAAAATAAAAATCAGACAGGTATGGTGGCATGTGCTTGTAGTTCCAGCTACTTGGGAGGCTGAGATGGGAAGACTGTTTGTGCCTGGGGGATCAAGTCTGTAGTGAGCCATGATTGCACCACTGCACTCTAGCCTGGTTGACAGACTTTGTCTAAAAAAAAGACATACAAGCCTGGGCATAATGGCTCATGCCTGTAATCCCAGCATTTTGGGAGACCGAAGCAGTCAAGAGATCGAGATCATCCTGGCCAACATGGTGAAACCCTGTCTCTACTAAGTAAATACAAAAAAATTAGCTGGGTGTGGTGGTGTGCACCTGTAGTCCCATCTATTCAGTAGGCTGAGGCAGGAGAATTGCTTGATCCCAGGAGGCGGAGGTTGTAGTGAGCCGAGATCGTGCCACTGCACTCCAGCCTGGCAAGAGAGCAACAGTCCGTCTCAAAAAAATGTATATATATCCAGTTGGGTGGGGTGGCTCATGCCTGTCATTTCAGCACTTTAGGAGGCCAAGGTAGGAGGATCACAAGGTCAGGAGTTCGAGACCAGCCTGGCCAACATGGTGAAAACTCGTATCTACTAAAAAAAAAACAAGAAAATTAGTCAGGTGTGGTGACACACGCCTGGGGAGGCTGAGGCAGTGCTTATAGACATATTTATATAGACACGTATATATACACATTACTAAAGTTTAGAGAAGGACTGCACAAGTCTAGGAAAATTTTTAGGAAACTGAAACTTAATTCTGCATACTGCCAACCTTGTGGCTAATATATATCTGAATGATAAGCTCCCCGCCATATATCTCTATGTCTGTAGTTGCTAAAAGAGTTCCAGCTCAATAAATATGAGGATTAATATAACTTACATTAGTTTTTCAGTTTATAATTTCATTTACACACATCTTTTTTTTTTTTGAGATTGAGTATCACTCTGTCCTCAAGGCTGGAGTGCAGTGGCACAATCTCAGCTCACTGAAATCTCCACCTCCCAGGTTCAAGCAATTCACCTGCCTCAGCTTCCTGAGTAGCTGGGAATACAGGCACACACGCCATCACACATGGCTAATTTTTCTATTTTTAGTAGAGACAGGGTTTCACCATGTTTGCCAGGCTGGTCTCAAACTCCAAACCTCAGGCGATCCACCAGCCTCAATTTCCCAAACTGCTGGGATTACAGCACTTTGGCTTTACATACATTGTATCTTATGTGATCCTCATAACACCTCTATAAAGATGGTCAAAGTAGTAACACTGTCTCAATTTTACAGATGAACAAATCAGGCTTCCTGGGACCTGCAGAAGAAACTAGCTTGTCAGTTTCAACACAAAAACATTTTCATTTTCTGAAGAGCAACGTTACTCAAAAGTATAGGCCACTGACCACTGCAGTTCCATGAACCGCAACAAGATAAGCATAGAAATTGAGAGTATTTAGAGAAAGCGTTAATTTGCCACCATGCCCAGTCAATCTCTACTTTTTCTAAAAGAGAAAAACATAAATTAAAATGCACATTCCCAGACCCTATTTCATGGCAATAAATTCTTTGGTTGGGCCAAGGAAACTCCATTTTTACTACCCTCTCCTGGTTATTACTAGGCACTATAAGAATGACTGCTACAAATTTTCACAAGAGAAACAGGGAAGTGGCCAGGCATGGTGGCTCATGCCTGTAACCCAAACATTTTGGGAGGACAAGGCGGGAAGATCACCTGAGGTCAGGAGTTCAAGACCAGAATGACGAAATGGTGAAACCTCATGTCTACTAAAAATGCAAAAGTTAGCTGGACATGATGGCAGGTACCTGTAATCTAAGCTACTAGAGAGGCTGAGGCAGGAGAATCGCTTGAACCCAGGAGTGGAGGTTACAGTGAGCCAAGATCACACCACTGCACTCCAGCCCAGGCAGCAAGACCGACACGCCATCTCAAAAGAAAAAAAAAAGCAACAGGAAAGTAAGGAATCTAAGTACATAATTAAATAAAGGAATAGGAGTTAGCTAAATTTTTCTAACCTCCCCAGCACTCATCTATAAAAATCCTGTTTTTCTTCACTCAAAGTAGAACAGATTGTAGGCTATCCTTAGGAATATTTTTTAAATGAAAGAAAAACAAAATATTATTTTTAATCCTTTATACCATGGAACTAATAATAATAGGCACTAGGAAAGCAGTTCTAAACAGTAGAAATCTTTTACAGTGCTCTGAAAAGCATGATCTCCTAGGTACATTTTGTACATGCATACTATAGAGAGCCTCCTCTTCCCAGATAAAACATGTTTTTTTGTGTGTGTGGTTTTTTTTGTTTGTTTTTGCTTTTTTGAGTCGGAGTTTCGCTCGTTACCCAGGCTGGAGTGCAATGGCGGGATCTCAGCTCACTGCAACCTCCACCTCCTGGGTTCAGGAAATTCTCCTGCCTCAGCCTCCTGAGTAGCTGAAAACATGTCCTAAGTGATACATTCATCACAGAAGTCTGAAGACAGTTAGGGGGAAGCACACTCCAACAGGAAGACAAGTAACAAGGTATGCACTGGGGGCCTGGTGAGAGGGGATATAGGAGAGAGATTAACATTTGAGTAAATGCTGATTATCAGAATGGTGAGAGCTAAGGACCAAAAAAAAAAAAAAAAAAAAACCAAACTGAGGTTCCCACCTGTAATTTCAGCACTTTGGGAAGCAGAGGTGGGAAGAGAGCCTGAGCTCAGGAATGGAGACCAACCTGGGCAATATAGGGAGACCATGTCTCTCTCTCTCTCTTTTTTTTTTTTTTTTTTTTTTTTTACAGAGTCTCACTCCGTTGCCAGGCTGGAGTGCAGTGACACAATCTCAGCTCACTGCAACCTCTGCCTCCTGGGTTCAAGCAATTCTCCTGCCTCAATCTCCCGTGTAGCTGGGACTACAGGCATGCGCCACCGCACCCAGATAATTTTTGTATTTTTAGTAGAAACAGGGGTTTCACCATGTTGGTCAGGATAGTCTCGATCTCTTGACCTCATGATCCTCCCGCCTCAGCCTCCCAAAGTGCTGGGATTACAGGCGTGAGTCACCGCACCCGGCCTGCGAGACCTTGTCTCTACAAAAAATTTAAAACTAAGCTGAGTATAATGGTACATGCCTGTAGTCCCAGCTACTTGAAATGCTGAGACAGGAGGATCAGTTAAACCCTGGAGACTGAGGCTTCAGTGAGCTATGATTGTGCCACTGCACTCTAGCTTGAGTGACAGAGCAAAACTCTGTGAAAGAAAGAAGAAAGAGAAGAAAGACTTTAAAGAGAAGAAGGAAAGGATGAGGAGAAGAAGGGAGGGAGGAGGGAAAGGGAAAAAAGAAAGCAACAACAACAAAAAATAGTATTTAATTCTCAGAACATTCTTATGAAGTCCCTATTATACCCATTCTATGGAAGAAAAAAATGAGACTCAAATACTGAATACAGCTGGGCGTGGTGGCTCATGCCTGTAATCCCAGCACTTTGGGTGGATGAGGTGGGCAGATCACTTGAGGTCAGGAGTTCGAGACCAGTCAGGGCAACATGGTGAAACCCTGTCTCCACTAAAAACACAAAAAATCAGCTGGGTGCAGTGACATGTGCCTGTAGTCCCAGCTACTTGAGAGGCTGAGGCAGGAGAATTGCTTGAACCTGGGAGGCTGAGGCTGCAGTAAGCCAAGATCCAGCCACTGTACTCCAGCTTGGGTGACAGAGCGAGACTCCATTTCGGTGGCTCACGCCTGTAATCCCAGCACTTTGGGAGGCCAAGGCAGGTGGATCACGAGGTCAAGAAATCGAGACCATCCTGGTCAACATGGTGAAACCCCGTCTCTACTAAAAATACAAAAAATTAGCTGGGCATGGTGGCGCGTGCCTGTAATCTCAGCTACTCGGGAGGCTGAGGTAGGAGAATTGCCTGAACCCAGGAGGCGGAGGTTGCAGTGAGCCAAGATCGCACCATTGCACTCCAGCCTGGGTAACGAGAGCAAAACTCTGTTTCAAAAAAAAAAAAATTAGTATTATTTAGTATACTACATAACTTTTTATTTAGCATAAAATACCTAAATAAAAAAGTTGTGTTTCCTGTCCAAGAAACACAACAAACAGGAAAGTTATGATTAAAATCTACATCTAATTCTGGCTAGTCATGGTGGCTCACACCTATAATTCCAGCATTTTGGGAGGCCTAGGAGGGTGGATCACCTGAGGTCAGGAGTTTGAGACCGGAGATCAAGACCAGCCTAGCCAACAGGGCGAAACCTCATTTCTACTGAAAAATATAAAAATTAGCGGGGCATGGTGGCACGTGCCTGTAGTCCCAGCTACTCGGGAGGTGAGGCAGGACAATCACTTGAATCCAGGAGGGGGAGGTTGCGGTAAACTGAGATCACACCACCACCCTCCAGCCTGGATGACAGAGCAAGACTTCGTCTTGCAAAAAATCTACATCTAATTCTTCTCATCTGGCGCCAGACTGGAGTGCAGTGGCATGATCTCTGCTCACTGCAATGTCTGCCTTCCAGGTTCAAACGATTCTCCTGCCTCAGGTTCCCGAGTAGCTGGAGCTAAAGGCACATGCCACCACACCCAGCTAATTTTTCTATTTTTAGCAGAGACGGTGTTTCACCATGTTGGCCAGGCTGGTTTCGAACTCCTGACCTCAGGTGATCCTCCAGCCTCAGCCTCTCAAAGTGCTGGGATTACAGGTGTGAGCCATCAAGCCTGGCCATCTACATCTAATTCTAATGACCAGGACACTCCCCTTCTACCACACCAAGGATGATATGTGGGTTTCAATTCTAATGCCAACTACATTTAACTGATGGTGGTGACCTGTAAAATTCTGTTACATCAGTAAAGACTTCTAATCAATTGTCAGCCATAGGAATAACATATAAAAATAGCAACACATATATAAACCAAGTATTTACCAGATTACTCTCATAATCAGACTAAAAATGCCAAAGGCATTTGAATTCAGCAGCCTATATAAGTAACCACATTTTGCACTGTGGAAAAACAAAAGCTGAGAGGTGGTCATGACAGGGAAAGAACAATTCTTTAAACCTTCATAACAGTCTCAGTAGGGTACAATGGTTCACACTTGTAACCCTAGCACTTGGGGAGGCTGAGGTGGGTGGATCACTTGAGCCTAGGAGTTTGAGGCTGGATGCAATGGCTCACTCCTGCCAGCACTTTGGGAGGCCAAGGTAGGTAGATCACCTGAGGTCAGGAGTTCAAGTCCAGCCTGCCAACATGACGAAACCTCGTCTATACAAAAACACAAAAATTAGCTGGGTGTGATAGCACACACCTGTAATCCCAGCTACTCAGAAAGCTGAGGCAGAAGAATCGCGTAAACTCAGGAGGCAGAGGTTGCAGTGAGCCAAGATCACGCCACGCACTCCAGCCTGGCGACAGAGCTAGACTCCATCTCAAAAAAAAAATAAATTTATAGCTCTGTATACTAAATTAGTCATAATATAGAGGTGAGAATGTTATGAGTATAGCTAATCCAGTAACAAGCCTAGCTACATTCTCTAATGACAATTCATGTATTTTAAAAGGGCAAATAATAATCCAAATAAATTTTTTCTCAACCCAGCTTCTGAGATTAGTGGCCCTGTGTCCTCTACTTACTACCGTACAGGCAAATGAAAGACAATTTGTCTTCTCAACTGTAAACAAAATGCACTTTCAGTTTCTGGCAAAAATCACAGAGCAATGGTCTTGCACCATCTCCAACCTGCCCTAATGCAAACCAGATGGCTGAGCTCCTTCTAAGCTATCTTATGCTTCCTATTGCCAATCAATCCCAGTAATTATTCAGCACTCCCCCCAACGATGTAAACTCTCCATTTCAGTTTCCTAAAGGAATTTACACACACACACAAACCAAACTGCAAAACAAATTCCTCAAATGAGGTAAAAGGTCCTAAGGAAAAGCAGAATGAGTACACAGAAAAAGTTTCATTTTAGATGCTACAAAGAAGTGAAATTATTTCCAATGTACCTTTTTTTTTTTTTTTTTTTTTTGAGACAGAGTCTTGCTCTGTTGCCAGGCTGGAGTGCAGTGGCAAGATCTCGGCTCATTGTAGTCTACGCCTCCCAGGTTCAATCCATTCTCCTGCCTCAGCCTCATGAGTAGCTGGGATTACAGTCATGGGTCATGGGTGTGGACCCAGCTAATTTTTATATTTTCAGTAGAGACAGGGTTTTACCTGACCTCATGATCCACCCACCTCAGCCTCCCCAAATGCTGGCATTACAAGCATGAGCCACCTCAAGCAGCCTCCAATGTACCATTTTATAGAATTACCTTAGACGCTGGAATTAATAGTCACAATGGAAAAGGCTATGAACAAGGGCTTGAGAAGAGCATACATCAGTGTGGTATGGGAACACTATTAACTATTTCTAATTAAGAGGAGACTTAGATAACACAAAACCAAAAGAAACCATACTGATCTCTTTACACGAAAGAAACAAACAGGATATATGAGACCACAAAGAGCTTATTATACTACAATGTATCTGGCAAGGTTAGCACACAGGAGGTTAGAAATAAATTTGGCAAATCAGAGAAAATAATCTAACATACCTATGGAGGACACCCACTGATTACTACAAATATCACTAGAGCTGCTACAAAGCATCAAACCTGCAAACAAAAAAGCTGGGCTCCAAAGTGAAGCACAACTTTCCTCCAAGCCAAAATGTACTTCTTCAAAATAAAGCTGCAAAAATTATAGGGCACGAAATTAAAATCTGTCTCAGGACTATCTTAGGTGAGTCCTACTTAAACTGATCTACACTGAAACAAACAGACATTAACCTTTTTCTTCATATTTTTCTGACAGAACATCTATACATTTGTTTATTGCTTGTCTCCTTCCACCACTACATTTTAAACTCTGAAGTGAGGGAGATTTGTTCACTATGTCCCCAGTGCTCACATAAGTTCCTAGCACTTACAAATCATTCAATAATCATTTGTTAACTAAATAACTGGACCCTTAATCTACCCGCTATTTTGATGGGGAAACAGTGGGGGAATGCTATAGAATTCTATTTTCAAGCACAGAATTGATTCCTGTTCTTCAAGACTATGTAGCTTTCTTGGCTCACACCTGTAATCCCATCACTGTGGGAGGCCAAGGCAGGTGGATCACCTGAGGTCAGAAGTTCAAGACCAGCCCAGCCAACATGACGAAACCCTGTCTCTATTAAAAATACAAAAAATTAGCTGGCTGTGGTGGTTGGCACTTGTATTCCCAGCTACTTGGGAGGCTGACGCAGGAGAATCACTTGAACCTGGGAGGCGAAGGTTACAGTGAGCTGAGATCACACCATTGCACTACAGCCTGGACAACAAGAGCAAAACTCTGCCTCAAAATAAAAGAAAGAAAATTTGTCTTGGTTATTCTGTGTATAAACAAATCCTTCCCATTTCTTTTTTCTTTTGAGACAGAGTCTCAGTCTGTTTCCCAGGCTGGAGTGCAGTGGCACGATTTGACTCACTGCAAACTCTGCAAGCCAGGTTCAAGAGATTCTCCTGCCTCAGCCTACCAAGTAGCTGGAATTACAGGTGCCCGCCATCATGCCCAGCTAATTTTTATATTTTTAGTAGAGACAGGGTTTCACCATGTTGGCCAGGCTGGTTGGGCTTGAACTCCTGACCTCAGGTGATCCACCTGCCCTGGCCTCCCAAGTGCTGGGATTTCAGGTGTGAACCATCACACCCAGCCAACTCCTTCCCATTTCTAAAGCAAAAAGCCTCAACACTCATCCAATAACCCCAACTCTTATTCTGGGTACACAACTAAATTTTGCGTTCTTTTTTTTCTTTTGTTGAGACAGTCTTGCTCTGTTGCCCAGGCTGGAGTGCAGTGGTGCAATCACAGCTCACTGCAACCTCCATCTTCCAGGCTCAAGTGATCATCCCACCTCAGCCTCCTGAGTAGCTGGGACTACAGACATGCACCACCATATCAGGCTAATTTTTGCATGTATGTATGTATGTATGTATGTATTTTGAGATGGAATTTCACTCTTGTTGCCCAGGCTGGAGTAAAATGGCGTGATCTCAGCTCACCACAACCTCCGTCTCCCGGATTCAAGCAATTCTCCTGCCTCAGCCTCCCGAGTAGCTGGGATTACAGGCATGGACCACCATGCCCGGGTAATTCTATATTTTTAGTAAAGACTAGGGTTTCTCCATGTTGGTCAGGCTGGTCTCGAACTACAGACCTCAGCTGATCTGCCCGCCTCAGCCTCCCAAAGTGCTGGGATTACAGGCATGAGCCACTGCACCCGGCCAATTTTTTTTTTTGTGTGTGTGTGTGTATATATATATATATACTTTTTTTAAAGATGGAGTTTTACCATGTTGCCCAGGCTGTTCTCAAACTCCGGGACTCAATCTACCCGACTTGGCCTCCCTAGGTGCTGGGATTCAGGAGTGTGCCACCACACCCAGATCACAATTAAACTTTGGCTCCCAATTTTCCATTTGATTTTGTAGGCCAAGGGGATGGGATGATATACATGCCACTGCCATCCCTTCAGGTCACATTAGGGGAAGCTATGGATCAGACACACATATGTGGGTAACTAACACCAGGGCACCAAGATCCCCTAAATAGTTTCGTGCTGTGATTCAGAGTGAGAAAGTAACCACGCAGAGCGTCACCAACAAAGAACCTCAAGACCCTTACAAGCAGGAGAAAATAGATTATCAGTTGGCTTCTCCTTGCTGCTTCAATGTATCATAGAAAACTAATAAGCCTTTTTTTTTTTTGAGACAGTCTCACTCTGCCGACAGAAGGGAGTGCAGTGGTGCGATCTCAGCTCTCTGCAACCTCCACTTCCTGGTTTCAAGCAATACTCCTGCCTCAGCCTCCCGAGTAGCTGGGACTACAGGCACGTGCCACCACACCTAGCTAATTTTTGTATTTTTAGTAAAGAAGGGGTTTCACCATGTTGGCCAGTATGGTCTCGATCTCTTGACTTCATGATCCACCTGCCTCAGCCTCCCAAAGTGCTAGGATTATAGGCATGAGCCACCGCGCACAGCAATAAGTCTTCTTTCAAAGTCTTTTAATAGTTTCCATTATTACCTCTTGCCTCGCCTCCTGTATTCTGTCCTAACGAAGTTACTCTGTCTCAATCTTCCATAAGACAGTCTCACGTCTATAATTTCATGTACCATCCTCCTAGACCCTCCCTTGCCACATTTCTATGTAAGTTCTTGTCCTTTATCTGATAAAATATGTGGCCTAATTAATCCTAGCCAAGTGTTTATTCTCCCAATGTCTGGATGGTATTGTTTCTCAATAGCCATCAGAATTAACTCTCCTTCTCTTCTACAGTAATGGAAATATCACATGGTTATTCAGCTTCACCACATTTTCCTAGCCTCCACTACAGACAGGCTAAAATCTTGCCAACAGAATAAAGAGGAAATGTTTGTTACTTCCTGGTTGAGAACTAAAACAGGTGGGCAAACTCCTCCATGCTCTTTCCCCTTCCCATGTGGCTACAAACTAGCTCCAACCTTGGAGAAAAGGACAATGCCCTAGAATGTGATCCTCCTACTGGTGACATCAGCATTTTCTGGGAACTTGTTGGATATACAAATTCTTGACCCTCATCCCAGACTCAGAAATTTTTGGGGTGAGAATTATAAATTTTGTTTTAAAGCAAACCTGATAGACATTTACAGAACTCTCCACCCCAAATCCACAGAATATACATTCTTCTCAGCACCACATCACACCTACTCTAAAATTGATCATATAATTGGAAGTAAAGCACTCCTCAGCAAATGCAAAACAACTGAGATCATAACAAACACTCTCTCAGACCATAGTGCAATCAAGTTAGAACTCAGAATCC
>CM052667.1:37043629-37063192 GCA_028533165.1 Leontopithecus rosalia | reverse complement strand
TAATGACCAGTCAATGTTTCATTTAAACCTATGAGTAGATGTGATGTGGTATTGACAAGAATGTATATTTTGTGTATTTGAAGTGGAGAGCTCTATAAATATTTATTAAGTTTACTTGTTCCGGATCTGAGTTCGAGTCCTTGATATCCTTATTAATTTTCTGTTTCATTGAATCTAAGTCTCTATGTATCTGGGTGTTAGGATTGTTAGCTCTTGTTGTTACATTGATCCTTTTACCACTGTGATACCAGTTTTATCCACAGTAGAACTACTTTCAACATTGGTGTCATTCCTCTCAAACCCTGCTGCTGTTTTGTCAAGTTTATGGAATATTCTAAATCTTTTTGGTGTCATTTCAATAATGTTCACTGCATCTTACCAGGATTAGATTCTATCTCAAGAAACCACTTTTTTTGCTCATCCATAGAAGCAACTCCTTATCCATTCAAAGTTTTGTTTTTGTTTTTTAAAGAGACTCAGTTGTGTTCTGTCACCCAAGCTGGAGTATAGTCGTATGATCGTAGCTCACTGGAGCCTCAAACTCCTGGGCTCATGCAATCCTCCCACCTCACCCTCCCGACTGAGGTACATGCCACTGTGCCCAGCCAATTTTTTATTTTTTTGTAGCGATGGGGTCTCACTTTGTTGTCCAGACTGGTCTCAAACTGGGCTCAAGTGATCCTCCTGCCTCAGCCTCCCAAGGTTCTGGGATTACAGGCGTGAGCCACTGTACCTAGCCTATCCTTTCTTCTAATTGTAGTTTTCTTGCTGTTTTGACCACATTTGCAATAATTTCCTTTCAAAGGTCATCTATGAAAGTTATAATCAACTAAGTTCAAATTCCTGTTAATGTTGATAGTTTTACTTCCTCCTACAATGGTAAATACTTTCCAGGACGCTTTTTAAATTTTTATTTTTATAGAGACAGGATCTCACTGTGTTGCCCAGGCCAGTCTCAAACTCCTGGGCTCAAGTGGTCCTCCCACCTTGGCCTCGAAATCACTGGAATTACATGTGTGAGCCACCATGCCTGGCCTGAAATATATTAATATTCCTTTTTTTTTTTTTTGAGACTGAGTTTTGTTCTTGTTGCCCAGGCTGTAGCGCAGTGGCATGATCTTAGCTCACTACCACCTCTGCCTCCCAGGTTCAGGTGATTCTTCTGCCTCACATTTTCAAGTAGCTTGGATTACAGGTGTGTACTACATGCCAACTAATTTTGTATTTTTAGTAGAGATGGAGTTTCACCGTGTTGGTCAGACTGATCTCCTGACCTTAGGTGATCCACCTGCGTTGGCCTCCCAAAGTCCTGGGATTACAGTCATGAACCACTATGCCCAGCAATATTTCTTAAATAATAAGATTTGGAAGTCAAAATTACTCCTTAATTCATGATCTGTAGAATGTTAGCTGTATGAAAACAACATTAATCTCCTTGATCATCTCCATCAGAGCTTTTGAGTGACTGGGTACATTCTCAATGAGCAGTAATATTTTGAAAGGAGTCTTTTTTCTGAGCAGTAGATCTCAGCCATGGGCTTAAAATATTCAGTAAACCACGCTGTAAACAGGTGTGCTGTCATCCATACATCATTGTTCCATTGAGAGAGCGAAGGCAGAGTAGATTTAGCCTAATTCTTACCTTTTTTCTAAGAGATGGAGTCTCATTATATTGTCCAAGCTGGAGTGTAGTGGCTGTTCACAGGTGCGATGATAGTGCTCTTCAGCCTCAAAATCCTGAGCTCAGGCAATGCTGCTGCCTTAGCCTCCCACATAGCTGAGATTACTGGTGTGCACTCTGCCCAGTTTATTTAACATAATTAACATAGGACTGTTGGAATGGTAAATGAGCACTGACTTCAATTTAAAGTCACCAGCCATATTACTCTCTAATTTTAAAGAGTCAGCCTGTCTTTAGGGCCGGGTGCGGTGGCTCAAGCCTGTAATCCCAGCACTTTGGGAGGCCGCGGCGGGTGGCTCACGAGGTCAAGAGATCGAGACCATCCTGGTCAACTTGGTGAAACCCCGTCTCTACTAAAAAATACAAAAAATTAGCTGGGCATGGTGGCACGTGCCTGTAATCCCAGCTACTCAGGAGGCTGACACAGAATTACCTGAACCCAGGGTGAGCCGAGATCACGCCATTGCATTCCAGCCTGGATGAGGGAAACTCTGTCTCAAGAAAAAAAAAAGAGAGTCAGCCTGTCTTTTGAAGCTTTGGAGCCCGGTATTGACATCTCCTCTCTAACTATGAAAGTATTCCTGTAGAAGGCTGTTTTATCTATATTGAAAATGTACTGGCTGGGTGTAGTGGCTCTTGCCTGTAATCCCAGCACTTTGGGAGGCCTAGGTAGGTGGGTCATTTGAGGTCAGGAGAGACCAGCCTTGCCAATATGGTAAAACCCCAACTGTACTAAAAATACAAAAATTAGCTGGGCGTGTTGACAGATACTAGTAGGCCCAGCTACTCAGGAGGCTGAGGCAGGAGAATCACTTGAACCCAGGAGGTGGAAGTTGCAGTGAGCAGAGATCACGTCACTGCACTCCAGCTTAGGAGACAGAGCAAGACTCTGTCTCAAAAAAAAAAGGAAAAAAAGAAATATACTGTTCACATGGACTTATAGATGAAAACAGTAGACACTGAGCACTCGAAAACAGGGAATGAAGTGAAGGATAAGGGTTGAAAAACTACCCATTGGGTACTATGTTTGCTATTTGGGTGATGGGTTCAATAGAAGCCCAGACCCCAGCATTATGCAATATATCCATGTAATAAACCTACACATGTATCCCTTAAATCTAAAATAAAAATTAGAAAATAAAAAAAGGGAAAAAACCTATATGTCACCTTTGTGGGTTATCTCAGCTAGATCTTCTGGATAACTTATATTAGCTTCTGCATCAGGACTCGGCTACTGCTGTACCTTGTACTTTTGTGTTATGGCATGACTTTTTTTTTGGTTTTTTTTTTGAGGCAGAGTTTTCGCTCTTGTTACCCAGGCTGGAGTGCAATGGCACGATCTCGGCTCACCGCAACCTCCTCCTCCTGGGTTCAGGCAATTCTCCTGCCTCAGCCTCCTGAGTAGCTGGGATTACAGGCACGGGCCACTATGCCCCGCTAATTTTTGTATATTTAGTAGAGACGGGGTTTCATTATGTTGACCTGGATGATCTCGATCTCTTAACCTCGTGATCCACCCACCTCGGCCTCCCAAAGTGCTGGGATTACAGGCTTGAGCCATCACGCCCAGCCTTATGGCATGAATTCTTAAACCTCATGAACCAGCCTCTGCTAGTTTCCAGCTTTTCTTCTGCAGCTTCCTCATCTCTCCCAGCCTTCATAGAATTGAAGAGAATTAGGACCTGACTCTGGATTAGGCTTTGGCTTAAGGGAACGTTGTGGCTGGTTTGATCTTCTTGCCAGTGCACTAAAACTTTCTCCATAATCTCATTCACAACTTGACTAACCGTTAAAAGCAAGAGGCCTAGCTTTCAGCCCATCTTGGTTTTCAGTATGCCTTCCTCACTAAGCCTAATTATTTCTAGCTTTTTAAAGTGAGAGACATGTGACTCCTCCTTTCAGTTGAACACTTAGATGTTCAACTGAAAGAGAGAAATGGGAGAACAGCCAGTCTGTGGAACAGTCAGAACACACACAGCATTTACTGATTAAGTTTGCCATCTTCTGAGTACAGTTCATGGTGCCCCAAAACAAAATAGTAACATCAAAGATCATTGATCGCTGATTATGATAATGGATATAATAATGATGAAAAAGTTTGAAATACTGTAAGAATTACCAAAATGTGACACACAGACAAAGTGAGGACATGCTATTGGAAAAATGGTACCATTAGACTTGTTCATTACAGGGTTACCACAAACCTTTGGTTTGATTTTTGTCTTTTGAGACAGTCTCGCTCTTGTCACCCAGGCTGTAGTGCAGTAGTGCAATTTCAGCTCACTGAAACCTCTGCCTCCTGGGTTCAAGTTATCCTCCTGCCTCAGCCTCCCAAATAGCTGGGATTATAGGCATGTACCACAACACCCGAACAGTGTTTCACCATTTTGGCCAGGCTGATCTCAAACTCCTGACTTCAAGTGGTCCACGTGCCTCAGCTTCCCAAAGTGCTGGGATTACAGGCGTGAGCCACTGCGCTCGGCCTTGTGGTTTTTTTTTTAAAACGCAGTATTTGCAAAGCACAATAACGCAAAATGCAATAAAATGAGGCATGGCTATACGTTTTGCATTTAGGTGTATAATCAGTTGAGTGGCAGGCTTTTTCTGCCCTCCCCAACTCACCATGGTGTGCCCAGTTACTACTCTCAGTTATATAGTGTTGATTGAAATACTAAAGACATTGTTACTATAGAGTTAGGGCTTATCTTTTGGTGTTCTGTAGCATTTAAGTTTATAGTCACTCCATCTGAAGATTTTTTTAGAAGTACATTGGGTGGGCCGGGCGCGGTGGTTCACGCTTGTGATCCCAGCACTTTGGGAGGCCGAGGTGGGTGGATCACGAGGTCAGGAGTTGGAGACCATCCTGGTCAACGTGGTGAAACCCTGTCTCTACTAAAAATAAAAAAAAAATTAGCTGGGCATGGTGGCGTGTGCCTGTAATCCCAGCTACTCAGGAGGCTGAGGCAGGAGAATTGCCTGAACCCAGGAGGCAGACAGAGGTTGCGGTGAGCCGAGATCGCACCATTGCACTCCAGCCTGGGTAACAAGAGCAAAACTCCGTCTCAAAACAAACAAACTAATTAATTAATTAATTTAAAAAGTAAAAACAAATATAAAGGGTGTATGTTTCCTTTCTTGGTTTTGTTTTGTTTTGTTTTTGTTTTAAGACAGTCTCACTCTGTCACCCAGCCTGGAATACAGTGATGCAATCTTGGCACACTGCAACCTCCACCTCTGGTTCAAGTGATTCTCATGCCTCAGCCTCCCAGGTCACTGGGACCACGGGCCTGTGCCATCATGCCTGACTAATATTGTTATTTTTAGTGGAGACAGACTTTCACCATGTTGGCCAGGCTGGTCTCCAGCTCCTGACCTCAAGTGATCCACCTGCCTCGGCCTCCCAAAGTACTGGGATTACAAGCGTGAGCCACCTCACCCAGCCCCTGTTTCCTTTTGTTTATTCTCTTTCTTCATTGTAACTGAAAAAGAATCTTTATTTATTTATTTTGAGATGGAGTCTCACTCGGTCGTCCAGGCTGGATGGAGTGCAGTGGCACAATCTCTGCTCACTGCAACCTCCACCTCTCAGATTCCAGTGATTCTCCTGCTTCAGCCTCCTAAGTAGCTGGGATTACAGGTGCCTGCCACCACACCTGGCTAATTCTTTGTATTTTCAGTAGAGGTGAAATTTCATTATGTTGCCCAAGCTGGTCTCAAACTCCTGGCCTCATGTGATCTGCCCTCCTTGGCCTCTCAAAGTGCTGGAATTACAGGCATGAGCCACTGTGGCCAGCCAAATCTTTTTTATTTACTTATTCCTTATTTGTTGAGATGGAGTCCCTCCCTGTTACCCAGGCTGGAGTGCAGTGGCGAAATCTCGGCTCACTGCAGCTTCTGCCTCCTGTGTCCAAGTGATTCGCCTGCCTTGGCCTCCCAAGTAGCCGGGATTATAGGCACCTGCCACCACGCCCAGTTCATTTTTGTATTTTTAGTAGATAGGGTGTTTCACCATGTTGGCCAGGCTGGTCTCGAACTCCTGACTTCAGGTGATCCACCCACCTTGGCCTCCCAAAATGCTGGGATTACAGGCATGGGCCACTGTGCCTGGCCAGGAAAAGAATCATAATACCCCTTATTTTATTCAAGCACATACAATTTTTTGTGTGTAAGAGTACCAATTAATGTTGGTGGTCTTTTCTGTTCAATAACTTGAGTCTATGAATTATTGGACCTGCTCTCATGCCTTTGGTGTGGAACTCACACTCTTAGGGAATAGAAAAACTTTTTAAGCACTTCATTTTTACAAATGAAATTGAAACTTGGGAAGGTAAAATAGCATATTAAATATTTGACCTGGTTAACATAAGTAGTAATTTTAACCTGTGTTTCTGTGACTTAAAAGATTTTCTTACTACTTTATCATTACCATTTCTTACCAGGACAACCCTGGATTTGACAGTGTTGGAGAAAATCTAAATCTAAATCTGCATTTAGATTTTTTTTTATTGGAGACAGAGCCTCGCTCTATCATTCCAGCTGAAGTTCAGTGGTACAATCAGGCTCACCTCAGCCTCGACCTCCTGGACTGAAGCAATCCTCCCACCTTAGCCTCCCAAGTAGCTGGGACTACAGGCGTGTGCCATTACGCCTGACAAATTTTTAATTTTTTTGTAGAGATGGGGTCTCATCATGTTGCCCAGGCTGGTCTTGAACTCTTGGGCTCAAGCAGTCCTCCCACATTGGCCTCTGGAGGAGCTGGGAATCCAAGTTAAGCCACTATGCCTGGCCTGCATTTAGATTTTGTTAGTATTAAAAAAAATCAAAGTGAAAAGGGAAGATAATGATTAGCTTATCTTTAACAAGTTTGCTTCATGAGTAAAGAAAATGTTGCTTCTTACGCTAGGCACCCAAGTGCTTCATTTAAAAAAGCATTGTAGGTGTCTTCAGATTTTGAATCTGCAAACCCACCATAACATTCAGTTTACCTATATAACAAGCCTGCACATGTACCCTTGATTGTAAAATAAAAGTTAAAAAAAAATATTTTGAATCTGTATTCATACAGAATTAAGGGCAGATATCAACAGGCTTTGCTTACATAAATTTAAGTTTACTTAAATTACTGAGGTTGAATGGAGAAATCTCCTTTAATATAAATGTTCTAAGACAATATCGGGTAGGACATTAGCTTAATTAATGTGGAACGTGTGTGTGTGTGTGTGTGTGCGCACGTGCATGCATGCGCACGTGTGATTCTTCTTAATAACTTTACCATCCCACCTTTTAAAAAATGGGCTATTTAAGGGACTTTATTTTTATCTTACTTGTATTTTTCTTTCCATAGGATGGATAGAATGACAGAAGATGCTCTTCGCTTGAATCTGTTGAAGCGGAGCTTGGACCCAGCAGATGAGCGAGATGATGTCCTGGCAAAGCGACTCAAAATGGAGGGGCATGAGGCCATGGAACGTCTGAAAATGTTGGCATTACTCAAAAGGAAGGATTTGGCAAATCTTGAGGTGCCACATGAGTTACCCACCAAACAGGATGGCAGTGGTGTCAAGGGCTATGAAGAAAAACTTAATGGGAACCTCAGGCCTCATGGAGACAACAGGACTGCTGGAAGACCAGGCAAAGAAAACATCAATGATGAGCCTGTGGATATGAGTGCTAGACGGAGGTATGGCTCAGCTCAACTACCTCCAGGGATAGGGTCGTCTCATAAAGCCTGTGAAAATGGAATGAATTCCGATGAGAGGAGGGTGTTTTTCATCCTAAAGATTCTTAAAAGAAGATTTGTCTGTATCATCGAGTTTGACCGTAAATTCATTTTATTTCCAAATGAAACCAGGTGCCTCAAAAACTGCTTAGTCTACAGATAATTGTAGTTCTTAGTCTTAAGAGAAAAATGGTCATTTCTGGATTAAAGGGGCACTAGAGAGCTGATAGGCCAAATGGAAGTGAGTTAATATATACCTTCACTCTAATCTTCATGGCCATCTTAGGAGGAAAAAAAATAGTCTTTTTGTCAGATAATTCCAGGAGTTTTAGGATCTATTTATTGTGGAGTCCCAGCTTTTATTACATCCAAAAGCTTGGGCCTATCTTTTCTTGTGTCAGAAAGCAAATTATCTTCATGTGGGTAAGTCTGCATTCTTGCTGCATCTGTACCCCCTTCTCCCAGCTTCCCTATATACATATACATTCATTTGCACATATATGTTACTCTCTCTGACTCATACATGCAAACATGTTTTCCCAGGCCTATGTTTCTGGTGTCTCTCAAGGTCGAGTACTTGAAACTGTAGGTACCTGGGACTGGCTAGTGGTTGATTCTGCCTGTGCAATGAATCATAGTATAGATAACCCTATTTTGGAGTTTGTCTTTTTGTTTTCTTTTATGGGTTTTGTTGTTGTTTTGTTTTGTTTTTGAGGCAGGGTCTCGATCTGTTGCCCAGGCTGGAGTGTAGTGACTGGTGTGATCCCAGCTCTCTATAGCCTTGACCTCCTGGATTCAAGCAATCTTCCCACCTCAACCCCAACCCACACCCCACCTCCCTGAGTAGGTGGGACTACAGGCACATCCCCCCATGCCTGTGTAATTTTTGTATTTTTTGTAGAAACAGGTTTTTGCCATATTACCCAGGCTGGTCTCGAATTCATGAACTCAAGTGATCATCCCTCCTCAGCCTCCCAAAGTGCTGTGATTACAGCCATAGACCACTGCACCCAGCCAGTTTTTTTTTTTAAAGATAGGGTCTCACTTTGTCACAAAGTTTTGAGTGCAGTGGCATGATCATAGCTCCTTGTAACCCCCAACTCCCAGGCTCAAATTATCTTCCTGCCCTAGCCTCCCAAGTAGCTGGAATGCACCATCACACCCAGCTAATTTTTAAATGCTTTTGTGGAGACAGAGTCTCACAATGTTGCCCAGGCTGGTCTCAAAATTCCCTGGTCTCAAGCGATCTTCCCACAGTGGCCTCCCAAAGTGCTGGAACTGCTGGCATGAGCCACCATTCCCAGCTGATAACCCTAGTTTTTTTCTTTTTTGGAGTGTTTTTTTGTTTGTTTGAGACAGAGTTCCACTCTTTTTGCCCAGGCTGGAGTGCAGTGGCATGATCTTGGCTCACTGCAACCTCTACCTCTCAGGTTCAATGATACTCTTGCCTCAGCCTCCTGAGTAGCTGGGATTACAGGCTAGTGCCACCATGCCTAGCTAATTTTATATTTTAGGTAGAGATGGGGTGTCACCATGTTGGCCAGGCTGATCTCAAACTCCTGACCTCAGGTGATCTGCCTACCTTGGCCTCTCAAAGTGCTGGGATTATAGGCATGAGCCACTGTACCCGGCCAACCCTAGTTTTTAAAACATTCAGTTTATAAATAGTTGAGAAACAACTCAGCCGGGCACGATGGCTCACGCCTATAATCCCAGCACTTTGGGAGGCCAAGGCAGGTGGATCACGAGGTCAAGAGATTGAGACCATCCTGATCAAAAAAGTGAAACCCCATCTCTATTAAAAAAATAAATAAATACAAAAATTAGCTGGGCATGGTGATGCGTGCCTGTAGTCCCAGCTACTCGGGAGTCTGAGGCAGGAGAATTGCTTGAGCCCAGAAGGCAGAGGTTGCGGTGAGCCAAGATCGTGCCATTGCACTCCAGTCTGGGTAACAACAGCGAAACTCCATCGAAAGAAAAAAAAGAAAAAAGAAACAACTGATACCCGTGAGAATTATTCTTCAGTGTTCAGTTGCCCTCCAAATGACCTTGCTGAGTTTGTCATAGGACTGATCCAAAGCAGAATCTCTTAAGAAGCTGGACTGATGGAGAATGAAGAAAGGAATGGTTATAACCTTACATGTGTTACTTTTTCTATCTTTTAATGTCTACTTACTGGTTTTATTTTTTTTAAAACCACGCTTTACAAGTGAACATTATTCTTGGTAATAATATTAAAAACTCTTAGGAAGTGATGGCTCACGCCTGTAATCCTAGCACTTTGGGAGGCCGAGGCGGGTGGATCACCTGAGATCAGGAGTTGAGACCAGCCTGGCCAACTTGGTGAAACCCCATTTCTACTGAAAATATGAAAAAATTAGCCAGGTGTGATGGCGTGTGCCTGTGTTCCCAGCTACTGGGAGGCTGAGGCTCGAGAATTGCTCAAACCTGGGCAGCAGAGGTTGCAGTGAGTGGAGATCTCGCCACTGCACTCCATTGTAGGCAACTGAGCAAGACTCCATCTCAATTAAAAAAACAAACAAAAAACTCGTAGAAAACCTCAGGCAGACTCCCTAGAGGTCCTGGAAGAGGAGAAAAATTCTTGTAAGTTATATAGGTAGTGCCAGCAGAATATTAAGTAGATTCTTCTCTAGATTGTTTGAAAGAAAAGGTAGTGGGTGAATGAGATCATGAACCTGAGCAGCCTACTTGCTTATAATCACCCTTAACCTTCTGGAGAAAGTAATTTATCCTACTTCATTGGGGAGAAAGAGTTACAGAAATGTTAGGTAGACTCTTCACATCCCAAATTGAAACTCTTAAGTGTATTTTTCTTTGCTTTCCTTCCCTATTCCTCTCCCTTTCCTGACAAGGTCTCTCTGTCACCCTGGCTGGAGTGCAGTGGCATGATCTCCACTCATTGCCATCTCCATCTCCCAGGCTCAAGCAATCCTCCTGCTGCATCCTATCAAGTAGCTGGGACTACAGACATGTACCACCATAGCTGGCTAATTTTTTGTGTGTTTTTAGTAGAGACGAGGTTTCACTGTGTCAGCCCAGGCTGGTCTCTTAACTCCTGTGATCTGTGATGTGCCTCTCTCGGCCTCCTGAAGTGCTGGGATTAGGCATGAACCACCATGCCCAGCCCAACATTTTTCGTCTTCTTTTTTTTTTTCCTTTGAGACGGAGTTTTGCTCTTGTTCCCCAATACACAGAGTACAGTGGCATGATCTCGGCTCACCACAACCTCCACCTCCTGGGTTCAAGCGATTCTCCTGCCTCAGTCCCCTGAGTAGCTGGGATTATAGGCATGTGCCACCGCGCCCAGCTAATTTTGTATTTTTAGTAGTTACGGGGTTTTACCAGCCTGGGGTTGGCCAGGCTGGGATCAAACTCTTGACCTCAGGTGATCCCTTGCCTCAGCCTCCCAAAGTGCTGGGATTACAGGTATGAGCCACCATGCCCGGCCCTACCCTAACATTTTTCTTAGAAATATTGTTAACACATTTTTTTTTCCTGTTTTCAGTCCTGCTCCTTCTGTAGACATTTTGGTAAGATTTTATTAGTGCTATTGGAGTTGTACATTGCAGATACATTATATGTTAAAAAGTCAGTCTTCCTGAAAACCCAGCAATTTTTAAAGAAATGTTAGTTTGGGGTGATCTTTAAAGATTTTTTAAAGAGATCAGGTGTTGCTGTGTTGCCCAGGCTGACATGTATTGGCAATTCACAAGCACTGTCATAGTGCACCATTTCCTCAAATTTTTGGACTCAAGCAGTCTTTCCCACTTGGCTTCCTGGGTAGCTGGGACTGTTAGGCATTGGCCACTACCCAACATGAGATGATCTTTTGAAATTTAGTCCTTTGGAAACTTGGGACTCCAATATACTGACAGTTATTTCCACTTAGCCCCAAGATGTTCTATGAAAATGAACATAACTGGCTGGGCACAGTGGCTAACACGTGTAATCCCAGCACTTTGGGAGGCTGAGGCAGCAGAATCATCTGAGGTCAGGAGTTTGAGACCAGCTTGGCCAACATGGTTAAACCTTGTCTCTACTAAAAATACAAAACTTAGCCAGACGTGGTGTTGGGCACTTGTAATTCCAGCTACTCGGAGGACCGAGGCAGGAGAATTGCTTGAACCTGGGAGGCAGAGGTTTCAGTGAGCAGAGATTGCACCACTGGACTCCAGCCTGGGCAACAGAGCAAGACCCTGTCTCAAAACGAAACAAAACTGATAGGTTCCCAGCAAGGAGAGCCATAATTTCTTTGATTGTGATAAAAGAAGGACAGGGCTGGGTGCAGTGGTATATACCTGTAATCCCAGCATTCTTGAGTGCAAGAGTTCAATCAGCCTGGGCAACATAGTGGACCTCATCTCTACCAAGAAAAAATGAGGAAATAATTTGAAAGCAGAAGGAAGGAAGTTCTTAACCTGATAGCCATGTCATAATTGCCTAAATATTTTATTTTGCCATCAGTTGGGCAAGTTACGATACCTGTGAAATAAGGTATGTATGAAACCAACACTACACTAATGTGGAATTCTATAGAGAGACAGCAGTTCTCTGCTTAGTTGTTTTTACTACTGGGATAAGGATTAAGAACTTTATAGCTTCTGGGAATGTGCCAGACTAAGTCACAAGTGATGTCAGCAGCAAATGGGGCTTTTAATAATATATCTCTAATAGGTAGGATTTCATACTTATATACCCCAACTGTTGTAAATTATATCTGTGTTTAGGAAAAGGGCAAATTAATTTCTCTCTTGGAATATTTAACAAATGAGGCCAGAATCCTAGCTCATTAGTTTTTAAATATTGAGGAATGAGGCTGAGCATGGTAGCTCACACCTGTAATCCCAGCACTTTGGGAGGCCAAGGCAGGGGGATCACCTGAGGCCAGCAGTTAGAGACCAGCCTGGCCAACACTGTGAAACCTCATCTCTACTAAAAATGCAAAAATTAGCCAGGCATGGTGGCATGTGCCTGTAATCCCAGCTACTCAAGAGGCTGAGGCAGGAGAACCGTTTAAACTTGGAAGGCAGAGGTTGCAGAGAGCTGAGATCATGCCACTGCACTCCAGCCTGAGTGACAGAGCTAGACTCCAGCTCAAAAAAAAAAAAGTGAGGAATGAGGCTTTACTTGGGGCCAAACGTGGTGGCTTAAGCCTGTTATCGCAGCACTTTGGGAGGCCAAAGCAGGAGAATCACTTGAGCCTAGAAATTTAAGACCAGCCTGGGCAACATAGGAAGACCCCTTATCTAAAAAAATTTAAAAATTAGCTACTCAGGAGGCTGAGGTGGGAGGATCACTTGAGCCTAGGAGATCGAGACTGCAGTGAACCACAATTTTGCCACTGCACTTCAGCCTGGGTGACAGAGTAAGGCCCTGTCTCAAAAAATAAATATATACAAGAAAATAGGCCAGGCACAGTGCTCACACCTGTAATCCCAGCACTTTGGGAGGCCGAGGTGGGCAGATCATGAGGTCAGGAGTTTGAGACCAGCCTGGCCAACATAGTGAAACTCCATCTCTCAATACAAAAAATTAGCTCTGTGTGATGGTAGGTGCCTGTAGTCCCAGCTACTCGGGAGGTTGAAGCAGGAGAATCGCTTGAACCTGGGAGGCAGAGGTTACAGTGAGCCAAGATTGCATCATTGCACTGCATCCTGGGCGACAGTGCGAGACTCCGACTCGAAAAGAAAGAAAAGGAAAGAGAGAGACTTTGGCTTTGCCTTATCTGTGCTATCTACCTAATGTGGGTATGTTTATATCCGGGAATAAAATATCGTTTAAAGTTGTTCTCAGATGTAACTTCCTGATAAATGGCACACAATTCCCAAATCTTCATCCAGTAATGTCTGTTTTTGTCCTGGTACTGGGCAGTTCCTAAGCAGTAAATGGCACTCATTTGAGCAAGGAAATTTCCTTACCTTAGAAATAATTTGTAATGTGTATATCCAGATAGGACCAAAATAGAAAGAGCTTCTGAATGAAAAATCTTTCAGATTCCAAATTTACCCATGTTTTACTTTTTATTTTATTTTTTAATGTTTTTGAGGTAGAGTCTTGCTCTGTTGCCCAGGCTGAAGTGCAGTGGTGCAGTCTCAGCTCATTGCAACCTCCATCTCCCAGGTTAAAGCAATTCTGTGTCTCAGCCTCCTGAGTAGCTGGTATTACAGGAACATACTACCATACCCTGCTAATTTTTCAATTTTTAGTAGAGACAGGGTTTCACTATGTTAGCCAGGCTGGTCTCAAACTTTTGGCCTCAAGTGATCTGCCCACCCAAAATTACCCATGTTAATCATAGAGGTGGAGGCACAAAAGAATATAAAAATGGTAAGTAAATTATACTTTAAAAATGAATTCAGAAACTTTATTCAGGCCTAACCATTACTCCTGATACCTGGGATTAGAGAATGAAAGGCTCTTTTCTCCCTCTAGTCGCTTCTTTTTCTGTATTTCTACCTTCTCAGCTTGCTGTGTTGGTGACCAGCAATCTAGACAAATTTAATGGTTCACAAGATAGTCATTCTGATCTTTCTGTCCTCCTATTTCCTCACCTAAACTTAGTTGATTTTAGCAACTCAGCTTTAACCTGTTGAGAAACTGAATGCTTATTCTAGTGATCAAGGGTGCCCTGTTCAAAAGGCATCCATGTCCTGGCCAGGCATGGTGGCTAACACCTGTAATCCCAACATTTTGGGTGGCTAAGGCAGCAGGATCACTTTAACATGGGAGTTCAAGACCAGCCTGGGCAGCAGAGCAAGACTCCCACCTCTACAAAAAAATTCAAAAATTAGCCACGCACAGTGGTGTGCACCTGTAGTCCCAGCTAGCTACTCAAGAGGCAGAGAGGGGAGGATCTCTTGGGGCCAAGAGTTTGAGAACGCAGCGAGTACCACTACACTCCAACCTGGGCAACAGAGTGAGACCCTGTCTCAAAAAAAAAAAACAAAAAAAAAAAAACAAGCATCCATGTGCCAATAGCAACTGAGACAATAAACCTTGTTAAGTAGACAGCTAGTGATCTGTGATCATTAAGTGTTTAAGTTGATTGTTGGAGGCCAAATCGGGGGAGGGTCACTTGAGACCAACTTGGGCAATATAGTAAGAGCCTGTCTCTACCAAAAATACAAAAATCAACCATGCATGGTGGCACATGTGTATAGTCCTGGTTATTCAGAAGGCTGAGGTGGGAAGATCACTTCAGTCCAGCAGGTCAAGGCTGCAGTGAGCCATGATTGGGCCACTGGACTCCATCCTGGGTGACAGAGTGAGACCCTGTCTCGAAAGGGGAAGGAAAAAAAAAAAGCTGGGTGTGGTGGTTCACATCTGTAATCCCAGCACTTTGGAAGGCTGAGGCAGGTAGATCACCTGAGGTCAGGGGTTTGAGACTAGCCTGGCCAACATGGTAAAACCCCATCTCTACTAAAAGTACAAAAATTAGCTGGACATGGTGGTGCACGCCTGTAATCTCAGCTACTCGGTGGGGCTGAGGCAGGAGAATCGCTTGAATCTGGGAGGCGGAGGTTACAGTGAGCCAAGATCTTGCCACTGCATTCCAGTCTGACAAGATAGTGAAACTCCATCTCAAAAAAAAAAGAGGAACTATTAATTATTTGATGATTTGAGGGAATGAATAGTGGCAAGCATAATGTCTACAACCTTATAGAAAAGGATTAAACCTCCAGAATCAAATACATTGAACTTGCATTTACTTACCAGAGGTTTTTTTTTTTTTTTTTTTGAGACGGAGTCTTACCCTGTCGCCAGGCTGGAGTGCAGTGGCGAAATCTCGGCTCACTGCAACCTCTGCCTGGGTTCAAGTGATTCTTCTGCCTCAGCCTCCTGAGTAGCTGGGACCACAGGCACATACCACCACGCCCCGCTAATTTTTTATTTTTAGTAGAGAAGGGGTTTCACCATGGCCAAGATGGTCTCGATCTCTTGACCTCGTGATCTGCCTGCCTTGGCCTCCCAAAGTGCTGGGATTACAGGCGTGAGCCACTGTGCCCGGCACTTACCAGAGTTTTATCCAGCATCTTAACCCAAAAAGAGTTTAGAGGCTGGGTGCAGTGCCTCACTCCTGTAATCCCAGCCTTTTGGGAGGCCAAGACAGGTGGATCATGGGGTCAAGAGACTGAGACTATCCTGGCCAACATGGTGAAACCCCATCTTTACTAAAAATAAAATTAGCTGGGTGTGATGGTGCTAACCTGTAGTCCCAGCTACTTGGGAGGCTGAGGCAGGAGAATTGCATGAACCTGGGAGGCGGAGGTTGTAGTGAGCTGAGGTCATGCCACTGCACTCCAGCCTGGCAACAGAGTGAAACTGTCTCAAAAGAAAAAAAAAGAGTCTAGAAATTACCTTGAAATCTGAATCTCCCACATTGGCTTCTCTTACTCCTAATCCTATTTACTAGATAACTCTTAGGTCATTCTCGGGTTAGCCTTAAAAGCGTCATGCTTGTATTTATAAGATGATTTAAAAAATGGCATATACTGCTTAAGACCTAGTTAACAAGAATCCCAGAAACTCTTAATTGCCTCAGGTTCCCAAATCAATGAGTGTATCTTCTAATTCTCTGATTTCAAAGGTACATTCCCAAATCCTACTTCCCTTGAGATTGTCAGTGTAGTAGTTGGGAGTATATAGGTTGAGGGCAATTGTTCTTTGGTCTTTTTTTGAGATGAAGTCTTGCTCTTATTCCCCAGGCTGGATGGAGTGCAGTGGCGCGATCCTGGCTCACTGCAATCTCCACCTCTCCAGTTCAAGCAATTCTCCTGCCTCAGCCTCTCGAGTAGCTGGGATTACAGGCACTTGCCACCACACCCAGCTAATTTTTGTACTTTTAGTAAAGACAGGGTTTCACCATGTTGCCCAGGCTTGTCTTGAACTCCTGACCTTGTCATCCACCTGCCTCAGCCTCTCAAAGTGCTGGGATTTCGGGCATGAGCCATTGTGCCTGGCCAGTATAGACTATTATAGGAGGTGTCACATAGCCATGTCATGATAATGAGCTGCCTCCTTAGCAGTGCATCATCTGTATCCCGAGTGGCAGTTAGGCTCTGCTGCCTTTTCCTTCTTTTGTAGAGCTAGCCATTTTCTTCTTGAGCCTCTGCATAACTAACAACAGCCCAATGGAGAGTGAGATATGGGGAAACATTTATAATTTTCATTAAAAATCTTTGTGATAAGAACACTGATCTCTTACTCCTATTCTAAAACCAGTCATTGTCTTTGTATCTTTGTCCCTGCATCCTCTGTAAGGAATTTAGATGGGGGAACTATTTTTCATTTACATCTTAGTGTCTTCATCCTAGGATTTGAGTGTGTCTGTTTTCCTCTGGGTGAGTGGGACAAATCTAAGTTCCCTTGGATTTTTTTGTTCAGCATAGAGAAAAAGTTTTCTTAACTTTTTTTTTGTGGACTTTTACTGTTGGAAATAGCTTGTTTTTTCCTTTTTTTTTTTCTAGTGAGCCAGAGCGAGGAAGACTAACTCCCTCACCAGACATTATTGTTTTATCTGACAACGAGGCTTCCAGTCCTCGTTCCAGTTCCAGAATGGAAGAAAGACTAAAAGCAGCCAACCTAGAGATGTTTAAGGTAAAGAGAAAGAAAAGTTTATTTCTTCATGTTATGCTCCTTCTATTTTATTTAATTCCTCAAGAGTCTTAGTTCTGTTTTTTGACTATTTATTCTTTAGATATAAATAACTACTCATTAATGAAAACTATGTGACTCTGGACTTCAAGGGCTTTTAAAAGGAACTATTAGAATCAAGTGGAAACCATAGTTTGAAAAGCATATACGTGGGCCATTATATTCAGTGTAATTTATCTTTGGAAAATGAAAACATAAGTTCATAATTCAAGTCATATAAACTCGGCTGGAAGAATATCTTCTGAACTCTAATAACCTAAGTACCAGAATATGAAGGGATTCCTAAGTTTTTATGTATAACCAGAGGAAATGTAGCTTTAAGAGATTTAGTAACATTATTTTGAAAGAAGACAGTGTTTCTCTTTAATTATTCTTTTTGCCAGGAACCTGGATGATTAGATATGTGGTCTCTCCTGTAATTCTCTAAGCATTTTGTTGAATACCCACTGAATGCTAGGCACTGTACCAGACCCCAGAGATACAAAGATAATCCTGTTGCCACTTCTGCTTCTTGTGGAAGATAAAGGTTTCAGAGCTAAGAAGTAAAGATTGTCTCTTAATGGATAAATACAGACTGACTAGAAAGTTAAAAAAGAAAAAAAGTAAAGATTGTCTCTTGCGGGAAGGAATTCTGGGTACCTCCTGCCATGGCTGATAGTCTCCTTGTTTCCTTAGGGGAAAGGGATTGAGGAACGGCAGCAACTTATCAAGCAGTTGAGGGATGAGCTGCGATTGGAAGAAGCCCGACTGGTCCTGTTAAAGAAACTGAGACAGAGTCAGCTACAGAAAGAGAATGTGGTCCAGAAGGTAATGTGCCCTAGAAATAAGGGACTATAGGAAAGGAAAGAAGAACGGGTTTGAGAGTAGGCTACCCCAGGTAGGTTCAGTTGGATGGCTCATTCTTCTATGGGTCCATAGTTTTTCAGTCTGTAGTAGTAAGGTTTTTTTTTTTTTTTTTTAAAGTCTTAGGCCTTAAGAAAATCTTGACTCCCTTTTTCTGGTTTTTCCTCCTAGTTGACAAGAACCTCACACTGACAAGGAATTTTTAAAGTCTAGAAATGTACCAGATTTCCACCTCTGATTATTGGCCTTTTCCAGTCTCATTTTCTCTTCCCTCTCCCAGACTCCAGTTGTACAGAATGCAGCATCTATTGTTCAACCATCTCCTGCCCATGTGGGACAGCAGGGCCTATCTAAGCTTCCCTCCCGGCCTGGGGCCCAAGGGGTTGAACCTCAAAATTTGAGAACATTACAGGTATGTGACCCATAGTAGGATTTTATTGTTGGAGGGCCCTGTCTAATCCTGTCTCTGTTTTTGGGCTTTTATGAAGATTATAGAAGAACCTGGCCATGATAGAAGTGTTAATTATTACTACAGATTGTTCTGTTGGTCCATTATGGCATGATTTAGTCTTCAGCAGAAGGATGAGTAACTTTTATCTTTTCACTCTAGTATTTCTTCTCTAGAGAATGCTTCCAGCTTCTCTAGGGAAGGGGTAGATAGTTTTCTATCTACCCCTATAGGATTAGTTTGTACCAAAGAAAGCCAAGGACTTCCTAACCACTAATTCGGTTTACGATGATAGTAGATTTATCCCATAGACCATTAAATGAAATTACCAAGTCTGGCTGTGTTCCTGTGTTTCTATTCAGCTATGAATTATAGGCAGTGTTTTCCCTTTTGTGAAATATTATACCACCTGTGATTAGTTCTTTTCCTTTTCTTCCCCTTCAGGGTCACAGTGTCATTCGTTCAGCTACCAATACTACCCTTCCACACATGCTGATGTCTCAACGTGTTATTGCACCAAACCCAGCCCAGCTACAAGGTCAGCGGGGCCCACCTAAGCCTGGCCTTGTACGCACCACAACACCCAACATGAATCCTGCCATCAATTACCAACCGGTAAGAGAGAGCCGAGCCCTAATGTGGAAACAGTGAAATCCTTTATTTGCTTTGCTTGTTGAAAGGGCCATAGGTTTTAAGTTTTTATACATAGATAAACTCTAGGACAAAAATGGTTATTTAGGTAGGGATTGAATTGAGAGCAGTCCCCAAAGTAGAAGCTTTGAGGAATTATATTAAAATAGTAATAGAGGAGAGAGGGTTATACAGCAGAGCAGCAGTGAGCTAAAAATCTGCCCAGAAGAGAGTAATTTAAAGAATAAGCACAAGAATCTGTGACAGAAAGCAAAATCTTTATTTCTCTCTCCTGTTTTTTTTTTTTTTTTTGAGGTGGAGTCTTGCTCTGTTGCCCAGGCTAGAGTACAGTGGCTCAGTCTTGGCTCACTGCAATCTCTGCGTCCTGGGTTCAAGGAATTTACAGCTATTTTTTATATTTTTAATAGAGATGGGGTTTCATCATGTTGACCAGGCTGGTCTCAAACTCCTGACCTCAAATAATCCACCCGCCTCTGTCTCCCAAAGTGCTAAGATTGCAGGTGTGAGCCACCACGCTTGGCCTTTCTTTCTTTCTTTTTTTTTTTT
>CM052667.1:36956279-37043129 GCA_028533165.1 Leontopithecus rosalia | reverse complement strand
GAGAGAGTGCCTATACTCCTAACCACTTGGGAGGCTGCGACAAGAGGATTGTCTAAACCTGAGTTTGAGGTTACAGTGAGCTATGATTACACCACTGTACTCCAGCCTGGGTGACAGAGCAAGATCCTGTCTCTAAATAAATAAAATCAAGGACCCCAAGAGGGCAATAACTAAGAGTCACCATATTAGAAACAGAATTAAAATGAAATTTTAAACTGGGCATGGTGGCTCACACCTGTTATCCCAGCACTTTGGGAGGCTGAGGCAGGCAGATCACCTGAGGTTAGGAGTTCGAGACCAGCCTGGCCAATATGATGAAACCCCATCTCTTCTAAAAGTACAAAAATTAGCCAGGCATGATGTCGCATGCCTCTAGTCCCAGCCACTCTGGAGGCTGAGACAGAAGAACTGCTTGAACCCAGGATGTGGAGGTTGCAGTGAGTTGAAATCGTACCACTGCAGCCTAGCAACAGAGCCTGGGCGACAGAGCCAGACTCTGTCCTGAAAAACATAAATGAAATTTTAAAAATAAGGCCGGGCGCGGTGGCTCAAGCCTGTAATCCCAGCACTTTGGGAGGCCGAGGCGGGTGGATCATGAGGTCAAGAGATTGAGACCATCCTGGTCAACATGGTGAAACCCCCGTCTCTACTAAAAATACAAAAAATTAGCTGGGCATGGTGGTGCGTGCCTGTAATCCCAGCTACTCAGGAGGCGGAGGTTGCGGTGAGCTGAGATCGTGCCATTGCACTCCAGCCTGGGTAACAAGAACAAAACTCTGTCTCAAAAAAAAAATTGTTTTTAAATATTAATTCACCAATCAGGCGCAGTGGCTCACACATGTAATCCCAGCACTTTGGGAGGCCGAAGAGGGCAGACCATGAAGTCAGATCGAGACCATCCTAGCTAACACAGTGAAACCCTGTCTCTACTAAAAAAAATACAAAAAAAAATTAGCCAGGCATGGTGGTGGCATGTGCCTGTAGTCCCAGCTACTCAGGAGGCTGAGGCAGGATAATCACTTGAACCCAGCAGGTGGAGGTTGAGGTGAACTGCCATCCGTCTCAAAAAAAAAAAATTTGAGGCCAAGCTCGGTGGCTCACGCCTGTAATCCCAACACTTAGGGAGGCCAAGGAGGGTGGATCACAAGATTAAGAGATCGAGATCATCCTGGCCAACATGGTGAAACCCTGTCTCTACTAAAAAAATACAAAAAGTAGCTGGGCATGGTGGTGCGCGCCTGTAGTCCCAGCTACTTGGAAGGCTGAGGCAGCAGAATTGCTTGAACCCGGGAGGCGGAGGTTGCAGTGAGCCGAGATCACGCCACTGTACTCCAGCCTGGTGCCTGGCAACAGAGCAAGACTCTGTCTCAAAAAAAAAAAAATTTTTTTTAAATTCATTTAACTATAACCAACCCATTTCATGTTAACATAACATATTCTTTCTGAAAAATATTTTCCAAAATAAGAGAACAATTGAGTAAAGTGGCATTGTTTTATATTTTTACAAATCTCTTTAATGTCTGGCTTAATAGAAGACAGCTGGATTCTCACAGCTGCCTTTGCATTCAATATGCAGCGATGTTGTTCTAGTTAAAAGTATGGGGGACAGGGTGGAGTGGATGTGGTCTCACCCAGGTCACAGATACATAGGAAGGAAGCACTACTTTTTTTTTTTGAGACGAAGTCTCGCTTTTGTACCCCAGGCTGAAGTGCAAGGCACAATCTCCGCCTTCCAAGTTCAAGCAATTCTCCTTCCTCAGCCTCCTGAGCAGCTGGGATTACAGGTACCTGCCACCATGCCCAGCTAGTTTTTGTATTTTTAGTAAAGACAGGGTTTCACCATGTTGGCCACGCTGGTCTCGTACTCCTGACCTGAGGTGATCCTCTCGACTCAGCCTCCCAAAGTACTGGGATGACAGGTATGAGCTCCTGTGCCCAGCCAGGAGGAATGTTTTTTAACCCCCAAACAATTATTGAAACCAGGAAACAATAGTGTTTATTAACTACTCTACAGATCTTATTCACATGTCACCAGTTTTCCTAATTATATATATACACCACACAGATTGTTTTTTAGATACATTCTTGCTCTGTCACCCAGGGTGGAGTGCAGCGGCACATCTCAGCTCACTGCAACCTCCTCCTCCTGGGTTCAAGCGATTCTCTTGTCTCAGCCTCCCTCGTAGCTGGGAGTACAGCGCACACCACCACACCTGGCTAGTTTTGTATTTTTTAGTAGAGATGGGGTTACACCACATTGGCCAGGCTGGTCTCGAACTCCTGACCTCAGATGATCCGCCTGCCTCAGCTTCTGTAAGTGCTAGGATTACAGGCGTGAGCAACCATGCCCGGCCCCTATATTCTTTTCAGATCCAGGACAAAATCCACAACCCCACATTTAGTTGTCACGCGTCCTTCCTTGGTCTCCTTCCAATATGTTAATTTCTTAGTCTGTCTTCACCTGAATACTTTTGAAGAATAGTGACCAGTTTTTTTGAAAAGTACCCTTTAATTTGGGTCTGACGTTTTCTCATAATTAGATTGAGGTTATATGTTTTTGTGATAATATCACAGAAGTAATGTGCCCTTTTCAGTGTATCATATCAGGAAGTACATGATGTCAATATGCTGTATTACTGCTAATGTTACCTCAGTTACTTAAGATGGTATCTGATAGATTTCTCCACTGATATGTTATTACGGAGAGATACTTAGAAGCCACTATGTAAACATCTTATCTCCAAACAAAATTCCACATATTAATTTTAGCAAACAAAGGCAATTATTGCCGTGCGCGGTGGCTCATGCCTATAATCCCAGCACTCTGGGAGGCCAAGGCGGGTGGATCACCTGAGATCAGGAGTTCAAGACCAGCCTGACCAACATGGTGAAATCCTGTCTCTCCAAAAATTACCCAGGCATGATGGCAGGTGCCTGTAGTCTCAGCTACTCAAGAGGCTGAGGCAGAAGAATCACTTGAACCTGGGAGGCAGAGGTTGCAGTGAGCTGAGATCATGCCATTGCACTCCAGCCTGGGCAACAGAGTAAGACTCCGTTTCAAAAAAAAAAAAAAAAAGACAATTCTTGCCTGCAACAACTACTTGTAGTAATCTGCCTAATGTATCCATCATTCCTTTTATATTTATCAACTTGAGTTGCACTGTAGAAAACAACTGTCCCCTTTCCCGTATTTATAGCAGCATGGACTTATGGAGATTTATTTTACCCCATAGGTTATAATCTGTTGTCATTATTTTTCAAAATGTCCCAGATCTGGCCATTGAAAGCTCCTTCAAATTGGCTCCCCATCACTGTTTTGGCAATTTATTAGTTTCTGGTCCCTACATGATGTTCCAGGTTCATCGTCTTCATCTGCCCTAGCCATTTTGCCAAGCTCTGGTTTTTTATTAAAGTGTTGCAAAACAAGATCTGGTGTCAGGTGTGCTCACTGCTATGGTGGTATCACTATTTCTAAGGCCTTTCAGAAAAGGAAATAAATGTATGCATACACACAACATTCATATCTATTTCTATATCGACATTTGCATATGTATATACAGCTTGAAGATCCTTAATCAGAAAATCCAAATTGGGTCAGGTGTGGTGACTCACATCTGTAATCCCAGCACTTTGGGAGGCTGAGGTGGCAGATCGCTTATCCCAGGAGTTCAAGACCAGCCTGGGCAACATGGCAAAACCCCGTCTCTACGTTACTTTTGGTTTTTTTTTGAGACAGAGTTTGGCTCTGTCGCCCAAGCATGATTTCAGCTCACTGCAACCCTCCCTTCCCAGGTTCAAGCAGCGATTCTCCTGCCTCAGCCTTCTGAGTAGCTGGGATTACAAGTGCCTGCCACCAAGCCCAGTTAATGTTTTGCATTTTTAGTGCAGATGGCGTTTTATCATGTTGGCCAGGCTGGTCTCAAACTCCTGGCCTCAAATGATCCACCCACCTCGGCCTCCCAAAGTGCTGGGACTACAGGTGTGAGCCACTGTGCCTGGCCACCCTGTCTCTACTTTTTACTAAAAAAAAGAAAAAATCTGAAGTGCTTCAAAATGTGAAAAAAATTCCACATCTAAACTCAGGTGACAGGCTACAGTCAAAATGCAGTCAAAACTTTGCTTTATGCACAAAATGTTGTTACAAAATTGCCTTCAAGCTGCATGCTTATTATATATATGAAACAAATCAATGTTGTGTTTAGACTTGGGTCTTACACCCATGATACCTCACTATGTATAGGGAAATATCCCAAAACCTGAAAAAATCCAAAACTGGAAACAGTTCTGGTTTCAAGCATTTAAGGGATACTCAAATCTGTATATATGTTTGTATATAAAAGAACCCATTAGTTCATACTGATACTAGAGAGAGGTTTTGTTCCCCCCCAAGACGGAGTCTTGCTCTGTTGCCCAGGCTGAAGTGCGGTGGCACAATCTCGGCTCACAGCAACTTCTGCCTCTGAGTTTAAGCAATTCTCCTGCCTCAGCCTCTGGAGTAGCTGAGATTATAGGCTCCCACCACCAGGCCCAGCTAATTTTTTTGTTTGTTTGGTGACAGTCTCTCTCTGTTGCCCAGGCTGGAGTGCAGTGGCACAATCTTGGCTCACCACAACCTCTGCCTCCTGGGTTCAAACGATTCTCCTCCCTCAGTCTCCCAACTAGCTAGGACTACAGGCATGCGCCACCACGCCTGGCGAATTTTTAGTAGGGACAGGGTTTCAATACGTTGGCCAAGCTGGACTCAAACTCCTGACCTTGAGAACTCAGCCTCCCAAAGTACTGGGATTACAGGTGTGAGCCACACTGCCCCACCAGAGAGAGAGGTATTTTTACAGCCTCTTAAATTTATTAGAATTTTGGATATTTTCCTTGATATTACTCAAGCAATTCTCCTGCCTTAGCCTCCCGAGTAGCCTGGACTATAGGCACGTACCATCAAGTCTGGCTAATTTTTGTATTTTTAGTAGACACAGGGTTTTGCTATGTTGGTCAGGCTGGTCTCCACCTCCTGATCTCAAGTGATCCACCCACCTTAGCCTCTCAAGGTGCTGGGATAATAGGCATGAGCCACCACACCCAGCCTAAATTGTACTCTTTTAAATGGTTAATTTTTTAGCAGGGCATGGTGACCCACGCCTGTAGTCCCAACTAACTGGGGGGCTGAGGTAGTATGGTCACTTGAACCCAGTAGGTCAAGGCTGCAGTGAGCCGAGACTGTCACTGCACTCCAGTCTGAGTGAGAAAGGGAGACTCTGTCTCAAAAATAAATTAGTAAATAAAAGAATTAATTCGATGTTCATGGGAAATTGAATTCAATTTTTAAAAAAGCAACCCAGGCCAGGTGCAATGGCTCACGTCTGTAATCCCAGCCTTTTGGGAAGCCATGGTGGGCAGATCTTGAAGCCGAGGAGTCCCAGACCAGCCTGACCAACATGGTGAAACCCTATCGCTACTAAACATATGGAAAATTAGCTGTGTGTGGTGGTATGCACCTGTAATCCCAGCTACTTGGGAAGCTGAGGCAGAATTGCTTGAACATGGAAGGCAGAGGCTGCAGTGAGCTGAGATCTGATGGCCACTGCACTCCCACCTGGGTGACAGAGTGGGACTCTGTCTCAAAAAAAAAAAAAAAAAAAAGCAACCCAGTAGTTTCTAAAAGTTAGCAGCAAATGCAAACTCTGAAACCCTATCAGTAACTTTTTGTATTGTTATATTAAAATACACTGGTCTGGTCAGGCTCAGCGGCTCATGCCTATAATCCCAGAACTCTGGGAGGCTGAGGTGGGCAGATCATCTGAGGTCGGGAGTTTGAGACCAGCCCAACCAACATGGAGAAACCCCGTCTCTACTAAAAATACAAAATTACCTGGGCATGATGGCGCATGTCTGTAACCCAGCTATTCAGGAGGCTATGGCAGGAGAATTGCTCGTACCTAGGAGACGGAGGTTGTGGTGAGCCGAGATCACTCCATTGCACTCCAGCCTGGGTAACGAGTGAGACTCTGTCTCAATAAAATAAAATAAAATACATTAGTTTACTTTATACTTTGAATGGATCTTCTACCCAAATCTGATTTTGTCACATCATACACTGCTCATCTGAAAAATTCTAGTTCACTAAGTCATACAGATCTTTCAAATGTTGACTTATTACATAATGTCGAAAAAAATCACGAAACTAACTGGGAAGTAGACAATCTCATGGTGGAGTAAATCATCTTTCCAAAATTCTAATTTTTGCTTGATTTTCTATCACTGGGCAAAAATAGTTGTTTTCCTTGAAAATTTTCAAGACAGCATCTGCCAAATACCCAAGTCTAAATATCATACTTTGTTAGTTATTCTTTCAAGTAAAAATGCTGTTCTATGAAGAAGGCAAGTAGTTAGCTGGACACCCAAATAACTGTACAAGTACCTTTCCTTAGAGAACCACAGTACTTCAATATATAAAAGAAGTGTTTTTGAGTACTTCCCATTTTGTGACACAAAATATTCAAAAGCCAAGTACTGAAAGGTCAAGATTAAATAAAACTAATTATTACTGCTTCATCAAGAACATTCTTAAATGAAACTGGATTTTTTTTAACTGCAAATTTAAACTGCATGGCAGTGAAGAATACAATGACTACTAGTAGTTTGGTGCTATTGTTCAGGGATATGCTCATGTTTCAGTTTTTTGTTTTGTTTTTGAGACAGAGTCTTGCTCTGTTGCCCAGGCTGGAGTGCAGTGGCACAATCTCAGCTCACTGCAACCTCCACCTCCAGGGTTCAACCAATTCTCTGCCTCAGCCTCCAGAGTAGCTGGAATTACAGGTGCCCAACACCACGCCCAGGTAATTTTTGTATTTTTAGTAGAGACAGGGTTTCACCACGTTGGCCAGGCTGATCTTGAACTCCTGACCTCGTGATCCATCTGCCTCGGCCTCCCAAAGTGCTGGGAATACAGGCATGAGCCACTGTGCCTGGCCGAAAACTGCCAGTGTACTCTAACATACTTGTTTAATAGGTAACTTACCAATTCATAGTCTTTTCCAAGTTTAATGCACACTACTTGGTGGCAAATCTCTCTTCTTTGTACTTCCCTCTAATACCCCAGCTAGGATTTGAATGTGTCTCCCAAAAGTTCATCTGTTGGATACTTGGTGCCTAATGCAGATATGTTGAGAGGTGAGACCTTTAGGAGGTACTTGGGTCATGATGGTAGAGCCATTCTCAGTTTCATGGATTATTGAGAGAAAGGGCTAGGGCTAGTTTATCACAAGAGTGGGTCTGTAATAAAAGCCAGTGTGGCTGTCTCTTGTGAGCCCCCTCACCATGTGATGCCCTGTGCCACCTTTGGACTCTGCAGAGTCCCCACCAGCAAGAAAGCCATCAGCAGATACAGCCCCTTGACTCGGAACTTCCCAGCCTCCAGAACTATAAGAAATAAATTTCTTGGGGCTGATCATGGTGGCTCATACCTATAATCCCAGCACTTTGAGAGGCCAAGGTGAGCAGATTGCTTGAATCCAGGCATCCCAGTCCAACCTAGGCAATATAGTGAGACCCCATCTCTACAGAAGCATTTTTAAAACAATTTAGCTGTGTGCAGAGGTGCATGCCTGTAGTTCCAGCTACTCGGGAGGCTGAGGCAGGAGGACTGCTTGAGCCTAGGAGTTCGAGGCTACAATGAGCTATGACTGTACAACGGCTCTCCAGCCTGGGTGACAGAGAAGAAAGACACAGGACAGAAGAAAGGAAGAAAGGTACAGAGGGAAAGAAAGAAAAGAAATAAATTTTATTTTCTTTATAAATTAGCCAGTCCCAGGTTATAGCAACAGAAAATGGACTAAGACAACACACTACTACGAAGTGCCCCTAAAGCGATTAAAAATAAGTACTGTATTGCCTAATCAACTTCAAATGTTACTTTCCTTTACCTAATGCTTATTAGCCATGTCAACGAACCTTCCTGCTACAAAATCTTACTTCTAAAAACCTGAAATAATTATTCCTTCTAGTCCATGTAAGTCTAGTCTATTTTTTTATTTTTATTTATTTATTTTTGGGCTTTTTGTTTTGTTTGAAATGGAATCTCCCTCTGTCTCCCAGGCTGGAGTACAGTGGTACGATCTTGGCTCATTGCAACCTTCGTCTCCTGGGTTCAAGTGAGTGTCTTGTCTCATTCAGCCTTCCAAGTAGCTGCGACTACAGGCACATGCCACCATGCCTGGCTAATTTTTGTATTTTTAGTAGAGATGGGATTTCACCATATTGCTCAGGCTGGTCTTGAACTCCTGACATCAGGTGATCCACCTGCCTTGGCCTCCCCAACTGCTATGATTACAGATGTGAGCCACCATGCCCAGGCTATTTATCTATTTTTGAAACAGGGTCTTGCGCTGTCACCTGGGCTGGAGCACAATGGCTCCATCGTATCTCATAGTTCACTGAAGCCTCAAACTTCCAGGCTCAATTCCCACCCTCAGCCTCCCAACTAACTGGGACTACAGGCACATGCCACCATGCCCAGCATTTTTTCTTGTAAGCCTGTGTTGCCTAGGCTGGTCTCAAACTGCTGAGCTCAAGTGATTCTCTTGCCTGGCCCTCCCAAAGTGCTGCAATTACAAATGTAAGCCACCAAGCCCAGCCAAATTTAGTCTATTTTAATTATTTCTCTTTTGATTTCTACAACTTGCTTCATAGGTCACTTTTCCAGGAAAAAAAAAAGACTCTTGATTAGACAAGGGGTAACCAACCTTTTGGCTTCCCTGAGCCACACTGGAAGAAGAACAACTGTCTTGGACCACACATAAAATACACTAACACTAAACATAGCTGATGATCTGGAAGAAAAAAAAAATCTCATGTTTTAAGAATGTTTCCAAATTTGTGTTGACCCACATTCAAAGCATCCTGGGCTGCATGCAGTCCATGAGTTGTGGGTTGGACAAGCTTGATCTAGACTGTGGGATCTTACAAACTTTTCTTTAAAGGATAATATTTTAGACTTTGTGGAGCAACTACTAAACTCTGCTTTTGTAAGCAAGTGGATGTAGCTGTGTTCCAACAAAATTTTATTTACCAAAATAAGTAGCAGCTATAATTTGCTGACCCCTGATAGAGATGCTTCCTACATACAGGTCAATCAACCCAATCTAACTCAAAAACCTACCACAAGTTTAAAAAAAAAAAGGTAGCCACAAGCTGGCTAAAAGAAACTAGTAAGAACAATGAAAATAGTATAAATGAACCCAATAGATAGAAATATCTATCTCTCTAACATTCACTAAGCTCTTACTATTTGCTAGGCATTGTGCTAAAGTGCTTCACAATGCATTACCTCATTTAGAACTTTTGGAGATATAATTATCCTCCTGTTACAGAAAAAAAGAAAAACAGATAAACTGAGTAACTACATAATATTTCACAGTCCTTAAATGGCTGGGCCTGGTTAAAACACAGCACTGTCTTACCTCAGAGTCAATGTTCTTAACTATCATACTATGCTATCCATATTGTAATTTTTGGTTTCTGATACCACCAGACTGGTTAAGAGAGTAATTCTTATGAAAGACTATTACTGTTTACATGCCCTTACAGATCACTAAATTTACTACACAAACCTTTGGCTCACATTCTTGAACAAAAGAGCCTAGATGACCTTGCATTAGGCGACATATGTTTAGTAATATGCACCAAGGACTGTAAAGGTTGCTATGCTTAAATGTGACAAGTTAGGGTGTGCCGCTTAAAGGTAATGAATAGGAGGTAAACAGCCTTCTCCTATGGTTGCCTTATAAATCAGCACATAAGTTCTGACAAACACAAAAGGAAATCTGCCAATCATTTAGAACAGGTGGTATTATCGAGGCCAGGTGAGGTGGCTCACACCTGTAATCTCAACACTTTGGGAAGCCAAGGAGGGAGGATCACCTGAGGTCAGAAGTTCAAGACCAGCTTGGCCAACATGGTGAAACCCCGTCTCTACTAAAAATACAAAAATTAGCCAGGCATGGTGGTACACACCTGCAGTCCCAGCTACTTGGGAGGCTGAGGCAGGAGACTCCCTCGAACCTGGGGTGCGGAGGTTGCAGTAAGCTGAGATCGCGCCACTGCACTCCAGCCTGGGAGAAAGAGCAAGACTCCACTTCAAAAAAAAAAAAAAAAGTGGTATTAAAATGAAAGGTTTTTTGCATTGGCCCATGCCTATAATCCCAGCACTCTGGGAGGCTAAGGCAGAAGGACTGCTTAAGGCCAGGAGTTTGAGACCAGCTTGGGCAAAACAGTGAGCCTCTGTATCTACCAATTATAACAATAATAAAATTAGCAAGGGATGGTGACATGCCTGTAGTCAGTCCTAGATGCTTGGGAGGCTGAGGCAGGATTATCACTTGAACCCAGAAGTGTGCTATGATCACGGTACTGCACCCCAGCTGGGGCAACAGGCAACAGAGTGAGACCCTATTTCTAATAAATAAATAGAATTAAAGGGACAGACATGGCCAAAGAGCAGATTTCACATACATTTCAAAACTACTCTTCAGCCACTCCTAAACAGCAATTAAGGCCTATGAGAGTTAAGAAAAAAAAATTTTTTTAATCTATCCATTAAAAGAAGGTACTGGCTTATGCCTCATTGATTATGACCACATAACCACTAAGGTTAGCCTTACTAATCTGGCTCCTACCATCAAGAGATAAGGTAAAAATAAAGGTTACAACTGGGCATAGTGGCTCACACCTATAATCCCAACACTGTGGGAGGCTGAGGTAGGGGGATCACTTGAGCTCAGAAGTTCAAAGACAGCCTGGCCAACATACTGAAACCCCATCTCTACTAAAAATACAAAAATTATCCGGGTGTAGTGGCACAGGCTTGTAATCCCAGCTACTTGGGAGGTTGAGGTGGGAGGATCACTTGAACCCAGAAGGCAGAGGTTGCAGTGAGTCAAGATTGTGCCACTGCACTCCAGCCTGGGTAACAGAATGAGACTCCATCCCAAAAACTTAAAAAAAAAAAAAAAAAAAGTAATTATTACAAAGAACTAGGGAATGCCACAACAATGAATGAATCTTTACCTAGCCTCTAGGTTGGAGCAAGCTTGGTCTGTTGCTATTCTGTCTTTCAGTATTCAACAAACTAAGAAACAATTCCCCTTAATTTACTTATAAAGGGACTTAGAAAAGTGGGTTCCAGCTATTTGGGGTGGGGAAATAATTGCAGGCAGCCTGGGGAATAAGCAGACCAATCATTGTAATCATTGTGGTAGGTCACATCCTACAACCTTTTTTTTTTTTTGGAGACAGGATCTCACTTTGTCGTCCAGGCTAGAGTGCAGTGGCACAATCATGGCTCACTGCAGCCTCCCACCTCAGCCTACCAAGTAGCTAGGACCACAAGCACATGCCACCACTAATTTTTTGTAAAAATGCTGCCCAGGCTGGAGCTCAAGCAACTCTCCTGCCTTGGCCTCCCAAGGTGCTGGGATTACAGGTGTGAGCCACCATGGCCAGCTCATCCTACAATACTTAAAAGCAATAACCTCTGGCTGGACGAGGTGGCTCACACCTGCAATCCCAGCACTTTGGGAAGTCAAGGTGGGCATACCACCAGGTTAAGAGATTGAGACCATCCTGGCCAACATGGTGAAACCCCACCCCAACTAAAAATACAAAAATTGGCTGGGTGTGGTGGTGCATGCCTGTAGACCCAGCTACTCGGAGGCTGAGGCAGGAAAATCACTTGAACGCAGGATGAAGAAGTTGCAGTGAGCCGAGATCAAGACACTGCACTCCAGCCTAGCGACAGAGCAAGACTCAATTCTCTACCCCTCAAAAAAGAAAGAAAAAGTATATAACCTCATATTCACCTCCTAATAAAAGAGAGAAAAAGCATAGATATTTACAACAAAAAAATACAGACATCCAAAGACTACTGCCTGTAAAGATGTGGCAAGAACAGAAATTTACAGGCTTCAATAAAAAGATACAAGTTTCCAGTCAAATTAAGGAACTTCCTCCAGACTGCAACCTGATAAACTCTTACTATAGGACTAACTAGTTTGGAAGCTCCCTCCCATTCCAAACTCTCTCCATCAGTGCTATCATACTAGACACTTTCTATTTTGAACGGTCAGAAGCAAAAATAAACTCATATAAAACCACTGCAACAGTATGACCCACACTTTATTCCTTTTTTTTTTTTTTTTTTTTCAGAGAGTCTTGCTCTGTCACCCAGGCTGGAGTACAGTGGTACAATCTGAGCTCCCTGCAACCTCCACCTCCAGGGTTCAAGAGATTCTTCTACCTCAGCCTCCTGACTAGTTGGGATTATAGGTGCCAGACACCATACCCAGCTACTTTCTGTATTTTTAGTAGAGATGGGGTTTCGTCATGTTGGCCAGGCTGGTCTCGAACTCCCGACCTCATGTGATTCACCTGTCTCAGCCTCCCAAAGTGCTGAGATTACAGGCATGAGCCACCGTGCCTAGCCCCATATTTTATTCTTTAATACGCTTTCTCATTTCCACCTAACACAAAAGTTGCTTCATAAATATCACACCTAGGAAGCACATAAAGAGAATTTAAGAAGAGACATCAGTCCTGGCTCAGTGGTTCACACCTGTAACCCCAGCACTTTGGGAGGACAAGGCAGGCAGATCATGAGGTCAAGAGATCGAGACCATCTTGGCCAACATGGTGAAACCCCATCTCTACTAAAAATACAAAAATCAGCTGCACATGGTGGCACATGCCTGTAGTCCCAGCTATTCAGGAGGCTGAGGCAGGAGAATCACTTGAACCCGGGAGGCAGAAGTTGCAGTGAGCCAAGATCACACCACTGCACTCCTGCCTGTCGAGAAAGTGAAACTGTCTCAAAACAAAAAAGAAAAAAAGAAAAGACATCACACTAAACTGAGAAGAACTATAATTTATAAATGAATGCTGACCCCCTAATCACCAATGTAGGACACAATCACTACTAATGAACCCCAAATTGGTAACACTTGCAATGTATGGACACTGAGAACAATCTCTGATTTTCCCTTCCTTCCATGTGCTGTTTGACTGTCCTTTTGTACAATTCTAACTCTGGCAGATGGCAGGGAAAGAATACTGCATTTTGATAATATCATACTAAACAAAAAAGAAGAAATAAAGAGAAAAGTGGGGAGACTCGAGTAGCTAACAGATATTGCTCACTCTATAACTGGCTTTTTGCTTCTCCTTAAGAACAACCCCTCTCCCCCACCCACCCTTGTACTCTTGGCAATTCTGAATGATTAGAAACAGTCAGCCGGGCGTTGTGGCTCACACCTGTAATCCCAGCACCTTGGGAGGCTGAGGCGGGCGGATCACTTGAGGTCAGGAGTTCCAGATCAGTCTAACCAACATGGTGAAACCCTGTCTCTACTAAAAAAAAACAAAAACAACAACAACAAAAAAAAACACCACAGAAGTTAGCCAGGTATGGTGGTGGCCACCTGTAATCTCAGCTTGTCAGGAAACTGAGCCATGAAAATCACTTGAACCTGGGAAGTAGAGGTTGCAGTGAGCAGAGATCTTGCCACTGCACTCTAGCCTGGGCTACAAAGTGAGACTGTCCAAAAAAAAAAAAAAAAAAACAGGCTGGGCACGGTGGCTCAGGCCTGTAATTCCAGCACTTTGGGAGGTCAAGGTAGGCAGATCACCTGAGGTCAGGAGTTCAAGACCAGCTTGGCCAACATGGTGAAACCCCATCTCTACTAAAAATATAAAAAAATTAGCCGGGCATGGTGGCGTGCACCTGTAACCCCAGCTACTCAGGAGGCTGAGGCAGGAGAATGGCTTGAACCTGAGAAGTGGAGGGTTGCAGTGAACCAAGAACATGCCATTACACTCTAGCCTGAGCAGCTGAGTGAGACTCTGTCTCAAAAAAAAAAAAAAAAAAAAACCCACAGTGTGGCCTGTCCCCTGTCTCCTTGCTCCCCACCCCTAAGTATCTTAACAAACTACAGCCTGTAAAATCCAGGAGGCATTTCTCTTTAAATCATTCTTTTTTCAAACACATACATCTCTGAATGGGAACAGAAAGAAGAGACCCACCAGTCTGGACAACAGAGGGAGACTCAATCTCAATAAAAAATACAAAATTAGCCAGGTGTGGTGGTGCACACCTGCTTCTCAGGAGGCTGAGGTGGGAGGATAGCTTGAACCTGGGAGGTCGAGGCTGCAGTAAGCTGTGATCACATCACTGCACTCCAGCCTGGGTGACAGAGAGAGACCCTATCTCAAAAAAAAAAAAAAAAAGTGTTTTTCTTAAAAAAAGGAGACCCAGAATAGTTACTACTTCCACTAGGAACATGGTCAACACCACTTGCACACAGAAGCGCTATCATTTTACCACAACACAAATACCTTTTTATCTAAGAAGGCAAGAAAAAAATGTATGTGTGGGTGTGTCAAAAGGGTATATTTCTCGCTGTAAGCCTCCCCACTCTCCTTGTCCATCAGCCCAAGCAAGCAGAGATGACGCAGACTTCCTTATATAATGGCCTGTGATTTCCTAGACTGCAGGCCTTTCCCTTTGTGTTCTGTATACACTTACACACAGGAGCGCGCGCACATTCTCATTGCTTTGCAGCCCCTGGCATGATGCCAACACTCAGTCAGCTGGTTGACTCCATTCACAGAGCAGGGTTGGAGCTGACATGAAAAAGGGGAGGGGTAGAGAGAGTAAGGGGGAGCTAGAACCATCACTGCCACAGACAAAAGAAATTTTTAAAAAGTGGGGGAGGGAGAAAGAGAAAACCTTAATATAACACTCTCCTTATTGCTACAGCTTGAAGACAACTAGAAGCCAGAGACCCTTAACATTATAGCAAATGGTTGAAGCAGAGGGAAAGAAGATCCAAACCGAAAGGAGCTTTGTATGAGAAACAATTCTGCAACAAATTTTTTTAAAGCAACAGTGTTTATTACTTCAATTCTATTAGAAACCTCAGCATATTACCTTCTACACATAGCCAAAAACCACTAGGAAGAGCTCAAAGAGATTTCAAGTTTCTGCTTTTAGCAGAGAAAAATAAGGGGTAGGGAGGGCAAGACAATTAAAAGTACTTACAGGTATACATTTTTCTGTTCCCTCCTCTAGCTTCCAGGAAAATGTGAGAAACAAGAAACAGAAAGAGAACAGAAAAAGGAGGAAAATAATGAGATGGGGTTAGTTTTTTGGGGATATGTGTGTGTGTGGTCGTGTGTGTGGAGGGTCCCCTTTCTTTTTCTTTTCTATCGTCTCTTTTCTATCGTAAGAGACGCTCTTTCTGTAGCACAGAGGTGGCCCCATGTGTGCCAGCCCCCTTGAGAGACCTGCACAAACCCGGTCTCCAAGCGGGCATTGCCCTGCCAATCACATGGCGTACTGTTATATTAAACAAAAGAAACAGGGGGATGCTTACTTTTACCCATGATGCCTAGCGGGGGCAGGAGGGAGGGAGAGTAAAACCAGTTGTAGCCGGTTTATAACCTCAGGACATGGAATTATCTCTTAATTTTTAAAAGTCATTTGTGGTACACAAAAGTCTGCTGGTCTCCCCACCCTAACTATCCCCCCATTATTGTGGCCTAGTGCCAAACTTTGCCTTCATGAATGAGAGCTAGTTTCCTCTCAAATCATGATGCTTTAACTATTTAGTTTCCAAAGCCAACATCCAAGATAGAAATTCAGAGCATCAATACCAAAGCACACTCCAAATTACAATAAAATGAAAACATACTGCCCACAAAACTTCTTTTCTTTATCCCTATTGCTAGTGCTAGGGAACAGGTACTAAAGACAGCAGGTGTATTCATTAATTTTGTTTTTTCCTGAAGCTGTCCTACAGGTAGAACATCTGATTTAACCCTATCAATCAACACCATTCAGGGCAGCTGAATCCACACCTAACACAAATCCTAGCAAGGTTCCACAGAAAAGTAGTCAAGACAGTACATGCACACTCTAAAAACAGCCTAGGCCTTTGTTATGTATATTTCACTGCAATTAGAAAAAATTTTTAATGGCTTAGGCCCAGGCATAGTATCCTTGCAGTATTATTCCACTTTCCTGTGTCACAGCTAGAACACTTTCTACTCCAGCACATCCTCACCTACCATATCCCACTTACTACACACATCCCAATGTCATTCTATAGACAGATCCAGATGCTAGATATATCTGAGCATGGTCTCTGATTAGCTTTCCTTTTTCTGTTTTAGAGCAACTGGTTCCAATCATTTTATAAGGACTTTTCACCTCCCCGAAGTACTGATGGGGGTCAGAAAATAGTAGGGAAGAAATCTAAGCAAACCAAAGAGGAAGAAAGGCAACAGTAATTGTTTTCCTGGAGCTCTACCGGCTGAAGACCTTCACTCTAGGATCTCTATCTGATGAACTAGTTATAAACAAGGAATAACTAGAGGGTAGGAATTTTCTTACTTTCAACCAGTATCTCCTATAAATATGTCATCCCAAATGTTTGCCTCATTCGGACCTCTGAAACTTACATCATAATTACTGCCTCCATCAGTGTCTCTCACAAAGACCTTGTTTTTCTCAAATATTAAAGTTTCTAAAGAATTTAGAGAAAAATAATCATCACCCTACTCAAAAATATTAATTTGTAAATAAAAGTTTTCCTGAGCCATATAATATTAACTTCAATTTTCAGAAAACTAACACTGAGCTAAACTGAAACTAGGTAGTACTGGCCACTGGCATAAGAGAAACTCAACAAACTACAAAGAAAAACCCTTTATTTGTAACACAAGCTGATCTTCAGGTAGTTGATACTGTACTATCTCAGTCACAATAAGGTGCTCTTAATAGGAGACCATCAGAGGTATGGAGATCTAGACACTGGTATCATTTTACGATATAAAGGAAAACATGATAAATGTGGCAAGGAAAATAGATTATGCTCATTCACATTTCCACAAGAGACCAATTATGAATTTAAAACTGAAGCTCACTAGGTTCCATATTGATGAGGGTAAGTAGGATTGTCTTTTTTTTCTTTCCTTCTTGAGACACTCACTCTGTTGCCAGGTTGGAGTGCAGTGGTGCAATTAGGCTCATTGCAACCACCACCTCCCAGATTCAAGGAATTCTCCTGCCTCAGCCTCCCAAGTAGCTGGGACTACAGGCTCGTGCCATTATGCCTGGCAGATTTTCGTATTTTTAGTAGAGACAAGGTTTCACCATATTGGCCATCATGGTCTCGATCTCTTGAGCTGGTGATCCGCCCACCTCAGCCTCCCAAAGGGCTGGGATTAAGGTGTGAGCCATGGCACCCAGCCGACAGTCTAGTTTTTAACAACCCATTCAAAGATCATGCCCACTTTAAGTCTGCTGAATACATCTGACTGCACTGGTCAATGTCTTATCAGTTTTTAATATAAAAAGCTTAGATACAATTAAGCTGTCTGTAGCAATTACCATTAGTTTAAATTTCCAACACTGTAGAGGCTCAGGCAGTACTCTACATTTACTCTATCTCCCTCTGTTTATTAGATTGATTAGTAGTCCAGAGGTACTATAGATGCTCTCAAACCAAGAGGTATCTTCAGGGCCTTAAAAAATTAAGAACTATACAGCAAGCAGAAAAGCTACTCTTTTCAGCTAAATCATACCAAAAACTGAAGTACTTAATTGTGTGAAGCGAAAACTAAATTTAAAAATACTTCCTTTCGGTAAATATTACTCAAGTTGTGATGCCCTAAAGAATACCAAGTTACCTAAAGTTAAGAAAAACATCTATATTCACTGTGCATTTAACACTAAGCCAGGAAGGTAGGACCTTTTCTTATTTCTTTATTTTTTTGAGATGGAGTCTCATTCTGTTGACCGGGCTGGAGTGCAGTGGCACTATCTCGGCTCACTGCAACCTCCACCTCCCGGGTTCAAGCTATTCTCCTGCCTCAGCCTCCCAAGTAGCTGGGATTACATAGGCCCACGACCACGCCAGGCTAATTTTTGTATTTTTAGTAGAGACAGGGTTCCACCATGTTGTCCAGGCTGGTCTCAAACTCCTGGCCTGAACTGATCTGCCCGCCTTGCCTTCCCAAAGTGCTGGGATTACAGGGGTGAGCCAAAGTGTCCAGCCCTTTTCTCCTTTTTTCTAGATATGGAAATTAATTCAGTGAAACTTAAAAAAAAATTAAGGAGCCCATATAGTTTGCACTATACCATAATGCCTTGAGCATTTCTCAGCAAACACTCAAGAACCCAGTTCTCCAGGGTAACCATGCTTGCCTTGACAATCTCCACTTTACCCACTGGATTAAAGAAAATATTAGCCAAATACAATGGAAGTAAAAACATACAAACTCTTTGACAGGCACGTATGATTTCTAATCATAGACAGTTTCATCCAGGACTACTTCTGAAAGGCTAAGGACATGAGCTTTAAGTCAGTGACAAGTAAAGAAAAAATATTTGAATTTTAAAAAACGGGCCAGGCATGGTAGCTCATGCCTGTAATCCCAGCACTTTGGGAAGCTGAGGTAGGTGATGTCCCGAGGTTAAGAGTTTGAGACCAGCCTGGCCAACATGGTAAGACCTTGTCTCTACTAAAAATACAAAAATTAGCTGAGCATGGTGGTGCATGCCTGTATTCCCAGCTACTCAGGAGGCTGAGGCAGGAGAATCACTTGAACCCAGGAGGTAGTGAGCCAAGATCATGCCACGGCACTCCAGCCTCGGCGACAGAGCAAGACTCCATCTCAAAAAAAAAAAGAAGATGTACAATCTAGATACAAAAAGAATTTGATAAATGATGTCTGAGAGGATCAAATCACAAAGAATAGCATAAGAAAAGAGGTGATTATCTAGGCTTAGGCAACAGAGTTCAAATTAATTGCAACTGAATGCTTAAAGGTACTCCTACAAAAGAAACATAAACTTTATAGAATCAAACACTTAACAAAAACTCAATAATATCAGAAACTGGCTAAAAAAAAAGTCTTTATATTTGCTCTTTACAAATTTTATAAATAACTTGCTAAATCTTTGTGCCCATTTTAACACATAATTATGTGTTGCTTAACAACAGGGATACATTCTGAAAAATGCATGATTAGGCAATTTCATTGTTGTGTAAACACTGTAAAGAATACTTAAAAAAACCTAGATGGTATAGCCTATTGCTCCTATGCTATAAACCTATACAGTCTATTATTGTATTGGCAATTATAACACAATGGTAAGTATTCCTTTAAACATATCTAAACACAGAAAATATAAGGCAGAAGAGTATGATGTTATAACCTTAAGGGACTACCATTATGTGGGGCATGGCTGTATATCCTTGGACTCAGCAAGTAGATCAGTATTAGAACCATTAAAAGGCTGAAAAATAGATTTTTTTTTTTTAACCATCTGACCAAAAAAAAAAAAATAGCTATTTTGGCTGGGCAAGGTGGCTCATGCCTGTAATCCTAGCACATTGAGAGGCCGAGGTAGGTGGATCACCTGAGGTCAGGAGTTCAAGACCAGCCTGGCCAACATAGTGAAACCCCATCTTTAAAAAAAGAAAAAAAAAAAAAAGAGCTATTTTTTAAAAGGCCAACATGATATTGAAACATGGCTAAATGGTTAACTTATTCACTAGTGTCCAAGAAAGCAAGCCAATGTTTGTTTATCTAGCTGTTAGTCCTCTCCTACGTCCTTACAGTCCAGTCTGCTTTGAGTGGGTCTACTCTATTTGGAGATAATCAGATCACGATGCTTCAAAATTACTATTACAAAAACAAATCAGATCACAAAAGAGCAAAACCCCGTTCATATGGTCAAAAAGTTACAAGTTTTCTTCATTAGGTTAAAAAAAGCTCAACTAGTCAAAAGAAAATGTCAATTCTTAGGAGATGAGGATTCCTCTCCACATATATAGAAATAGTACAACAGACAATCTAATACCAAGAAAACCATTTGCTTTCCCAATCTCTGATAAGCAAAATTGGGAATTACACACAAGCTAATGTGCACTGGTGAGTTATCTGGAAAAAGGCAATTAGTGCTAACAAGAAAAGTCAGTTTTCAATCACTTGGGAGTTACAAATTAATAACTGATTGACAAGTGAAGTGTCTACCACTATTTGGGGAAATGTATTTATCAAAATGTTAGCTCAAGTCAAAACTAGGTACACTACTTTATAAAGCAGAATACGGACTGAGTCTTAACACAGACACAAGAAATGAGAACAAGACTTCCAATCCTGAGACAGCATTTAAATTAGGGAGTTTTGTTTTTCTCAAAGTAGTACTCCTATTTTTTTTTAAAAAAAAGACAAGGTCTTGCTATGTTGCCCCAGTGGCTGGGGCTAAGATGTGTGCCACTGTACACAGTCAAAGCATATTTCTTAATGTGTTAACTGACTATGGGTTTACAGGAAGTAAGATAACTTCCTTAAAGACCACAGAGGCCATAAAGAATTCTACTGATTCAAGCACTGCAAATAAGCATAAAAAATTACAGCATGCCAGGTGTGGTGGGTCATACCTGTAATCCCAGTACTCTGGGAGGCCAAGGCAGGTGGATCACTTGAGGACAGGAGGTGGAAACCACAGTGCCCTACGTGGTGAAATCCTGTCTCTACTAAAAATACAAAAACTAGCCAGACGTGGTGGCACATGCCTGTAGTCCCAGCTACTCAGGAGGCTGAGCCAGGATAATTGCTTGAACCCAGGAGGCAGAGGTTGCAGTGAGCCGAGATCACACCACTGCACCACTCCAGCCTGGGCAACAGAACAAGACTTGGTCTCAAAAAAAAAAAAAAAAAGATAACAAGAAACAGGCTTTCTTGCTTCCCAGCCATTCTGGCAGCTGCTCTTGATTGGAGGCCATCCTGAACCTAAGGAAGAAAGTTGGCAGCCGCAAAGAAGATGAAAAAGCGGCTGGAGTTGATCAACTCTAAGCTCCAACTTATTTAAAGTGAAATTGGTCATCCTCGCCAACAACTGCCATTCTTTAAGGAAATCCAAAATAGAGTACTAAACACCATGTTGGCCAAAACTGGCATCCATTACTACAGTGGCAGTAACTCTAAGACATACAGAAAATGCTACAGAGTTTGCACACTGGCCATCGTTAAGCCAGGTGATTCTGATATCATTTAAAGTAAGCCAGAACAGACTGGCAAAAAGTAAACCATGCAAAATTTTTCTTTAATAAAACTTGCTGCCAGGCACAGTGGCTCATGTCTATAATCCCAGCACTTTGGGAGGCCAAGGCTGAGGATTACCTAAGGTCAGGAATTCAAGACTAGCCTGGCCAACATGGCGAATACCCCATCTCTACTAAAAAGATAAAAATTAGCTGGATGCAGTGGCACACACCTGTAATCCCAACTACTTGGGAGGTTGAGGCACGAGAAACGCTTGAATCCAAGAGGTAGAGGTTGCAGTGAGCCAAGATCGCACCAATGCACTCCAGCCTCAGTGACAGTAAAAATAGGACAGGCACAGTGTGGCTCACACCTGTAATCCCAGCACATTGGGAGGCTGAGGCAGGAGGATCACCTGAGGTCAGGAGTTCGAGACCAGCCCGACCAACATAGCAAAACCCCATCTCTACTAAAGATACAAAAATTACCTAGGTGTGGTAGTGGGCACCTGTAATCCCAACTACTTGGGAGACTGAGGCAGGAGAACTGCTTGAACCTGGGGTGTGGAGGTTGCAGTGAGCCGAGATCACGATCACGCCACTGCACTCCAGTCTGGGTGAGAAAGCGAGACTCCATCTCCAAAAAAAAAAAAAAGGAAAAAGAAATGAAAGATACAAAAAGAAAAAGGAAAAATAAGAAAAGGGAAGAAAAAAAGGAAGGGAAAGAAAAAAGGGAAGGCATCCAGGCGCAGTGGTTCACACCTGTAATCCCAGCACTTTAGGAGGCCAAGGCAGGGGGCATCACCTGAGGTCAAGAGTTTGAGACCAACCTGACCAACATGGAGAAAGGTTGTCTCTACTAAAAAATACAAAAATTGGCCAGCTACTCAGGAGGCTGAGGCAGGAGAATCACTTGTACCTGGGAGGCGGAGGCTGCGGTGAGCCAAGTCGCACCACTGCACTCCAGCCTGGGCAACAAGAGCAAGACTCTGTCTCCAAAAAAAAAGACCAGCCTGGCCGACGTGGTGAAATCCCGTCTCTACTCAAGATACAAAAAGTTAGGCATGGTGGTGGGCACTTGTAATCCCAGCTACTCGGGAGACTGAGGCAAGAGAATCACTTGAACCTGGAAGGCAGAGGTTGTAGTGAACTGAGATTGTGCCACTGCACTGACAGCTTGGGCAACAAGAGTGAAACTCCCTCTCAAAAAAAAAAAAAAAAGTGGGGGGTGGCGGGAGGGATGAAAAAGGGGACGGGAGGAGAAGGGCAAGAGGAGAAAAGAAAGAGAAAGAAATAGATTAAGTTCTGTCTCCAAAGAAAGAGATGTCTTTGGGCCAGGCTTGGTGGCTCACGCCTGTAATCCAAGCACTTTGGAAGCCAAGGCGGGCGGATCACCTGAGGTCGGGAGTTCAAGACCAGACTAACTAACATGGTGAAATCCGTCTTTAAAAAAAATAAAAATAGCCAGGCACGGTGGCTCAAGCCTGTAATCCCAGCACTTTGGGAGGTCGAGGCGGGTGGATCACAAGGTCAAGAGATCGAGACCATACTGGTCAACACTGTGAAACCCCATCTCTACTAAAAATACAAAAAATTAGCTGGGCATGGTGGCACATGCCTGTAATCCCAGCTACTCAGGAGGCTGAAGCAGGAGAATTGCCTGAACCCAGGAGGCGGAGGTTGCAGTGAGACGAGATTGTGCCACTGCACTCCAGCCTGGGTAACGAGCGAAACTCTGTCTCAAAAATAAATAAATAAATAAATTAAATTAAATTAAAAAATAAAAATAAATTTAAAAAAGAAAGAGATGTCCTTTTTCACGTAAACTTTTTCCAATTGTGAATTCTGTACCATGTGCATATATCACCTATCCAAAAACTGACTAAAATTTTGAAATAAAGCAATGGTTAAGTTTAACATAATTATTAAAAGACATAAGCACAATGAAAATTAGGGACAGAGTTTCCAGGCCTAACCAGAAGAAGTGTAAGAGTAAGACAGGTAACAACACTATTATAGTATATAGAACACTAACTAGCTAAGGAAAGACACACTAAAGGCTACAGATCAGATATCGAGGAAAAAAGATCTAGGTGACCAAATATTAAATGTACTAATAAGTATTCCCTCCTACTGAATCCAAGGGAAAAATAAACTGTTAAGGGGTCTTTCAGGGTTTACCTAGAACTCTTTAGACTGTAAATGGATACATGAAAACATAGATGCTCATAACTAATGACTAGTAAATGGTCAAGAAGCTTAACATCAGAACTGACGAACAAGATATGCCAATGTAAAATTCTGGACATTCATCACTCCTGTCCAACAATATTATAAAATAAGAATTTGGTCATCAAAATGGGCTCAACATTAGCATCCAGTAGACTTGTAAGAAATCTTCTCTTTTTTATTTGTTTGTTTGAGATAGAGTCTGGCCCTGTTGACCAGGCAGGAGTGTGGTGGCACAATCTCGGCTCACTGCAACTTCCAGCTCCCTGGTTCAAGCAATTCCCCTGCCTCAGCCACCAGAGTATCTGGGATTACAGGTGCACGCCACCACACCTGGCTTGTTTTTGTATTTACTTTAGTAGAGACAGAGTTTCACCATGTTGGCCAGACTGGTCTTGAACTCCTGATCTCAGGCAATCCACCAGCCTCAGCTTCCCAAAATGCTGGGATTACAGGAGTGAGCCACCACGCCTGGCCTTTTTTTTTTTCTTTTTGAGACAGAGTCTCCCTCTGTCACCCAGTCTGGAGTGAAGTGGCACAATCTTGGCTCACTGCAACCTCCTTGGTTCAAGCGATTCTCCTGCCTCAGCCTCCCGAGTAGCTCAGATTGCAGGCTCACACCACCGTGCCTGGCTAAATTTTGTATTGTTAGTAGAGATGGGCTTTCACCATGTTGGCCAGGCTGGTCTCGAACTCCTGACCTTGTATTCTACCCACCTCAGTTTCCTAAAGTGCTGGAATTACAGGCGTGAGCCACCACACCCAACCAAGAAACTTTCTTTATTGAAATGAGGAGGCCGGGCGCGATGGCTCATGCCTGTAATCCCAACACTTTGGGAGACCAAGGTGGGCAGATCACCTGAGGTCAGGAGTTCAAGACCAGCCTGACCAACATGGAGAAACCCCATCTCTACTAAAAATACACCACTGATGAGCACGTGGAGTCTACAGGAAAAACAGACACTTTTTCTCAATTCAGTGACACAGACTTGTCCAAATTCTGACCATTGTTACTAGAATTTGCTACAGTGGGCAGGTTTATCATTTTACTGGGCAGTAAATATCCACTTTAAAAAAGTTTATCCCAGCAGGACACAAGCCAGGCTCACGCATGTAATCCCAACACTTTGGGAGGCCGAGGTGGACAGATCAGTTGAGCCCAGAAGTTTGAAATCAGTCTGGGCAACATGGCAAAACACACTCTCTACAAAAAAAATACAAAAAGTTAGCTGGGCACAGTGGCACATACCTGTGTCCCAGCCACTCAAGAGGCTGATCACTTGAGTAGAGGCAGAGGCTGCAGTGAGCAGAGATCATACCACTGTACTCCAGCCTGGATGACAGAGCAAGACTCTGTCTCAGTAAAATAGGTTTACCCCTTTTCCTAAGTAAATCTGAACTTTTAAAAAACTTTACTCTTGGCTGGGCATAGTGGCTCAGGCCTGTAATCCCAGCACTTTGGGAGGCCAAGGCGGGTGGATCATCTGAGGTCAGAAGTTCAAGACCAGCCCAGCCAACATGATGAAACCCTGTCTCTATTAAAAATACAAAAAATTAGCTGGCTGTGGGTTCGAGACCAGACTAGTCAACATGATGAAACCCTGTCTTTACTAAAAATATAAAAATTAGCCAGGCATGCTGGTGGATGCCAGTAATCCCAAACTACTCAGGAGGCTGAGGCAGGAGAATCACTTGAATCAAGGAGGTGGAGGTTGCAGTGAGCCGAGATCACGTCGCCGCACTCCACCCTGATCAACAGAGTGAGACTCTGTCCCCTCCGCAAAAAAGTTTATTCTTAAGAGTTTTCTATAATGTTAGTTAAGGGCTTGTAAACGAAAAGAAAAAGTTTTCTGCAGGCAAGGCACAGTGGCTCATACATGTAACCTCAGCACTTTGGGAGCCTGAGGCAGTAGGATCACTGGAACCCAGGAGGAGTTTAAGGTCATCTGGGCAAAACAGTGAGACCTTGTCAAAAATTAGCCAAACATGGTGATATACGACTACCATCCCAGCTATTTGAGAGGCTGGGGTGGGAAGATCACTTAAGCCCAGGAGGAAAGGTTGGGAGGGGTTTGCAGTGAGCCATAATTGCGTCACTGCACTCCAGCCTGAATGACAGAAAAAGGGGTCTCTGCAAACCTATTTTTTTATAAAGGTTTCACACAAAAGTTTCAAAAGCAGGCCGGGCTTGGTGGCTCACACCTGTAATCACACCACTTTGGAAGGCCGAGGCAAGTGGATCACCTGAAGTCAGGAGTTCAAGACCAGGCTGACAATCATGGCAAAACTCTGTCTCTACTAAAAATAGAAAATTAGCCAGGCATAGTGGCACATGCCTGTAATCCCAGTTATTCAGGAGGCTGAGGCAGGAGAATCACTTGAAACAGAGAAGCAGAGGTTGCAGTGAGCTATGTCACTACATCCCAGCCTGGGTGACAGAGCAAGACTCTGTCTCAAAAAAAAAAAAAAAAGTTTCAAAAGTAGAACAGGGTTTTCAACAATCTAAGGTGGCCAAGCTTGGCCGGGCGCGGTGGCTCAAGCCTATAATCCCAGCACTTTGGGAGGCCGAGGCAGGTGGATCACGAGGTCAAGAAATCCAGACCATCCTGATCAACATGGTGAAACCCCGTCTCTACTAAAGATAAAACAAATTAGCTGGGCATGGTGGCACATGCCTGTAATCCCAGCTACTCGGGAGGGTGAGGCAGAAGAATTGCTTGAACCCAGGAGGCAGAGGTTGCGGTGAGCCGAGATCGTGCCATTGCACTCCAGTCTGGGTAACAACAGCGAAACTCCGTCTCAAAAAAAAGGCCAAGCTTGGTGGCTCATGCCTATAATCCCAGTACTTTGGGAGGCTGAGGCAGGATGATCACTTGAGCTCAGAAGTTCAAGACCAGCTTGGGCAATAAAGCAAGACCTTTACAAAAAAAAAAAAAATAGCCGGGCATGATAGTGTGTGCCTACTGTCCCAACTACTCAGGATGTTAAGGAGAAAAGATGGCCTGAGCTCAGGAGTTCAAGGCTGCAATGAACCACAATAGCACCACTGCACTCCAGCCTAGGTGACCTTGCCTCCAAAAAACAAACACACACGGCCGGGCGCGGTGGCTCAAGCCTGTAATCCCAGCACTTTGGGAGGCCGAGGCGGGTGGATCACGAGGTCAAAAGATCGAGACCATCCAGGTCAACATGGTGAAACCCCGTCTCTACTAAAGATACAAAAAATTAGCTGGGCATTGTGGCGCGTGCCTGTAATCCCAGCTACTCGGGAGGCTGAGGCAGGAGAATTGCCTGAACCCAGGAGGCGGAGGTTGTGGTGAGCCGAGATCGCGCCATTGCACTCCAGTCTGGGAAACAAGAGCGAAACTCTGTCTCAGAAAAAAAAAAACAACACACACATTAATGTATCACTTTTTGTCACAATCACTTCAACGAAACCTCACTATGAGAGCATGATTTCTCAATTCCATTCTATTTGACATTTGGGGCCAGTTAATTGTTTATTGTGGGGAGCTCTACCATGCCCTGTAGGATGTTTAACAACACCTCTGACTCTACAGCAGATATGAACAGCACAACCACCCCAGTTTCAAAAACCAAAAATGTTGACCGGGCACAGCGGCTCACACTTGTAATTTCAGCACTCTGGGAGGCTAAGGTGGGCAGATCACCTGAGGTCAGTAGTTCAAGAGCAGCCTGGCCAATACTGGTAAAACCCCATCTCTATGGGTTTTTATATAAAAATATAATTTTTATATAAAATATATAAATATATAAATTATATATAAAATATATAAAAATATAATTTTATATAAAAATGTAATTTTTACATAAAAATTAGCCAGGAGTGGTGGCATGTACCTGTAATCTCAGCTACTAAGAAAGCTGAGGCAAGAGAATTACTTGAACTCGAGAGGTGGAAGTTGCAGTGAGCTGAGATCAAGCCACTACACTCCAGCCTGGGCAACAGAGCAAGATTCCGCCTTCAAAAACAAGTAAAAATGTTGTCCCTATACACTGCCAAATGTTCTCCAAGGGACAAATCTTCCCAGCTGACAACCACTATATTAAACGACACCAATATGATTTTATCTTAAAGGAGGTCTGTGGCTATGATTACCAATTCTCAATCTTGTAGCTGAATACAAATACTACCAAAGGAAGTCAGAATAGTTACCTGTTGGAGTGGAGGAGGGTAATAACTAGGAGAGAACATAAAGACTTCTGGGACTAGGCACAGTGGCTCACAACTGTAATCCCAGCACTTTGGGAGGCCAAGGCGGGCAGATCACTTGAGATCAGGAGTTTGAAACCAGCCTCACCAGCATGGTGAAACCCCATCTCATCTCTACTAAAGATAGAGAAATTAGCCGGGCATGGTAGCACACATCTACAGTTCCAGCTACTTAGGAGGCTGAGGCAGAATACCTTCAACCCGGAAGAGGGAGGCTGCAGTGAGCCGAGTTTGTGCCACTGCACTCCAGCCTAGGTGACAGAGTGAGACTCCATCTCAAAAAACAAAAAAGACTTCTGGGTAGAGGTAAGCTTCTATATCTGGGTGGTTACCTCACAATAAAACTACTTTTCTGTAGGTAAATTATACCTCAGTTAAAAAAAATGTTTTACAGGCCGGGTGCAGTGGCTCATGCCTGTAATCCCAGCACTTTTGGAGGCTGAGGCAGGCAGATCACGGGAGTTCAAGACCAGCCTGACCAACATGGAGAAACCTTGTCTCTTCTAAAAATACAAAATTAGCTGGGCATGGTGGCACATGCCTGTTAATCCCAGTTACTTGGGAGGCTGAGGCAGGAGAATCGCTTGAACCTGAGAGGCAGAGGTTGAGTGAGCTGAGACTACGCCATTGCACTCCAACCTGGGCAACGAGAGCGAAACTCCATCTCAAAAAAAAAAAAAAAAAAGGTTTACAGGCTGGGCACAGTGGCTCATGCCTATAATCTCAGCACTTTGAGAGGCTGAGGTGGGCAGATCACAAGGTCAAGAGATGAAGACCATCCTGGCCAACATTGTAAAACCCTGACTCTACTAAAAATACAAAAATTAGCCAGGCATAGTGGCGTCACCTGTAGTCCCAGGTATTTGGGAGGCTGAGGCAGGGAAGAACTGCTTTGTACTGGGAGGCAGAAGCTGCAGTGAGCAGAGATCATCCCACTGCACTCCAGCCTAGGTGACAGAGCAAGACTCAGTCTCAAAAAAAAAAAAAATTTACAAAAACTGATAAACAAGAGCTTGGTAGTATATCCTTGGCTTAATGCTGATGACAGTCAGGTACAAGAGGTATAGAACCAACCAGGAGTAGTGGCACATGCATGTAATCCCAGTTACTTAGGAGGCTGAAATGGGAGGATCACTTAAACCCAGGAGATTGGGGCTACAGTGAGCCATGATCATGCCACTGCATTCTAACCTGGGTAACAGAGTGAGACCCCATCTCCAAAAAATATAAAATAAAAGAATGGAAACATCTGAGGGGCAAAGAAGACATGTTACTAAAAATTTACTGACAATACAATGATTTACTATTGAATCCAAGATATGCAGTATTTGGATCCTTCCTTTATCCATATAGCTTCAGTTAACTATTTCTTTTTATCTACAAAGAGCTAAGGTCAGGGCTGGATATCCTGTTCATTGAGACTTTTATACCTCTGACTTTGGAAATAAAAAAGGCTCTTGAAAAATCCACTGGACCAGGTGTAGTGGCTCATGCCTATAACCCCAGCACTTTGGGAGGATGAGGTGAAAGGACCACTTGAACCCAGGAGTTAAAGACCAGCTTGGGCAACATAGCAAGATTCTATTTTTACAAAAAAAAAAAAAAATTAGCCAGGTGCTGTGGCACGTACCTGTAATCCCAGTTCCTCAGGAGGAAGAGGTGGGAGGATCGCTTGCGACCAAGAGTTCTAGGCTGCCGTGATCTTACCACTGCACTCCAGCTTGGGCAACAGAGTGAGACCCCGTCTCTCAAAAACATTTTTTTAAAAATCCATCTAACAAGGAAGTTTCTAAATAGCATTAAAGAAAGCTGCATGAGGCCTGGCGCAGTGGGTCATATCTGTAATCCCAGCACTTTGCCGAGGCAGGAGATCATGAGGTCAGGAGTTCGAGACCATCCTGGCTAACTGGTGAAACCCTGTCTCTACTAAAAATACAAAAAATTAGCCGGGCATGGTGGCATGTACCTGTAGTACCAGCTACTCGGGAGGCTAAGGCAGGAGAATCACCTGAACCCAGGAGACGGAGGTTGTGCCAGTGCACTCCAGCCTGAGTGACAGAGCAAGACTCCATCTCCCAAAAAAAAAAAATGCTGCATGAGATGAGGCGTAAAACAGATACTGGATCCTAATATTAAGACAGTTGACTATCCTGAATCAAAAGCACCACTCAAAGAACTGGATTCTCCACTCCAACATACGGGTCAGATAAAGGGGATAATCTGAAACAAAGAGGAAAGTAAGAGGGACCATAAAAAAAAAAAGAATGGTTTGAGGGCCTCTAAGAGTGAACAGGAAAATCTGCAAGGCCAAGGAAGCAACTCCTAATACTGACTGAAATATTAACTACAGTGAGTTCAGGAGATCTTGCTATATTCTACTAACAAATTCATAAATTTCTTAAGGAAAAAAATGTCATCAAACTACATATTTTATACTCATTGCTTTTTACATCTAAGGCAACATTAGTAAGATCTATTTTTGAAGGATCTTTTTAAAAAGGTAAATTGGTTAAACAAATACTTCTAGATAATTAAAAAATATTGTGGTTATGGATTTGAGAACTAAAATAGCTCTTAAAACACTTTTTTTTGGAAAGGAAGAAACAATGAAAAGCACTCAAATCATCTGATTTTGGCTTTTCTGTTTCTTCTAATATGATGAGAACAGAATGATCTTATAAAATACAGGGAGAATGTGAACAAAAGACAATTACCTCAAATAGGATTACTTGATTTTGGTGCTAAGTATCTTAGACTACCCAATGGGAATGCAAGAGAAAACCGAGTGCTTTCAGGGAAACAACTGATGAAAGACTAAGTAAGTATTTTCTACAAAAAGTCAAAACTACATTTTATTGCTCTTAAGGGGAAGTTTCTGCTTCTCAAGAAAAATTTCTTCTGTAGGGACCCAGAATTTGTGTCTTCTAAAAATGTCAACTACATTGTAATGGATTCAAATCACCACTCTTACGATATAGGTTAAGGTCTCAAAACTAGACAGCCGGCCAATACATTAAAAAAAAAATTTTTTTAACTGCTGAAAAAAGATGCAGTTTCTCAGCAACTATGTTTCCATATTCAAATATTTCATATCTTGGGCCTGGCACGGTGGCTCACAACTGTAATCCCAGTGCTTTGGAAGACATAGGTTGAAAGGATGGCTTGAGGCTAGGAGTTCTAGACTGGCTCAAGAAACATCATGAGACTGTCTCAAAAAACAAACAAACAAAAAAACCCAGGCTGGGCATGGTGGCTAAAGCCTTAATCCTAGCACTTTGGGAGGCTGAGGCAGGGCAATCACTTGAGTCCAGGAGTTTGAGACTAGCTTATGCAACTTGGTGAAACCCCATTTCTACAAAATGTACAAAAAAATTAACCAGCATATTCCTGTAGTCCCAGCTACTAGAGAGGCTGAGGAGGGGGAGGATCGCTAAAACCCAGAGTTTAAGCCTATAGTGAGCTATGACTGTACCACTGCATTCCAGTCTGGGAAACAGAGTAATCGCCTGTTTCAAAATAAATAAATAAATAAATAAATAAATAAATAATAAACTACAAAAATACAAATCCCAAATCACACAGCTCTGGTAGGTATTTAAAAGAGTCAAATCTCGGCCAGGTGCAGTGGTACATGCCTGTAATCCCAGCACTTTGGGAGGTCAAGGTAGGAGGACTGCATGAGGCCGTAAATTGGAGACCAGCCTGGCCAATATGGTAAAACTCCGTCTCTACTAAACATACAAAAAAATTAGGCCGGGCGTGGTGGCTCACGCCTGTAATCCCAGCACTTTGGGAGGCCGAGGCGGGTGGATCATGAGGTCAAGAGATCGAGACCATCCTGGTCAACATGGTGAAACCCCGTCTCTACTGAAAATACAAAAATTAGCTGGGCATGGTGGCGCACGCCTGTAGTCCCAGCTACTCAGGAGGCTGAGACAGGAGAATTGCTTGAACCCAGGAGGCAGAGGCTGCAGTGAGCCAAGATCGTGCCATTGCAGTCCAGCCTGGGTAACAAGAGTGAAACTCTGTCTCAAAAAAAAAAAAAAAAAATTATCCAGGCATGGTGGGGCACGCCTGTAGTCCCAGCTACTCAGGAGGCTGAGGCAGGAACAAAGATAACCTCCCTACTCTGACCCTACTCTGAGCAAGTGAAAGCCTCCTAATAAGTTCTAAATTCACTGAACAATACCTAAATCTACTGAATAAAATGATCATCTTCACTGTAAAAGTGGAGAAATGAGATAAGGAGGAAAACAAGTGACCTATCAGAGCAGGAAAATCAGTCAGCATATAAATCTAACACTTTTTTTTTTTTGAGACGGAGTTTCACTCGTGTTACCCAGTCTGGAGTACAATGGTGCGATCTTGGCTCACTGCAATCTCCGCCTCCTGGGTTCAGGCAATTCTCCTGCCTCAGCCTCCTGAGTAGCTGGGATTACAGGCACGCGCCACCATGCCCAAGCTAATTTTTTGTATTTTGAGTAGACACGGCGTTTCACCATGTTGACCAGGATGGTCTCGATCTCTTGACCTCGTGATCCACCTGCCTCAGTCTCCCTAAGTGCTGGGTTTACAGGCATGAGCCACCACGCCCAGCCTATAAATCTAACTCTTATAAGCAATTTGCCCTTACCTGCTTTAGTATCTCCATTCCCTGAAAACAGTATGACCCTGCTGATGTAGCGGTGTTTGGCTCTCTGCCTCTGCCAGAAGCTCAACTAGGAACTGTACATCCTCCTGTATGTAACTGTACATGCATTACTCCTGAAGTTGCCCGATTTTAAGATTGTGATGGCTGGGCGTGGTGGCTCACGCCTATAATCCCAGCACTTTGGGAGGCTGAGGGGGGTGGATCACGAGGTCAAGAGATCGAGACCATCCTGGTCAACATGATGAAACCCTGTCTCTACTAAAAATACAAAAAAAATTAGCTGGGCATGGTGGTGCATGCCTGTAATCCCAGCTACTCAGGAGGCTGAGGCAGGAGAATTGCTTGAACCCAGGAGGTGGCGGTTGCGGTGAGCCGAGATCGTGCCACTGCACTCCAGTCTGGGTAGCAACAGCAAAACTCCATCTCAAAAAAAAAAAAAGATTGTGATGAAAAGAAATCAGATTATCAAAACATTTACACTTAGACTAAAAATTGAGACATTTGAGAAACATTTCAAAGAAAATTTTTGTTTTAAAATGTATACTCCAGCTTGATGAAATGGTTCAGGCCTCTAACCCCAGCTACTTGGGAAGCTGACGCTAGAGGATTGCTTGACTCAGGAGTTTGAAGCTGCAGTGATCAAACCTGCCTCCGCATTCCAGCCTGAGCAACATAGCATGATCACATCTCTTAAAATAAAAATTTTTTAAAGTGGCTGGGTGCAATGGCTCATGCCTGTAATCCCAGCACTTTGGGAGGCCAAAGCAGGCAGATAATGAGATGAAGAGATTGAGACCATCCTGGCCAACATGGTGAAATCCCATCTCTACTAAAAATAAAAAAATCAGCTGGGCATAGTGGTGAGCACCTGCAGTCCTAGCTACTGGGGAGGCTGAGGCAGGAGAATGGCTTGAACCGGGGACGGGGAGGTTGCAGTGAGCTGAGACCAAGCCACTGCACTCCAGTCTCCACTGCTGAGAGCGAGACTTTATCTCAAAAAACAAGAACAACAACAACAACAACAAAACTAAAAAGCCTCCTTTGCCAGGTGCAATGGCTCACACCTATAATCCCAGCACTTTGGGAGGCCGAGGTGGGCGGACTACCTGAGGTTAAGAGTTTGAGATCAGCCTGACCAACATGGTGAAACCCCATCTCTACTAAAAATACAAAATAGGGAAGCATCCTGGTATGTGCCTTCCAGCTACTAGAGAGGCTGAGGCAGGAGAATCACTTGAACCTGGGAGGCGAAGGTTACAGTGAGCTGAGATCACGCCATTGCACTCCAGCCTGGGCAACAAGAGCGAAACTCCTTCTCAAAAAAAAAAAAAAAACGGCCTCCTTCTCTTTCCAATAATCGGGCTGTAGTCACATGGCTGACAATCAAAATCCAAAGACAACTGCTTTTTTGAAAGGAAATGCTAATAAGGTATATAAGTGTTCCCAAAGGCACTTGAAGACAGTTCTCATTGCTGGACAGCCACACTACTCAAGTTTCAACTTCAACTGAGTTGTTTCAGAAACTCTTACAGCCTATTGGTGTGAATGTAAATTGGTACAAATTTTTGGAGAATAACTTAACAACGTCTAACAAAATTGTAAAGGTGCATACCATTTGGTTCACTAATTATACTTCTAGGAATTGTACCTACAAATATACTTAAATGTGTAAAGATCTATGTAAGATCTTCCACTGGAGTGCTGGTTATCATAGCACATATATACACAAATTGCAAATACCCGAACTGTTCCTCAGAAATGGACAGATTAAGCAAATTAAGGTATATCCATACAATGAAATATTATACAGTTACTAAAACAACAAGCTACAAATATATACTTTTTTTTTTTGAGACAGTGTCTCACTTTGTCGCTAGGCTGGAGTGCAGCGGTGCTATCTTGACTCACTGCAACCTCCGCTTCCCAGGTTCAAGTGATTCTCCTGCCTCAGCCTCCAGAGTAGCTGGGATTACAGGCACCTGCCACCACCCCCAGCTAACATTTTTTTTTTTTGTATTTTTAGTAGAGACGGGGTTTCACCATGTTGGTCAGGACAGTCTCAATCTCCTGACATTGTGATCCACCTGCCTTGGCCTCCCAAAGTGTTGGGATAACAGACATGAGCCACTGCGCCCTTTTTTTTTTTTTTTTGAGAGGGAGTCTTGCTCTGTTGCCCAGGCTGGAGTGCAGTGGCTCAATCTCAGCTCATTGCAACCACAATCTCCATCTCCTGGCTTCAAGTAATTCTCCTGCCTCAATCCCCTGAGTAGCTGGGATTATAGGTGAGTGCCAACATGCCTAGCTAATTTTTGTATTTTTAGTAGAGACTTCACCATGTTGGTCAGGCTGGTCTCATACTAACCTTGTGATCTGCCCACCTCAGCCTCCCAAAGGGCTGAGATCACAGGCATGAGCCATCACATCCAGCATATGCATTCTTTTTAAAAATTTTTTTTGATACAGGGTCTCATTCAGTCACCCAGGCTGGAGTGCAGTGCTGTAATCACTGCTCACTGCAGCCTTGACCTCCCAGGCTCAAGTAAGCCTTCCCACCTCAGCCTCCTATCTGGGACTACAGGCATATGCCGTCACACCTGGCCAATTTTTGCCTTTTTGTAGAGCCAGGGTTTTGCTATGTTGCCCAGGATCGCCTCAAACTCCTGGGCTCAAGTAATCTGCCCACCTCAGCCTCCCAAAGTGCTAAGATTACAGGTGTCAGGCACCGCGTCTGACCTGTATCCATATGCATACATACGTACACATGCAGAGGTAAAAGGAGCACAGCATGATGCTTAAGACTTTGAGCTTAAGAGTCAGACTTCCTGATTCTGTATCCCAACTCTTGCATTTGCTAGGATTTATGACTTTAGGCAATTTTTTTAAACCTCTGTGCCTCAGTTTTTCATTTGTAAAATGGGAACAAGAATGACATCTACCTTTAGAGTACAGTAAGGATTCAACAAGTTAACTAACTTAAAGTGCTTAGAATAGAGCCTCACACACAGACAAGTCCCTAAAGTTCCGTTTGGTTTAAGAGACAGGTTCGGCCGGACGTGGTGGCTCAGGCCTATAATCCCAGCACTTTGGGAGGCCGAGGCGGGTGGATCACGAGGTCAAGAGATCGAGACCATCCTGGCCAACATGGTGAAACCCCGTCTCTACTAAAAATACAAAGATTAGCTGGGCATGGTGGCACATGCCTGTAGTCCCAGCTACTCAGGAGGCTGAGGCAGGAGAATTGCTTGAACCCAGGAGGCAGAAGTTGCAGTGAGCTGAGATCACGACATTGCACTCCAGCCTGGGTAACAAAGAGCAAAACTCCGTCTCAAAAAAAAACAAAAAAAGAGACAGGTTCTCGGCTGGGTGTGGTGGCTCACACCTATAATCCCAGCACTTTGGGAGGCTGAGGCAGGTAGATCACGAGGTCAAGAGATCAAGACCATCCTGGTCAAGAAGGTGAAACCCCATCTCTACTAAAAATACAAAAATTAGCTGGGCATGGTGGTGCACGCCTGTAGTCCCAGCTCCTCAGGAGGCTGAGGCAGGAGAATTGCTTGAACCCAGGAGATGGAGGCTGCGGTGAGCCAAGATCGTGCCATTGCACTCCAGCCTGGGTAACGAGAGCGAAACTCCGTCTCAAAAAAAAAAAAAGAGAGAGACAGGTTCTCAACTCTGTCACCCAGGCTGAAGCCAAAAATGTTTGTTATTATTTAAAGGATATCCATGGCTGGGAGCGGTGGCTCACGCCTGTAATCCCAGTACTTTCCGGGGGCAGAAGCAGGCAGATCACCTGAAGTCGGGAGTTTAAGACCACCCTGACCAACACAGAGAAACCCTGTCTCTACTAAAAATACAAAATTAGCTGGGCATGGTGGCACATGCCTGCAATCCCAGCGAGTACTTGAGAGGCTGAGGTGGGAGAATCGCTTGAACTTGGAGGTGGAGGTTGTAGTGAGCCAACATCAGTCCACTGCACTCCAGCCTGGGCAATAAGAGCAAAACTCCATCTCAAAAATAATAATAATTAAAAATTTAAAAATAAATAAAACGGCCCTGGGGTCTACAGCCATACCACCCTGAACATGCCTGATTCTGTCTAAAATGGCCATGGGGCAACAGGGACAATGAGGAGTAGAACAGAGGCCAATGAGATTCTGACTCAAAAAAAAAAGAAAACAAACAGGTAGAATTTTCAGGATTTGGTAAGTCTATCACATTTACAGCCAAAGTGTAAAAAGTGCTGAATAAGGACACAATTCCTTCCTAAGGGGTACTTGTTCCTAATACGCCAGTTAATTAATTTATAAAAATATTATACCTAGTACTGTAGTTATTTTATTTCATTTTTTTGAGACAAGGTGTCACTCTGTCACCCAGGTTGGAGTGTAGTGGCTCAAACACAGCTCAATGCAGCCTCAACCTCCCGGTCTCAAGGGATTCTCTCACCTCAGCCTCCTGTGTAGCTAGGTCCACAGGCATGTACCACCATACCGTGCTAATTCTTCTTATATTTTTTGTAAATGAGGTCTCACTTTGTTACCCAGGCTAGTCTCGAACTCCTGGGCTCAAGCAGTCTCCCGAAGTGTCACGATTACACATGTGATCTACCAAGCCCAGCTGCAGTCTTTTGATACAGGTAGTCTCTAGTCTGCTGACTGCATCTTCTGTAATTTCTCTTCATATCCTCTACAATACCGATGTTTATAACTTTTACATACTACCTTTACATAGTAGGTATACAAGAAATGTTTCAGGCCTTGGCAGTTTACCACAACCAGGAGATTTCAGTGGTTACAAACTAAGCAGCTCTGACAGGCAGGACGAGAGATCAGACCCAAGTTTCTCTTTATCAGACCAATTAACTGTCATTTTTCTTTTTTTTTCTTTTTTGAGACAGAGTCTTATTCTGATGCCCAGGCTGGAGTGCAGTGGCATGATCTCGGCTGACTGCAACCTCTGCCTCTCAGGTTCAAGCAATTCTCCTGCCTCAGCCTCCCAAGTAGCTGGTGGTACACCATCATGCCGAGCTAGTTTTTCTACTTTTAGTAAAGACGGGGCTTCATCGTGTTGGCCAGGCTGGTCGTGAACTCCTGAACTCAGGTGATCCATCTGCCTCAGCCTCCCAAAGTGCTGGGATTACAAGTATGAGCCACCACACCTGGCCCAACTGCCATTTTTCAAGACAACAGGCCTAAGACAGAGAAAAACATCTGAGATTTTTACTGCTTAAATGGAAAAATAAAACCATATCATTGCTCAGAGCCCTGGATTTTCTGCCATAGTTTGAGATTTAAGATTACAGATGAAATTATAAAAGAAGACTTCATGAACTAGGCAATCAGCATTCCTGAACTAAGTTTAAGCTTAGTACTTAAAACTTAAGTACTTTTAAGTACTTAGTACTTAAAGCTTAAGTACTTTAAAGTACTTTAAGTTGAGTACTAGTAGTACTCAAATTGTTCAATGTTAACAGAATAACAGCAATGAGTCATTAAACAGCAGATTTGTAAGCAATAGGAAAAGTACAGAATTTCTGTAACAGGACTTTACTATATGCCTAAATATTCTTCCCCAATAAAGTTCTAATATTGGCCAGGCATGGGAGCTCTTATCTGTAATCCCAGCACTTTGAGAGGTGAGGCAGGCAGACAGCTTGAGGAGTTAAAAACCAGTCTGGGAACTATGGCAAAATCCCCTCTCTACAAAAAATTAACTAGGCATGATGGCATGCCCATGTGGTCCCAGTTACTTGACAGGCTAAAGTGGGACAATCAGGTACCTGAGTTGGGGGAAGTGAAGGCTGCAGTGAGCCATGATTAAACCACTGCACTCCAGCCTGGGCGGCAGAATGAGACTTTGTCTTAAAAATAGATAATGTTGGGCATGGTGGCTCACCCCTGTAATCCCAGCACTTTGGGAGGCCAAGGCAGGCTGATCACAAGGTCAGGAGTTCAAGATGAGCCTGACCAACATGGTGAAACTCCATCTCTACTCAAAATACAAAAAATTAACTGGGCATAGTGGTGCATGCCTATAATCCAGCTACTTAGGAGGCTGAGGCAGAACTGCTTGAACCCAGGAGGTGGAGGTTGCAGTGTACCAAGATCTCGCCACTGCTCTCCAGCCTGGGCAACAAGAGTAAAACGCTGTCTCAAAAAAAACAAAAACAAAAACAAAAAAAACCTCTCTACAACTGAACAGGATCCCATCCATATTTTTAGCCCAATGTAAAAAACCATGTGAACAGAAAAACTCATTCAAAAATTCATAAGTCATCTCAAGGAAACCCAAACAGCCAAAACGATCTTGGGGGGAAAAAAAAAGAACAAAATCAGAGGACTCAATTCTTCCTAATTCCAAAACTTACTATGTAACTACAGTAATCCAAACTGTGTGGTAGCCAGGCATAGCGACACGTGTCTGTAATTCCAGCTACTCAGGAGGCTGAGGCAGGAGAACTGCTTGAGCCCAGGAGTTTAACACAGCAAGACTCATCTACACACACACACACACACACACAGTGGTATGGGGCCAGGCACAGTGGCTCCTACCTGTAGTCTCAGCACTTTCGGAAGCCAAGGCGGGAGGATCATTTGGGATCATGAGTTCAAGACCAACCTGACAAACATGGTGAAACCCAAACTCTACTAAAATACAAAAGTTAGCTGGCTGTGGTGGTGGGTGCCTGTAATCTCAGCTACTCCGAAGGCTGAGGCAGGAGAATCACTTGAATACAGGAGGTGGAGGTTGCAGTGAGCTGAGATCGTGCCACAGTGTTCCAGCCTGGGCAACAGAGCGAGACTCCCTCTCAAAAAATAAAAAATAGACATTCAGGGCTCTGGGAAGTTGTAAAGTAATCTGTCTTAATCCAGAATTTTCCAAAATCCTATTTGACCACGTGACTTTTTTCAAAAGGACCTATTAATATGGAGAGAATCACTGCTTAAAAATACAAAATAGTAGCGCACAGTGGTTCATGCCTCTAATCCCAGCACTTCGGGAGGCAGAGGTGGGCAGATCACTTCAGACCAGCCTAGCCAACACGTTGAAACCCTGTCTCTACTAAAAATACAAAAATTAGCCAGGCATGGTGGCATATGCCTGTAGTCCCGCTACTCAGGAGGCTGAGACAGGAGAATTGCTTGAATCCGGGAGGCAGAGGTTACAGTGAGCCAAGATCATTCCACTGCACTCCAGCCTGGGCGACAGAGCCAGACTCTGTCTCAACAACAACCAAAAAATTAACACAAAATATTGTTCTGAGTTGCTGTAACACATTTACAGCAATACAAATATGATACAAAAAGTAAATTTTAAAAATGAGAAAAAAGTCAACACAACATAAATGAAAGACTAAATAGAAGAGATAAAACCGTTAGATGCTTCATGATGTTCGATCTGACGATTAGACACCAAAAGCACAGGCAAAAAAGGAAAAAAAACAGATAAACTGGACTTTATCAAAATTAAATTTTTTGTGCACCAAAGTACACTACAGAGTGAAAGGGCAACCCACTGAATGAGAGAAAGTATGTGCAAATCATATATGTGGAGAAGGGATTAAAATCCAGAATATACCAAGAACTCCTAGAACTTAACAGCAAAAACCCAATTAGATACTAAGCAAAGGATGTGGGCAAACATTTTTCCAAAAGAAATATACAAATGGCCAATAAGCACCTGAAAAGATGGTCAACAACACTAATCTTAGGGAATTACAAATCAAAACCACAATGAGACACACACCTCACATTCACTAGAATTTCTATTCCAAAAGCAACAACAAAAAAGAAAAGTGTTGCCAAGATGTGGAGGGACCTGAACCCTTGTGCACTGTTGAGATACGTAAATGATACAGTTATTGTGAAAAGCAGTGTAACAACTACCCAAAAACAGAATTATCATGATCTAACAATTCCAAGTCTGGATACATACCCTGAACTCAAAACAACTGAAAGCAAGGACTCAAGCAGATATCTGCCCAGTCATGTTCAGAGCAGCCTTGTTCAACAGCCAAATGCGGAAACAATCCAGATATCCACCAACTGATGAATGGATAAACAAAATGGGATATTTACAAACAAGGGAAAATTATTCAGCCTTAAAAAATGAAATTCTGACACATGCTACAACATGGATAAACCCTGAAGATATTTATAGTGTAATAAGCAAGGCAGAAAAGGACAAATGTGGCATGATTTCATTTATATGAAGTACCTAGTGAAATTCATAGAAACAAAGTAGAATGGTGACTGCCAGGAGCTGGGGAGAGGGAGAATGGGAGTTATAGTTTAATATGTACATAGTTAGGCCGGGCTTGGTGGCTCAAGCCTGTAATCCCAGCACTTTGGGAGGCCAAGACGGGTGGATCACAAGGTCAAGAGATCGAGACCATCCTAGTCAACATGGTGAAACCCCATCTCTACTAAAAATACAAAAAAGTAGCTGGGCATGGTGGCGTGTACCTGTAATCCCAGCTACTCAGGAGGCTGAGGCAGGAGAATTGCCTGAACCCAGGAGGCGGAGGTTGCTTTGAGCTGAGATGACGTCACTGCACTCCAGCCTGGGTAACAAGAGCGAAACTCCGTCTCAAAAAAAAAAAAAATGTACGTAGTTTCAGTTTGAGAAGATGAAAAAGTTCTGGAAATTAATGGTGGTGTTGGTTATACAACATCAATGTACTTAATGCCACTCAATTGTATACTTTAACATGGTAAATTTCATGTTATGTACATTTTAACACATACACACCTATGTGCCAGGTTTACAATAATCTTTTTTACAAGAATGACCACAGGCTGGATGCCATGGCTCATCATGACTGTAATCTCACCACTTTGGGAGGCTGAAGTGGGAGGAATGCTTGAGCCCAGGAGTTTGAGACTACCCTGGGCAACACAGACTCTATTGCTATAAATTCTAAAAAATAAAAAGTAAAAAATAACTAACATTTACTGGATATTTACCATCTGCCAGGCACAGAGAAGTTAAGTAAAATATCTTTCAACTAAATGGTGGAGTAAAAATTTAAACCCAGGACTTTTTGACTCCAGAAACATACTTTTTTTTTCTTTTTAAAGAAACAAAGTTGTGTTCTATCCCCCAGGAGTGAAGTGGTGCAATCCTACCACACTGCAGCCTCTAACTCCTAAGCTCAAGCAATTCTCCTGCGTCGGCCTCCCAAAGTGCTCAGGAACATGGATTACATCTTAGCACTTTAGGAGGCCAAGTTAGGACTGCTTGAGCCCAAGAGTTTGAGACCTGCCTGGACAACACAGCAAGATTCCATGTCCACAAAATTTATTTTAAAAATTAGTGGGGTATGGTGGCATGTGCCAATGGTCTCAGCTACTTGGGAGACTAAGGTGGGAGTATCACTTAAGCTGTAGTGAGACACGATCACACAACTACATTCCAGCCTGGGCAAGAGAGCAAAACTCTGTCTCATTAAAAGTAATTTTTAGGCCAGGCGCAGTGGCTCATAACTGTAATTCCAACAGTTTGGGAGGCTAAGGCAGGCAAATCACGAGGTCAGGAGTTCGAGACCAGACTGGTCAACACAGCGAAACCCCGTCTCTACTAAAAATATAAAAGTTAGCTGGGTGTGGTAGCGCACGCCTGTAGTCCCAGCTACTCAGGAGGCTGAGGCGGGAGAATCATTTGAACCCAGGAGGTGGGGGTTGCAGTGAGCTGAGATTGTGCCATTGCACTCCAGCCTGGTGACAGAGCGAGACTCTGTCCCAAATAATAATGATAATAGTTTTTTAAAAAGTAATATGTATAGATACGTAAGTTCTCTAAAATAAACAAGGAATTGGTAAGCTACTAGAGATTTTCACATACAGGTTAGAAGACCGCTTGCCAAGTATTTATGTTCCCCAACTTACAATGGCTCAACTTAAAATTTTTCAACTCTACAATGGTGTGAAGGTGACACACATTCAGTAGAAACCGTACTTTAAGTACCCATACAAACATTCTTGTTTACACTTTCAGTATAATATTCAATAAATTACATGAGATATCCAATACTTTATTATAGTAGGCTTTGGGCAGGGTACAGTGGCTCATGCCTGTAATACCAGCACTTTGGGAGGCTGTGGCAAGTGGATCACCTGAGGTCAGTTCAAGACCAGCCTGGCCAACATGGTGAATCCCCATCTCTACTAAAAATACAAAAATTAGCTGGGCATGGTAGTGGACACCTGTAATGCCAGCTACTCAGGAGGCTGAGGCAGAAGAATCACCTGAACCTAGAAGGCAGAGGTTGCAGAGAGCCAAGATCGCACTACTGCACTCCAGCCTGGGTGACAGAGCAAGACTGTCTCAAAAAAAAAAATAAATACGCTTTGTATTAGATGATTTTGTCCATCTGTAGGCTAATGTAAGCATTTTGAACACATTTAAGGTAGGCTAGGCTAAGCTATAATATTCAGTAGGTTAGCTGTATTAAATGCATTTTTTTGACTTAGGCTATTTTCAACTTACAATACATTTATGCGGACATAACCTCATTGTAAGTCAAGGAGCATCAGTATATAGTACAATAAAATGTGTTCCCTACAGGTGAGAAGGTAGAGAAATAGATCTCTAAAATATTTTGATTCATAGAAGCTTTAAGAATGTCAGTGAGAAACGGAAGCATATTATCTGGAACACAGATGTTGCAGGGAATAAAGTGAAAGAAGAGCAAAAGCTACTCTAGTTTAACCAAAGGAGGAAAGCTTTCAAGAAATTAAATGAAAATTATCCACTAAGAGTACCACCAATACTAAACTATTTTCTCATATCCAGCCACAAAAATTCAATTTATACACAACACTGAGAATGGTTGGTTCTTTTAAAGAAAGACAAAGAGCAAGAGGAGAGAACGAGAGACACATATACACATAAATCAACAGTCTTCACAATAACCAGCAAAAAAAATAACTAATGTGGCACAGTTTAGGCAGCTCATGAAAGATTTACTAAGCAGTGCATCGACAAAAATTAACAACAAAATAAAAAATGCCATCTCTGAAGGCTTAATTCATAAACCTATAAAATAATGGGTAAAAATCTCACTTTCCTCCTCTAATACCTCCTGGCACCATAATGGTATCCTTTATTCATCAGTCCTTTTATACCCTCAACTCAATTGAATCTAGAACACAGAACAACAGTCATACATAACTAGAGAAATTTTAATTTTTGTATTTTAATACAACTTTATCATATTCTATTTTACTCTCCCTGTAATTATCAAGTATTCAGCTAGCAAGAATAGAAGGTTTAATTTGGAAATTAAAAATGCCCAGATTCTAACCTTAGTTATACTCTTCTGTGATATCTACCACAATATATTTGACAAAATTAGGAACTTACAGCATAGTATAAGGTGGATTTAAAGGCTTTCATGAATAGTACAAAGTCAACAATCAAAATGTTCATAAGGGGTGGTACCTATAATATGTAAATTCATGAGTTCTCAAAAAAAACTGGGCCACTATTTAGGCTAGAGAGTTTATATTCCTTTGAATCTTTAAGGTTCTTCCAACATGCATTTGCTATTTCTAAGATGTTCCTGTTGACTGCAGAACACAGCTATAAAAGATCCTTTTTCGGTCACCCATAGTGCTTGAAAGTTTTCAGTTCAGTATTAATGCATTATACAAAATTCAACCAGGGAACTGCTCTCCCTGCAAAAGGTGAAAAGTTAAAAATGTAGGCTAATAAAAACTTAAGTGTGGATCTTCACATAACAAGAGTCCCATATTCTAGTTTCCACTCATCTGAAAGAAAATATCTGAATTTAAAATACTCTTGGCTGGTCACGGGAGCTCATGCCAATAATCTCAGCACTTTGAGAGGCCAAGGTGCGTGGACGGTTTGAGTTCAGGAGTTCAAGAGCAGCCTGGGCAGCATGGTAAAACCTCATCTCTATTTAAAAAAAAAAAAAAGGAAAGGAAAAAATACCAAAAAAATGAGCTGGGTATGGTTGCGTATGCTTGCAGTCCTAGCTTGCAGACCGTGTCTCAAAAAAACGAAATATAGTTTTGCTAGAAAAACAAAACTATGGCCAGGCACAGTGGCTCACACCTGTAATCCCAGCATTTTGGAAGGCCGAAACAGGCAGATCATCCCAGGTTAGGAGTTTGAGACAAGCCTGGCCAACATGGTGATACCCCAGTCTCTACTAAAAATACAAAAAAATTTGCCAGGCATGGTGGTGCCTGCCTGTAGTCCCAGCTAATCGGGAGGTTTGAGGCGGGAAAATCACTTGTATCTGGGAGGTAGAGGTTGCAGTCAGTGAGATCATGCCACGGCACTCCAGCCTGGGCAACAAAGCAAGACTCTGTCTCAAAATAAATAAGCAAAGCTTTCAAATTCTCTACCCACTCAGGTGAGAAACTGAGAATTCACTACTATCTGAATTATAAGAGAATAATGAAATAATAACACATACATTTATTCATGGACACTTTAATTAAAGGCCAAACTCTAGTACACAGAAACAATGTCACGCTATTCAAATCAAATTTCACAGAACCCAACGGTTCAATACTTCAAAGGTCTTCTAGCCAACCTGTCCAATGGCAGTAGCAACACGTGACCAACTGTTTCAATCTTTCTGATGGCAACACATCAATCTAGCCATGTAAATGTTAAAAAGTGATTGGAAAACTGCCCTTCCTTACAAAATGTTGCCCTAGTGAGGAAATCTTCTCAATTTCTTTACTGGTAGATAAAAGTTTCACACTGCTAGATAAAAAGTTTGAAATCGGCTCACGCCTGTAATCCCAGCACTCTGGGAGGCAGAGGGGTTCAGATCATGAGGTCAGGAGATCAAGACCATCCTGGCTAACACAGTGAAACCCCGTCTCTACTAAAAACACAAAAAATTAGCTGGGCATGGCAGTACGCTCCTTTAGTCCCAGCTAATCAGGAGGCTGAGGGAGGAAAATCACTTGAACCGGGGAAGTGGAGGTTGCAGTGAGCCAAGATCATACTCCAGCCTGGGCGAAAGAGCAAGACTCCATCTCAAAAAAAAAAAAAAGTTTGGAATCTAGGGATGGACACCGTTCAGATAACTTTTACGCCTTTAAAAGACATGACAGGACAGGCACAGTGATCACACCTGTAATCCCAACACTTTGGGAGGTTGAGGTGGGCAGATAACTTGAGGTCAGGAGTTCAAGACTAGCCTGGCCAACATGGTGAAACCCCATCTCTACTCAAAATACAAAAATTGGCTGGGCATGTTGGCAGGCACCTGTAATCCCAGCTACATGGGAGGCTGAGGTTGAACCCGGGAGGTAGACGTTGCAGTGAGACAAGACTGCACCACTGCACTCCAGCCTGGGTAACAAAAGCGAAACTCCGTCTCAAAAAAAAAAAAATATGGCCTAATGCTAGTTCTCTGGAAAACCAGCACACCAACAGTCAGTTCCCTTATTCCAGAGTGACAATGCTTGAGGAACTACAGGGAAGCACAATAGCAAAGTGTAGTATTCTCAAAGTATACAGTGAAACCCCTAGTACTCTAAGATGTTCTGTTCAAGGTCAAATAATTTTGAAACACTCCAAATCCTTCAGCCCCAAATGTATAATATATTCCTTACCACTGCCAATGTATAATATATATTAAATATATAGGGCTGGGAGCGGTAGCTCATGCCTGTAATCCAAGCATTTTGGGGAGGCCGAGGTGGGCAGATCATGCAGTCAGGAGATCGAGACCATTGTGGCCAACATGATAAAATTCCACCTCTACTAAAATACAAAAATTAGCCAGGTGTGGTGGCAGGTACCTGTAATTTCAGCTACTCAGGAGGCTAAGGCAGAACAGTCTGAACCCAGGAGGCAGAGGCTGCAGTGAGCTGAGAGCATGCCACTGTACTACAGCCTGGCAACAAGAGTGAGACGAGACCAGCCTGGCCAACATAGTGAAACCCTGTCTCTACCAAAAATACAAAAATTAGCCAGGCATGGTGGCACACATCCATAATCCCAGCTACTCCAGAGCTGAGGCAGAAGAAACCTAGGAAGCAGAGGCTTCAGTAAGCTGAGATTGTAACACTGCACTCCAGCCGGGACAACAAAGCAAGGCTCCATCTCAAATCAATCAATCAATCAATCATGCCTGTATTCCCAGCACTTTGGGATGCCAGAGGCAGGCAAATCGCTTGAACCCAGGAGTTTGAGACCACCCTGGGGAACATGACGAAACCGTATCTCTACAAAAAATACAAAAACTAACCCAGGCATGGTGATGTGCACCTATAGTCCCAGCTACTTGGTGGGCTGAGGCAGGAGGATAGCGAGATGGAGGTTACAGTGAACCAAGATCACACCACTGCACTCCAGCCTGGGTAAGTGACACTCCATCTCAAAAAAAAAAAAAACAAAACCACAAGAATTAAGATAGTACAAAGCCTTACACACAAAAAAATGCTCAACAAATGAATTTATATTTACATTTTAAAATGGAATAAACTTTTAAGTTCTAAGTTGCAAAAATGCACATTTTGTAAATCTAAGAAAAAAATTATAGAATGCAAGACTGAGGAAAATCCTAAAGAAGTGCAACTTTCTACAATTTGGCAACCTTTTTTTTTTGAGACGGAGTTTCGCTCTTGTTGCCCAGGCTGGAGTGCAGTGGTGTGATCTTGGCTCACCACAACCTCTGCTTCCCAGGTTCAAGCAATTCTCCGGCCTCAACCTCCCAAGTATCTGGGATTACAAGCATGGGCCACCACGCCCAGCTAATTTTGTATTTTTAGTAGAGACAGGGGTTTCTTCATGTTGGTCAGGCTGGCCTTGAACTCCTGACCTCCGGCAATCTACTCGCCCTGGCCTCCCAAAGTGCTGCGAATACAGGTGTGAGTCACTGCACCGGGCCTTGGCAACCTTTTAAAATCCATTGGAATAAAGGGAAACCCTTTAAACCTGCCACACTTAAGATGATATACAAGGAGCACACTATACCTATTAATGAAAATAGACGGGCCAGATACAGTGGCTCAAGCCTGTAATCCCAGCACTTTGGGAGGCCGAGGCGGGTGGATCACGAGGTCAAGAGATCGAGACCATCCTGGTCAACATGGTGAAACCCCATCTCTACTCAAAATACAAAAAAAAAAAAAAATTAGCTGGGTGTGGTGGAACGGGCTTGTAATCCCAGCTACTCAGGAGGCTGAGGCAGGAGAACTGCCTGAACCCAGGAGGCGGAGGTTGGGGTGAGCCGAGATCGCGCCATTGCACCCCAGCCTGGGTAACAAGAGCGAAAACTCCATCTCAAAAGAAAAGAAAATGGACATAAACAGTACACATATTATTGAAGAATATTTATGGCTTCGATTATAAAAAAAAAAGGAAGGTATCTTTACAACATATTTAAGAAAACAAATGAGTCAAGAGTTGCAAGGGGTTGGGCTCCGTGGCTCACGCCTGTAATCCCAGCACTTTGCAAAGCCGAGGCAGGTGGATCAAGAGATCAGAAGTTCAAGACCAGCCTAGCCAACGTGGCAAAACCCTGTCTCTACCAAAAATACAAGAATTAGCTGGGCATGGTGGCAGGCGCCTGTAATCTCAGCTACTTGGGAGGCTAAGGCAGGAGAATCATTTGAACCCAGGAGGCAGAAGTTGCAGTTAGCCAAGAACGTGCCATTGCACTCCAGCCTGGGCAACAGGGCAAGACTTCATCTCAAAAAAAAAAAAAGTTTTGAGTATAAGCACATAATAATTAAAAATAATACAGTGCTGGCTGGGCACAGTGGCTCATGCCTGTAATCCCAGCACTTTGGGAGGCCAAGGCAGGTGGGAGTTCAAGACCAGCCTGGCCAATATTGTGAAACCATGTCTCTATTAAAAATACAAAAAATTAGCTGGGTGTGGTGGTGGACACCTGTAATCCCAGCTACTCAGGAGGCTGAGGCAGGAGAATCACTTGAACCCCAGAGGTGGAGGTTGCGATGAGCTAAGATGGTGCCACTGCACTCCAAACTGGTGACAGAGACTCTGTCTCAATAATAATAATAATAGTAATAATAATAATATAGTGCTTTACAATTTATAAAGTACCTTTATATGGAAAATCTTATTTGCCTGACAAAGAAACACAGTGATATAAGGCAGTTACTAATTCTGATTTTTAAGCTGAGGAAACTAGAGCTCAGAGACTTCAAGTGACTTAACCAAGGTCAAACAGATGGTAAATAGCAGAAGCAAGGCTCCAACCTTGTTCTGCTCCCAGAACATAACTGAAGGGGCATTTCTAAATCTATGCCGCGTTTTCTCAACCAAATATTCAGCAAATATTTTTGAATACTTTTTTAAATGACAGGCACCATGCTAGGCAATGAAAATACAATAGTAAAAAGGCACAGCAAGGCTGGGTGCAGTGATTCACACCTGTAATCCCAGTACCTTGGGAGGCCAAGGTGGAAGGACTACTTGAGGCCAGGAGTTCAAGACCTGCCTGGGCAACATAGGGAGACCCCGTCCCCACAAAAAATAAAAAAATTAGTCAGGCTTGGTAGTGCGTACCTGTAGTCTCAGCTACTCAGGAGGCTAAGGCTGGACTGCTTGAGCTCGGAAGTTCAAGGTTATACTGAGTTATAACTGTGCTACTACACTCCAATCTGTGCCACAGAACAAGGCTGTATCTAAAAAAAAAAAAAAAAAATGCCAGGAGCAGTGGCTCATGCCTATAACCCCAGCACTTTGGGAAGCCAAAGCAGGTGAACTGCTGAGGCCAGGAGTTTGAGACCAACCTGGCCAACATGGCAAAATCCTGTCTCTACTAAAAATAAAAAAATTAGCTGGGTATGATGGTACATGCCTATAATCCCTCAGGAAGCTGAGGCAGGAGGATCACTTGTACCTGGGAGGCAGAGGTTGCAATGAGCCGAGACCACGCCACTGCACTCCAGCCTAGGTGACAGAGCAAGACTCCACCTCAAGAAAAAGATCAGGTGTGGTGGCTCACACCTGTAATCTCAGCACTGTGGGAGACCAAGGTGGGTGGATCATTTGAGGTCAGGAATTCGAGACCAGCCTGGTCAACATGGTGAAACCCTGCCTCCATCAAAAAATGCAAAAAAAATTTAGAAAATTAGCCCAATGTGGTGGTGGACACCTGTAGTCCCAGCTATTCAGGAGGCTGAAGTAGCAGAATCTCTTGAACCTGGGAGGTGGAGGTTGCAGTGAGTTGAGACAGCATCACTGCACTCCAGCCTGGACAATAGAGTGAGACTCTGCCTCAAAAAAAAAAAAAAAAAAAAGACACAGTATCGTTTTCAGAATGCTTATAAACTATTAGGGGTTGGGGAAGGGGGACAAATGACATTTAAAATTATCAGCCAGGTGCAATGGTTCACAACTATAATCCCAGCATAAAACTCCGTCTCTACTAAAAACTATAAAAATCAGCAGGGCATGGTGGTGGGCGCCTGTAATTCCAGCTACTTGAGAGGTTTAAGCAAAAGAATCGCATGAACCCAGAAGGTGGAGGTTGCAGTAAGCCAAGATTGCGCCACTGCACTTTAGCCTGGGTGACAGAGCAAATCTCTGTCTCCAAATAAATAAAATAAGTAAAAATAAATAACGAGAGCAAAGAATAAAATGTATCTAAGTCTCTTTGGGCAAGTCAAGGAAGGCTTCCCAGAAGAAGTGGCATTTTTGATGAGATTTCAAAGCTACCTGGGAACTAAAAGAAAAGTATTTCGAAAAGTAGCTGGGTATAGTGGCACAAGCCTATAGTCCCAGCTACTCAGGAGGATCACTTGAACTCAGGAGGCGGAAGTTAGAGTGAGCTGAGATCATACCACTGCACTCCAGCCTGGGCAACAGAGCCAGACTTTGTCTCAAAAAAAAAAAAACACTGTATTTGCTCACATATTAACTACAAAGTAGAGAAGTAAGGCTGGATAGGAAGGCAAAAGCCAACATCATAAAGGGCCTTGAATACCATGCCAAGCTTAAATTTTAATCTTTTAATAATTGGAAACTACTGAACACTTTTAAGAAGGGGAAAGTAATATAATCATTAAGTTTTAGACTATTTTAAATACACGACAATAGACAGTTTAAAGAAAAATAAGACGGCCAGGTGCCGTGGTTTTCACGCCTGTAATCCCGGTACTTTGGGAGGCCAAGGCAGGCAGATCACTTGAGGTCAGGAGTTTGAGACCAGCCTGGCCAACATGGTGAAATCCCATCTCTACTAAAAATACAAAAATTGGCCAGGTGTGGTGGCAGACACCTGTAATCCCAGCTACTCAGGAGGATGAAGCAGGAGAATCACTTGAGCCCGGAAGGTGGAGGTTGCAGTGAGCCTAGATCACACCACTACCATATAGCCTGGGCAACAGTGCGAGACTCCATTTCAAAAAAAAAAAAAGAGTAAGACTAGTAAGACTATAAACAGATCTATAAGAGATCAAGGCAATATTCCAAATAAGAGTTGCTGAATGAGAGCAGCAGTGGAGACACAGAAGCAGCTACAGATTCAGAAATATTTAGAAAGTAATAGGTAAAACAGAAGTGACAATGAAGCTCACATTTCTGGTTTACAAGACTTCATAAATCACAGGGAAGAGATGATGTTGGAAATGTTGAGTTTGAGTACCAATTTGATACAGAAGTAGATGTGTCTAGCACAAGGTAAACAAGGCTGGACTTTAGGAGACAAATGATAATATATGGAATATACATGAAGATTTTTTCAATGATCAAGTGTATTTTACCATTTTAATGGGAAGGCAATAATTTCATCATTATTTGCATAATGCTTTAAAGTTCATAAAACATTTGATGCTTAACATATTTCATACTTTTATTATAAACAAACATGAGATTAGTAACAGAGTATTTTTATTCCTATTGGCTCAGCCAACAAATTATTTATTTATTTATTTTTGAGGCAGAGTCTCGCTCTGTCACCAGGCTGAAGTACAGTGGTATGATCTCGGCTCACTGTAACCTCCTCCACCTCTCGGATTCAAGAAATTCTCTGCCTCAGCCTCCTGACCTCCTGAGTACCTAGGATTACAGGCACCTGCCACCAAGCATGGCTAATTTTTGTATTTTTAGTACAGACAGGGTTTCACCATCTTGACCAGGCTGGTCTTGAACTCCTGACCTCGCGATCCACCTGCCTCGGCCTCCCAAAGTGCTGGAATTAAAGGCGTGAGTCACCGAGCCCGGCCTATTTTTTTATCTTTTTTTTTTAGAAACTGAGTCTCACATACTATCAACCAGGCTGGAGTGCAATGGCGCAATCTCAGCTCACTGCAACCTCTGCCTCTCAGCTTCAAGCAATTCTCCTGCCTCAGCCTCCCAAGTAGCTGGGATTATAGGTGTCCACCACCATGCCCAGCTAATTTTTGTATTTTTAGTAGAGACAGGATTTCACCATGTTGGCTAGGCTGGTCTTGAACTCCTGACCTCATCTGACCTGCCTGCCTCAGCCTTCCAAAGTGCTGGGATTGCAGGTGTGAGCCACCATGCCCAACCAACAAACATTTATTATTAACTACATGCCAGACACTGTACTAGGCACTTAACAAATCAGCAAAACAAATTCATGCCTTCTAAGACCTACATCATAGGAAGGGAACCAATAGGAGGTAAGTGTAACAAATAAATACATTATAAAGGTGTAAGTGCTATGAAAAAGAAAATAGAGCAGGGAAGGATGATTAGGCATGAGGGATGGGGACTGACAATACAATTTTTTTGTTTTTGAGACTGAGTTTTGCTCTGTCGCCCAGGCTGGAGTGCAGTGGCACGATCTCAGCTTACCGCAACCACCACTTCCCAGGTTCAAGTGATTCTCCTGCCTCAGTCTCTTGAGTAGCTGCGATTACAGGCATGCGACACCACACCTGGCTAATTGTTTTTGTATTTTCAATAGAGACAGGATTTCTCCATGTTGGTCAGTCTGGTCTCAAAACTCCTGCTCTCAGGTGATCTGCCCACCTCAGCCTCCCAAAGTGCTAGGATTGCAGGCGTGAGCCACTGTGCCCCGCCAAAAATACAATTTTAAAGCGAGGAAGGATAAGATTTAATTTAAAAGGTGACATTCAAGCAAAGCTGTTAATGGAGATAAGGCAATCCTAGCTGTTTCCCCACTAGAAGGAATCACTGGTTTTAGGAACCTACAAAGGTTCTAAGATAAAGAGTATGACTGATTGCATTCAAGTGTCAAGTCAGTGTGGCTGGAATGGAGACAGCAAGAGGGAAGATGACAGCCAATCAAAAATGGAAGAGATGGGGGAGAGCAAACCATGCAAAGCCTTCAAAGCTACTGCAAGGACTGGCATTACTCTGTGAGAAATGGGAATTTAAAAATTAGTAGCCTTATCCAAAGTCAGTTAGCTGACCTCAGGTGATCTGCCCACCTCAACCACCCAAAGTACTGGGACTACAGGCATGGATCCACTGTGCCCAGCCTTAGTATCCATTTAAAAAAATGCAAAGCTAGAATTCAACCCCAGACTTTGAGGCTCTCCACAACCTGTGTTCCACTAATCCAATCTGCCACATATTCGTTTACCCCTTCTCTTCCAGCAAGTTTGAATTTAAATACTCTCAAAAGGCTAACTTCATAAAAATCTCCTGGGTAGGAGATGCACAAACCTTACTGTTTTCATTTGTAATTTTTTACAATTATAGTGAGAATTTATTAATCCTGGCGTCTAATCTGAATCCTACTAACATTCCAGCATATATTTTGGAAGACTGTAAATTCCACCTTCCCTTTAAATGAGACAAGCCCAAGAAAGCATTCATCTGGAGACTTAAAGCATGACTTTCAGCTTTAGGTAACAGCATCCTGAATTATTTTTTAAAATGGATACTAAGGCCGGGCACAATGTCTCCACTCCTGTAATCCCACCACTTTGGGAGGCTGAGGCAGACAGATCACCTGAGGTCAGGAGTTCAACCTCAACATGGTGAAACCATGGTGAAACCTGGCCAACATGGTGAAACCGTCTCTACTAAAAATACAAAAATTAGCCAGGCATGATGACAGGTGACTGTAATCCCAGCTACTTGGGAGGCTGAGGCAGGAGAATCACTTGAACAGGGAGGCAAACGTTGCAGTGAACTGAGATCACGCCACTGCACTCCAGCATGGGTGACAAGAGCAAAACTCCATCTCAAAAAGTAAAATAAAATAAAATAAAATGGAAATAGCCAGGTGTAAAAAATAACAAGAGAATGACTCAGGAATATGGAATTGCTATCATTTCCCTTAATTTCCTTAGCAGTTTACTAATTAACATTAATAACAATTAAGTTCACACATTGTCAAAGATGCTTCTGCAGTTACTGTGATTCTTTGAGGTCTGGATTTGACCACTTCATATCTCAAAAGTAACAAATGATGTGTTCTTAGTCATCTGCTGCTTTTGGTATTATAACCCAAAACTGTTGATAGTTTCTTGTCAGCTGATGGTAACTTAAGTAAATGACAAAGGTAAGGGGGTTTTGTGAGAGACAGCAGACATTACCAATGCCACCATCTAAATACCTCAGACAAGTTAAGCCCTAAAGACCGTGGGGCACTCCCTTCCTACAGGATGAATTCAAGATATATAGGAATATTTCATAAATCCACAAGGGAAAAAGGAAAAGATGGAACATGAGGAGGGGTCTGTTTCAAATCAGACCTATTCTTCAGAGACTTTCATCACTGCTACACAAAGAAAGGAGGCTCCTGCTTCAAGGATTCCAGAGCCACTAAAATCCCCAACCAGGACCTATAGAAAAAGCTTCACAGAGATTACTGAGGATAAACCAAACAACATGGCTCATAGAAGCTTTCACCCCAAAATCCAGTCATTTTCAGAAACTGAACTTCCTTATATATCTTTTCCCAGGCTTAGCCAACAGCAGAACTGCAACTCTGTGGTATTGTCTGATAGGTTGGATTTTTCCCCAAGCAAGAGGTGGACAGCTTTATGCCAGAACTAGATTTATAGTCAATCTGGGTATGTGCCTTTACTTTTTCTTTCCCTCCAAACTACCTCAGAAAACGTCTGACTATCGTGCCTTGATAGGTAATGATGCAGGGCTTGAAGTACTGCAAAGGTCTAGAAAAGAAAGTCCCTCAGTCTCAGTTACGGCTCAAATCTTCAGATTTCTCCAGCAGTTGTTTTAATTAACCAGAGGTGGTTGGCTTTTCTCAATAAGCCAAGCAACATGAACCTTCTGAGCTAAGTGCAGAGGGGCTAATTGTCAGCATGACTCCCAATGAGGTGGCTAACATGGAATATGCTCCAGAGTCTAGAAATCAGGACAGCACAGCTGCTGTTTTCCTATACATATACCTCCAACTTGGTGGGTGGGGGAGGAAAGGAAGGAAGAATCAGTAAATTTAAACAAGAGGCGTGTTTTACATGCAACATACAAGACTCACTGCTTAAAGGTGAGATGAATTCAGAGGTCCCAACACATAATTAGGATACCTTCACTGAATGATCCCCAAAATCCAACCTGGAAGGTCCACCCTTGCCCATCTGGCAAAAAAGGGGAGGAGATGAACTCCCAAAATGGGAGACAGCATACAAGCTTTTGGAAGTAATTTAAGGCTGTGAAGCTCATAACAAATTCCTCACACCTCCCTCTGCCACCACCCTGTGGCCCTATGCTAAGCACAGCAGTAAAAGTTACTGCCAGAACTTAGGGCTGATCAGGGAACCTGGTTAACACTGTTCCTAAAAAAGTATTCGAATGCAGCCTATATTCAGGCCCTAGTAGGACTGCCTCTAAACAGGAAGTTAACAGACATCACATACAGTCATGGGAAGCAAACCACAGTATCATAAAGATGGATGTGCTGTCAACTACAAATCACTCTCACCTCATGGAGAGTGTTTTCAAGTAAGGAATAATAGGCAAGACAGAAGTCTGTAAGCCTCACCTCTTCTCAAACTGGGTCACCCAGCCTATAGATCCAGCCTTCTGATTCCTGCCGATTAGTACTTTTCTACCTTGTTCCATGATGACTATCACTGCCACTGGATTAAAAAGGCTATTCCCCTAAAAAGTGAAGACAGCTCTACCATCTACAAATTATTCATATAAGCTATATGTTTATATGAATCCGATCCTTGACCCAGACCATTCCCAAATTGCGGGGACTAGGTATCAGTCACACACTTACACACACACAAAAGCTGCACTACCACAAGTGTGGGCCTTCCTTCAAAATATACTGAACCCCTCCATAGCACCTCCAGAAGTGACCTCCTTCCCAACTAAGTACTGACAGAACTACTACTCTAGGACAATACTCGAAAGAATGCTCCAGTACCAAAGATAAGAATCCAAGTCGTTACCAGACTTCAAGGAAGAGTTCAGGTAAGCAAACGAAATGAAGAGCAAGAAAGGTAGCACGAAATTCCCAAATAGGATAATCACCAACATATAGACATCATGCTGCTGCCAGAAAACAACATATAGACACCATCCTGCTGTCATCTGCACTAGAAGGGGAAGGGAAGGGGACTGGATGGCTGGAGGACGGAGGTGTGAGGGAAGCATGCTTTTCTCCTCAAAATACAAATTTTTAGAAAAAGTGCCCTAAAAACTACAAAAGCATCAGCTCTTCTCTAACACAGATCTGCTAAACCCATTTTTATCCCATCAGCTACAAGTCCAAATTCCTCTTTTGCAGTCTGGCCTGAAAACACTGCTCTTGCCCTTTGCTGATATATAAAGTATCCTTCGCCTCTGCTGAAATACATTAAGTATCCCCTTCATTCTCATATTCTCTCTCTCTCTCTCTCTCTCTCTCTCTCTCTCACACACACACACACACACACACACACACACACACACACAGACACCCTCCAAATAAGCATTTCTCAGAAGTGAGAAAACTGGTTCTCGGGAGGCTACCCGATTCTGCAGGGGACAGCAGAGGAAAAAGGGTGCTTGCTAGCTCAGTCAGCATCCACATGCCACCCACCACCAAGCCGCCACCGCCACCTCAGTGCCAGCCCTGGGAGCTAACATCTTGTGTTTGGAAGTTGATGCTGGGGAAGAATCCGAAGAGGCCACCATACCTTTACGAAAGGCGAAAGCCGTACCGAGCGCGCGAACGGCACCTAAACCTGTGCACTCGCCGGAGTGGCTCGCTCCTCAGCGTAACTAAGAGCGGGGAGGCCAAAAGTACTCTAAGTCCCGGTTTGGTTAGGGAAGGGTAAGTTCTGTCGACCCTCAGGCACCGAACTGGGAGGGAGATCCAGCGTGTCCCACAAGCCTAGTCGCCGTGGAAGCCAAGTGCCCACACAGGCTGAGACGATTCTCTTCCCCTACGGGAGGGCGAGGGAACGGTGGACGACGAAATAAAGGGGTAAGGTTCTGAGCTCCTGATCCCTTTCCCTAAATAAAGATAATCATCCGGTGCTTCCTTCACCCTTAGTTCCCCCATTCGTCCCACCCGCCCGCAAACACAAGCCTGAGAGCAGGGAGCGGCCCCCGCACCCTGAGGGCACCACTGAGGGTGGAGAGAGTTAAAAAAAAAAGGGGGGGCGCGCTAGAGAGGAAAGGAGGGGAGCATGGCGGGCATGAGGCAGGGAGTGAAAGCGGGGATGGCGGGGGAAACGGGGCGTGAGGGAGGGGAGAAAGAGTACAAGGAGACGGAATGAAGGGACACGAGCTGGGGGCGCGCGAGGCCGAAGTGAAAGACCGGGTCGCGCGCGCAGAGGGGGGAGAGGATGAGGTGAAGAGGGAACGCGAGGCGGGGGCGCGCCGTGCCGGGGTGGGGGGAGGGGGACGCAAGGCGGGGGCGCGCGGGCGGGCGTCGGCTCGCGGGCGCTTCCCCTCCCCCTCCCCTCCACCTTTCCCTTCCCCCACCTCCGCCACCACCGCCTCCTCCCAGCCTCCTTCCCTTCCTCGCTCCTCACCGCCCCCGGGCGGGCGGGCGGCCAGGCTGGCCTAGGCCAAAGCGCCTCACCTGGCGGTGGCGGTGTAACTCCCGGCTAGCTCGCCTCCTCAGGCGGCGGCAGAGGCGTCGAAAAAGGAAGAGGCGACGGCACAGTGGGATCCAGACCCTGCTGACGGGACTAGGGGCGGGGGTGGGGGAGGGGGGCGGGCCGGACCGGGGCGGGCGGGCGGAGCAGACACTGCGGTACAGACGGGGGCAGCGGCGGCGGCGGCGGCTGCACCGGCGGCGGCGGCACCACACAAACAAGGACGCTGATTGGGCAGCTGCCAAGCGCCTCGGCCCCGCCTTACCCACACGCCACGACGCCCATTGGGCGACCTAAGCCGGCCGCCCCGCCCTCATCTTCTCGGCCATACCAATAGAAGACTAGATGCTGTGACTTCACCCCACCCTTGAAGAATGAGTGGCCGGAGAAGTGATGATTGGCGTGCTTAAAACCCAATCATAAACGGAGGAGGGGGGATGGTCTAGCGGGGGCGCGTTAATGGGTACCTCGGCCAGTCCCAGACACATCCGGGTCTTCGACAGCCCATTAAGTGTCGGGGGTCAAAAAATCGCTTCAGGCTGCAACTTTACCTTAGAGACGTTTTAGTCCCCAGGCAGCCGCCGTACCCCAGGCTCTCCAAACCGGGATTCCCCTTTGGCCAGCTCTCATTCTTTCAATTCTAAAGATGGAGACTGGCGAACGGCGCTGGGGTCTGCGGTGGGCGGTGTTTCGTCGCGACAGAATCTAGGAATTTCACGATGGAACTAGCTTTAGGCGCTTGGGCCTTGCCGTCTTTTTGGGGTGTGGCCTGTTTTCGTCTGCCAAAAGCTTTGAGCTTCCTGGTGTTCATCGTACCTCCGCTTGGTCCTGTCGTGACTAAACCACGACAGCGGGGAAAAAAAAAAAGGCAGCTATCCAAGTTACTGAGGAATTACAGTGTGCACAGCCCTCGCAGCTCCTTCTCTTGGGAACTGCTGGTCTGGTTAGGTTCTAAGCGAGGAGTCTCCCACCCCGCCCGGTTCCACCTAATCAGCTCAAGGGCCAGCTCCTCTTGCTGGCCTCCCTACTTCCCCGGAGCAGTTAGGCCCCCTATGCTCAGCGTTTGTGGAGCACCTGAGGATAGGGACCAAGTAACAGAGTCCAGGTGTTAAGGTTAGAATAGTAGCTAACGTTTTCGGAAAGAGATTGTGTCAGGCTCTGTGCTAAGAACTTTATATGAAGTATTTATTCCTCGTGACTATGAGGTGGATACTGTTACCCCTGGTTTACAGATGAGGAAAATTAGGATCAAAAATTTTGTCCAAAGTTACATGTTAACTGGTAGAGCTGAAATTTGAACCCTGGTAGATGAGGAAACTAAGGCTCAGAGAGGTTAAGTAACCAGCCAAATGTCAGACAGCTAGTGACTAAGCAGGGGTTTTAACCCAGAAACAACTGGTTCCACAGGCATTTTGTTGTTTTGAGACAGTCTCACTCTGTCGCCCACGCTGGAATGCGTGCAGTGGTACAATCTCAGTTCACTGCAAACTCTGCCTTCCAGGTTCAAACTATCCTCCTGACTCAGCCTTCCAAGTAGCTGGGACTACAGGTGCACACCATCATGCTTGGCTGATTTTTCTATTTTTAGTTGAGATGGGGGTTTCACCGTGTTAGCCAGGCTGGTCTCAAGCTCCTGACTTCAGGTGATCCGCCTGCCTCAGCCTTCCGAAGTGCTAGGATTACAGGCGTGAGCCACCACGCCGGCCTCCACAGGCATTTGGATATGTTTTTCAAATTATTTAAAAGTCATACTGGCCCGGCACAGTGACTCTCGCCTATAATCCCAGCACTTTGGGAGGCCGAGGCGGGTGGATCATGAGGTCAAGAGATCGAGACCATCCTGGTCAACAAGGTGAAACCCCGTCTCTACTAAAAATACAAAAATTAGCTGGGCATGGTGGTGCGTGCCTGTCGTCCCAGCTACTCGGGAGGCTGAGGCAGGAGAATTGCTTGAACCCAGAAGGCGGAGGTTGCGGTGAGCCGAGATCGTGCCATTGCACTCCAGTCTGGGTAACAACAGTGAAACTCCGTCTCAAGAAAAAAAAAAAAAAGTCATACTGTGCATTGGAAATGAAATTATAATGGAAGACATGGTAACATAAAGCCAGAGGTAGATCCTACACAAACACACATGCCCCTATTGTTTTTCTATTTCTTTCTTTCTTTTTGACACAGTCTGGCTCTGTCACCCAAACTGGAGTGCAGTGGCACGATCTCAGCTCCCTGCAATCTCCACCACCCAGGCTCAAGCCATTCTTCCACCTCAGCCTCCCACCACGCTGGCATTACAGGCGTGTGTGACCACGCCTGGCTAATTTTTGTGTTTTTAGTAAAGACAGAGTTTCACTATGTTGTCCAGGCTGGTCTCGAACTCCTGGCCTTAAGTGATCCACCCGCCTTGGTCTCCCAAAGTGTCAGGATTACAGGCATGAGCCACTGCCCCCCCCCCCACACACACACACTTGTTTTTTTAAATTAGAGAGGAAGTCTTGCTGTGTTACCTAGGTTGATCTGAAACTCCTGGGCTCAGGAGGTCCTCCTGCTTCAGCCTTCCAAATAGCTGGGACTACAGGCGTACATCACTGCAAGCAGTATTCAACCCCCCACCTTTTTTTTTTTTATGAGACTGAGTCTCACTCTGATGCCAGGCTGAAGTGCAGTGGCGCGATCTTGTCTTACTGCAACCTCCTACTCTGTGGTTCAAGCAATTCTCCTGTCTCAGCCTCCCAAGTAGCTGGGATTACAAGCATACACCACCATGCCTGGCTAATTTTTGAATTTTTATGGAGACAGGGTTTCTACTAAACCCCGTATTTTCAGTAGAGATGGGGTTTTCTTTTGTATTTTTAGTAGAGACATCATTTGGCCAGGATGGTCTCGATCTCCTGACCTCATGATCTGCCCTCCTTGGCCTCCCAAAGTGCTGGGATTACAAGAGTGAGCCACTGCACCCGGCTTTCTTTTTTTTTTTTTGAGATGGAATCTCCCTCTGTCTCCCAGGCTGGAGTGTAGTGATGTAATCTTGGCTCACTACAACCTCCACCTCCCAAGTTCAAGCAATTCTTCTGCCTCAGCCTCCAGCATAGCTGGGATTACAGGCGCCTGCCACCACCCCTGGCTAAGTTTTGTATTTTTAGTAGAGATGGGGTTTCACCATGTTGGTGGGCTTGAACTCCTGACCTCATGATCCACCCACCTTGGCCTCCCAAAGTGCTGGATTTACAGAAGTGAGCCACCACGCCTGACCTAATTCTTATTTTAAATGGATTAAAACTTGTTTTTATGCTAGTATAGTGTCTATGTAAAGAATATGGTCTCTAGAGTCAGACTGCCTGAGTTTGGATCTTGGCTCTCTCTCTAAACCATTGTGTGCTTTGGCTGAAAGTTACTTACCTCTATTCTCTATCCTCTAGTTTCCCCATCTATAAAATGGGAATAAGAGTACCCAGCTCATGGATAATGGTGAGAATTATAAAATAATACCTTCAAAATGCTCAGGGCACTGCCAAGAATATAGTTAAAGTACTCAACATATTAACTATTTTGAGAACTTTTCCTTGTTTTTTCAACAATTTCACTCTTTTTACCTCTAAATTCAGCTTCTGTTGGTATTCTACCCATGGTACCTGTCTTATACTGCACTGAAAAGTATTTCTCTTCTAACTGCAATATTTTAATGCTTTCAGAGTCCTTTCAGTCATTGAACACACATGATAGAGCACCTATTAGGTTATCAGGCACTCATTCATGTGCTTGGGATATAGCCGTGAATGAGACAAAGTCATTGCCCTCATTGAGGGTACATTCATCTTTCCCTAACCTACTTCTTTGTCTATTATCAGTCCAATGCATTGTTTGCTGTCTGAAATACCATCCTTCAAGGGCTTTGAGGAGATATGAAAAACATGGTGGTGGACTATACCAGCCCCAGGACGATAATAAGGTCCAAGAAAATACTTTTCAACAAGACCAAAATTAGGCCTTGGAGGGGGACTTTCAGTCTGGAGTGATGGAGCTCTAAGGAAGACAAGTACATGAGATCAGTACTGTAGTGGACATGGCCTGTGCCCTATGCAGGCTCCACCTATTTGTTCCCTTTTTGAAGCTGTGGATTATATAGTTAATCTTTAAACGACTTGCAGATGAGGAATAACTGAGACACATCAATAAAATAAATTGTAGGACATCATAAAATTATTAAATGGCAGACACAAGATTTTCCTCAATTTTTAAAAAACTTTATAGAGACAGATTAAGTTTTATCATGTAGCCCAGGGTAGTCTTGAATTCCTGAAGTCAAGCGATCTACCTGCTTCAGCCTCCCCAAGTGCTGGGATTACAGGCATGAGCCTCCACACTCAGCCAATTTTTTTTTTTTGAGACAGAATTTCCTTCTGTTGCCCCAGCTGGAGTATAGTGGTGTGTCCTCAGCTCACTGCAACCTCCACCAACCAGGTTCAATTATATCTCATGCCTCAGCCTCCTGAGTAGCTGTTATTACAGGTGCTGCCCCCAGACCCCACAACGCCCAGAGAATTTTTTGTGTTTTTAGTAAAGATGGGGTTTCACCATATTGGCCAGGCTTGTCTTGAACTCCTGGCCTCAAGTAGTCCACCTGCCCTGGCCTCCCAAAGTCCTAAAATTATAGGCATGAGCCACCACGCCCAGCCCCAGTCAGTTTTTTTTTTTTTTTTTTTTTTGAGACGGAGTTTCACTCTTGTTACCCAGGCGCAAGTGCAATGGCGCAATCTCGGCTCACCACAACCTCCGCCTTCTGGGTTCAGGCAATTCTCCTGCTTCAGCCTCCTGAGTAGCGGGGACTACAGGCATGCACCACCATGCCCAACTAATTTTTGTATTTTTAGTAGAGACGGGGTTTCACCATGTTGACCAGGATGGTCTCAATCTCTTGACCTCATGATCCACCCGCCTTGGCCTCCCAAAGTGCTGGGATTACAGGCTTAAGCCACAGCGCCCTGCCTTTTTTTTTTTTTTTTTTTTTAAGACAGAGTCTTGTTCTGGTTGCCCAGGATGAAAGGCAATGGCACACTCTCCACTCACTGCTACCTCCGCCTCCAAGGTTCAAATAATTCTCCTGCCTCAGCCTCCCAAGTAGCTGGGATTACAGGCATGAACCACCATGCCCAGCTAATATTTGTGTTTTTAATAGAGATGGGGCTTATCCATGTTGGTCAGGCGGGTCTCCAACTCCTGACCTCAGGTGATCTGCCCACCTCAGCCTCCCAAAGTGCCAGGATTACAGTAGTGAGCCACCACACCAGGCCATCCCAGCCGAATTTTTTTATATTTAAGCCTATACGCTCTAAAGCCTGGGAGGAGAAATTGAGCCAGGTAACTTGGGCATATCCTTCCTCTCATACAGTTCCCTAGACCACAGAACAGACAGATGTGTCAGATTCACATTGAGTACTTTGCTATTAAAATTCCCCAATTTTTGTTTTTTTTCCCTGGGACAGTGTCTCACTGTGTCAGCCAGGCTAGAGTGCAGTGGCATGATCTTGGCTCACTGCAACCTCCATCTCCTGGGTTCAAGCAAGCCTCAGCCTCCCAAGTAGCTAGGATTATAGGCATGAACCACCATGCCCAGCTAATATTTGTATTTTTAGGAGAGATGGGGTTTTGCCATGTTGGCCAGGCTGGTCTCAAACTCCTGGGTTGAAATGATCTGCCTGCCTTGGCCTCCCAAAGTGTTGGGATTACAGGGGTGAACCACTGTGCCCAGCCTAGATATTCTTGTGATTAAATAATTCTGTAGTTCTCCCATCTGAATGCAAGTCTCTAGAAAGAGGCCCGGAAGTGAGATGCATAAGCTGGGAAAGAAAGTTGATTATTGTTACTGTTTGTGAACAAAAGGGTCCTCTAGACCAGTAAGACTGTATGCTCCATTAGAGTAGGGACTGAGCCCTGAAATTGTCTCTATTCAGTGCAGTGCTGAGCACACTACACTCAACAGAAACTTGATTATAAAATGATTTTTTTTTGAGACAGAGTTTCGCTCTTTTTGCCCAGGCTGGAGTGCAATGGCACGATCTTGGTTCACTGCAACCTCCAGTTCAAGCAATTCTCCTGCCTCAGCCTCCAGAGTAGCTGGGATTACAGGCATGTGCTATTGTACTCGACTAAGTTTGTATTTTCTGTAGAGACGGGGTTTCTCCATGTTGGTCAGGCTGGTCTAGAACTCCCAACCTCAAATGATCTGCTTGCCTAGGCCTCCTAAAATGGTGGGATTACAGGTGTGAGCCACCATGCCCAGCCTTAAAATGATTTTAAAAGCGGAGGTCCCCCCTTGGAAAGGTCTTTGAGGGATGAAGCATGGAGAGGTTTATCCTGGGAACTGGGGTCTGATGAGAAACTGGGGTGATAAGAGTTTCCCTCTGAAGAAAGCATCTCCTGGTAGACAAATGGCATTTCCTAAGCCCCTTGGTTCCCTTCTGTGAAGCTCCTCAAAGACACTGGAAAAGCATCCTAACATGCTCTAGACAGAACAGGAAAGGGTCCTTTGGCTTGAAAGAATCAGCATCCAGAAGTAGTACCTCACTCTTCATCCAGAAATCTCCACCCCCGAGAAATGTGCTCTCCTAAATTATTTCCTCCATTGATATGCCTGCTCTCCTTCCCCAAGGCATTTGTTTTGTTGGCTAATTCCCTTTGGTAATTGGTTTGTCACTCTGTTAGGAGTTGTTTCCTGTGTTTATTTCATTATACAGTCAAAAAAAAGAGAGAGAGCCCTTGAGTGGACCAAAGGGATAAGGAAAATGGTGCATGTTTTCCTGATGTCTACATGCAGCAAGTGCCTTTATCTTTGCCCCTGTCTTCCTGGTGCTGTCGCCAGGCTGAGACCCTGGTTGGAGGAATACAGCCTGCAGCTAGAGCAACTAAGGCAGCCGAGGATGACTGCCAGAGCCCCCAGGATGCATGAGGGCTGCCCACACCAACTACTGGGGAGAGGATTGTTATTCCTGTGGAGGTGCTGGAGAAGGTTGGTGGGGGGAAGGTGGAAGAGAGGAAATAAGGCAGAGATGAGCTCAGGGCCCCCAGAGAATGGAGCCTTTGTGTGGGGTACAGATGAGGGACAAGGGGGTGATTGTGTGGGAAGGCCGGAAGTGCCACATAGACTGGCACCACCATAGTCAGCACCAGATTCACCCTTCTGCTCTGAGAACTCCCTGTGCCCCAAGGGGCCAGTCCCAGACATGGTCAGGGGAAGCAGGGTATGCCTGAAGACTATAAAGGATGGGAAGGTGGAAAGGCAAATATATAGCCAAGGGAAAATGAGAGGTATCCCGCATTACCCAGACCCAGGGAACAGGAGGCTGAAGGAAAAAGACAGAAGCAGCTTTTACTATATTTACATCCAACAAAACTTCACAGGGAACAATCCTTATTGCACAGGTCAGGGCCTGGGTGGGTGAGGCATTCCCCAAGATGGGGCGAGCAAGAAAAATTAGGACTGGAGGGGGCACCAATTCTTCCTAAGGGGAGCTTGAGACTCCTCTAGCTCTCAATACCTGACTTTGGAACTACAAACCACCAGACCATGGTGCCCTATTTCCCTTCTCTTTCTCACTCTCCATAAGAACCTCATAAGCAAGGGGGCTGTGGCTCCAAAATAAATAACTTAAAATAAAATACAAACACTCAGGTAGAAAGGCATGGAGAGCCTTGGGCTCCTTCAGCAACGCCAGGAAAGAGGGACCATTATTGGTGGAGAATGAGCTCCCTACCTCCCATTCAGGGAAAAGGCTCAGTAGCTCTGCATCTTTCCAGTTGTTTTTTAAAACAAAAACTTTTAAAATGACCAGGGCAGTGCAGATCTGTGGGTACCCTGGAGGGGAGTTCCTGGTATAGGACAAGGGAAGAACAGAGCTGTCCCAACACCCCCAGATCTCCCCCAACATCAGCACGAACAAACTGGGTAGGTTGGAGATGGGGCAATCAGGACTTTTGGTAACAGTGGGTCCCTCTTCCTGCTGTCCTTGATTGGAGCCTTTGACTGGGCATGCTTCCCAGCCTGTTCCCAACTCCATGAAGGGAACAGGAAAGCAGGTTAACCCTATAATCCCTTCTCCCTCATTTCCCCACCCCAGGCTGGATAGGGAGGATTAAGGGTCTCTAGCATTCTGGAGGTGCTCCAAAACATTTTCGGCAGTCAATGGCCTTGGGAGTGGGCATCTGTGCCCGCCGCTGCCTCAGTTCCTCCTTGCCCATGCTGCTGGCCAGCTTGTTAAAGGCAGACTTGTACTTCTTATCGAAGGCCACTAGGGAAGAAAGTGGAAGTCAATACATTAGAACCCCAGCCTCCCACCCCTGGCCCCAGATCCCAAAACCCCTCAGCCCCTTGCCTGCTCCCTCACCTATGTCCACATGGTCCTTGCCCAGAGCAGCCATTGTCAGGAATAAGATCTCGCGGTAGATTCCCCTGTGGTGGAGGCAGAAGTATATGAGCAAGGTAAAAGGTGCAGAGCCCAGGACAGGCCAGGGACCACCCAGACGGTAGCATCATACCTCTGCAGGTGCAGGCCAGTGGGTGGGGGCCCTAGAGTTTCCAGCAGGAGCCCCACAGCCTTGTGCACTTCATTGAGTCCAACATGGCGCAGCACCGACTCCAACAATGCCAAACTAAGGGATGCAGGTACTGGGCCTGGCCATACCACCCGCTGGGGGATCTGGCCTGGATGAAAGGAAAGAAAGCCACCAGGATCACTGAGCCCTCTGGGTATAGGACCCACCCTCCCAGCCCAGGCCAAATACCAGACTCACTGTGGACCCTCCAGAGCACATAGAGAGGTGGGCAGCTATTGGGGTCAGGGGTCAGTACATCCCACAGCAGCCGTACCTGAACAGAGGCTGGATCAGGGGTTAGCCAAGGAGATGGGGCCTGGGGGAGCCAAGATAGGGGACACAGTTAGGCTCAAGGAATGGGAGGCAGAGGATAAGAAATGGACAGGTGGTGCCAAAGAGACAGTGGGACATTATAGGACACAGCCAAAGAGAAGGGGGAAAGGAATTCTCATTCCATCAAGAATGTAAGCTCTTGAGAGCAAGGACTGTTCTGTAATCTGCTACATAACTAGTACCTAAAACTTCCCGGAACATAAAAAGCACTCAATACTGGTGGAACGAACAGACAATATGAATCATTTTTAGGTACCAGGCTCTGCACAAGGTTGTCTATACACCCGCCCAGTGAGATAGGTGCTTATGCCATTTTACAGATGACAAAATTGAGGCTCAGAGTGGTAAAGGGAAAGGGCCAGGATGCAAACCAGGTGGAACAGACTCCACAGCCCATGCTCTTTCTACAGTGCCAAGGACACGGCGGACAAACAGCTGAGAGATGAGGAGGGAGACACTTAGGAAACAGGGGCCACATGGGGGCACCGACCTGGGGGTGCGAAGGCCCATCACAGGAGGCCAGCACCAGGCCTGGTAGAATACTGGGCAGGCGTAGCCGTTGGAAATACCACAGAAGGTTCCAGAAGATGATAGGGTGGGCAGAGGGCAACTCAGGCAGTGCCAGCACCTCACTGCCCTCATTCTCTACCAGTGACTCCAGCTCCTTACGCAGCACCAGGGGGCTCAGGTATGCCCATGCTTCACTCTCAACCCGCCGGGAGGCTCCCTATCAGGCACAAAGCGGGAGGGCAGTAGAAGGAATGTACATCCCCAGAGCCTTGCCTCTCACTGAGCCACCACATCCAACAGCTTCTGAGATGCCCCTTGCCCTTAAGGGAAAGAGATGTGCCCATCTCTCCCTGGCATCCCACAGGCCCCACACAGGGCAGCAATCCCATTCCTCATGCCCCGTGGCCCAGCCCTTACCCCCATATGCCCATTGCAGAGCTGGGGCTCATCCAGAGCAAGGCAGAGCCTGCGGTCACTGAGCACAGGGCCAGGACCCCCAGGGACAGGAGCATCTCTGCTGCCACTGGAACCAGCAGGCTTGGGACTGGGAACCCTGCAGGGGGACAGCAGCAGGGGTCAGCTCTTGGACCTTCACCTCCCTACCCCACCCACAGCACTTGCCCTGCCTTGGGCACCTGGGGCGGGAATCAAGGGTCTGGACACTGAGCAGGGGCACAAAGGGGCAGGCGCAGAAGGGGCAGGTTGTGTTGAGGTTAGAGTCATCAGGTGCCCAGCCAGCCATGATTTCCTCATCGTACACCAGTGAATCACAGGCGCGGCACAGGGAGCAGCTGGACAGCAGAATCTGTGGGCAGGGAGAACCAGGAAGTAGGCCCTGTCTGGCCGCCAGCACTCTGGAGCTCATGCCCCTGCCCCAGCTCTTCCCACCTCCTTCCCATCTCCTGCCTTTGACAGGGTGACTGTGTGCTATGTGTGTTCAAGCACATCTGTGTGGGAGGGGTTATCCTTACTTCCAGGGAAGGTGACTGGCAGGATCCAGGGGTGTCACTGAGGCGCTCTGAGGAACGGCGAAGACTCAGGTTGCTGAGAGAAGATTCTGAGAGGTCCCACTCACTGCCCAGAGAGGCCGAGCTCTGCCATGACATGAGAAACCATGGTCAGCCAACCCCATGCTCTTCTACCCAAGAGCCCCCTTTTCGGACATTCTTCCAGTTGTAGCCCTCCCCAAGCCCACTAATGCTAAGGTGTCTGGACCCTCCTTCGCTGGCTACCTCAGAGGCAGTGGATCCAGGACGCTCCCGGGGGCGCAGAAGGCTGTCCATGGGGCTGCGGCGGGCTGGGGGAGGCAGGTCAGGAGGCAGCTCAGGTGGGGGAATGCGGGAGGTGGGGGAGTGGCGGGAAGGAGTAAGCAGCTGTTGGAGGCGGGCACCCAGCCCTCGCCGGGGGGTGCCTGCCTCATCCTGTCGCCCGCCAGCCTTGGGTCCCCGCCCACTTAGCCCTTCCAGGGCCTCAGTGGACTGGGCACTCAGGGCTGAGCCGGAGCCACCTGGGCTGCCTCCAGGGACTGGCTCTTCCCCCGTCAGGCTCAGGTCTGAGAGACTTCCATCGTGCCAGGGCACAGGTGATCCCCGGGGTTCCAGGACCCCCAAGGCCTCTATCACTGCAGCACAGAAAAGAATGAGGGAAGATGGAGCCCAGCCTCTCCACCAGCTTCCCCTTTCCTGAGTAAACACAATTCCTGGCTGCACAAACTCTGGTGCCACAACCCCCACCATGATGACATTCTGGGCAGGATTCCCTCAGAGTCTACAGCACCTACCACATAGGGCTGCCCTCCACTGTCTCTGGTCTTCCCTGCCTCACTAGCAGGTGGTTAGAAAAGCTGATTGGGGGAGTAGGGGAGACAGACAAGGGCACTCACTGTGGGCCATACCAGCCTCCACAGTGGGCTGTGCCCCTCGGGCACTGCCCAGGCTACCACTCTTCACCAGGCGCCCAGGGGGTGAGGCCGGGTCTCTCAGACTTCGCCCAGCCCAAGTAGTCTGGCGCTGAAGGGTGCGAGTAGGGGAAGGGCGCTCCAGATAGGGCTCTGTAAAAGATGAGAAGGGGTTTAGAGGCAGCTGGCTAGGAAGCGAGTCCCCTGTTCCAAAATAGAGCTCCTTAGATGGACCTGGGTTTGCAGGGCTCCTCCCAGACAAAATTGTATCTATTTTGTTGCCAGCCACATGTAATTTATCAATCCCCAGAAACGGAATGCCAACCATTAGACCAGCCCCAGCTCTCCATGCCTTTCCCTGCCTGAGCCCAGGTACTCCATCCCCAAGCCTGTCTCACCAGGCCCTACCCACCGGCCTGGGAGCTGCCTGCGTCTTGATGTGCTGACACCTGCTGCTGCTGCTGCTGCTGCTGCTGCTGCTGCTGCTGCTGCTGCTGCTGCTGCTGCTGCTGTCGCCGTTCTCTCAAGGGCTGGCGGAACTGAGCAGCCCCCAGGACAACATTCCGGAGCTTGGCCCAGCGCAGGCGCCCACCTGGTGTGCCAGACGGCCACTTGCTTTCCAGCACAGCCTACCAAGCACAGTGCCCATCAGGAGGGTCCACTCCCACACCCTGACCCTGCCTCATCCCCACTCCCTGTCCTGGAGCCCCAGGGACCACCTTCCCTTGCAGGCATCCTGCCTAGGACTGTCCTGCCAGTGGCTTAGCCAGGAGCAAGAGCCCAGAAGAGAGAGTAGGCAGCAGCTGCCTCCCAAGGGGCCTAGAAGAAGCCAGTGGCAATGGAGAAAATGTGTATACAGACCCTGCTGCTTACAAATATAAACTATGTGGCTCTGAAGAAATTATTTCATTTATTTGGTTATTAGTTTCCTCATCTAAAACACAGGAGGCAGTTTAGTATTATGGCTAAAGGTCTGAATTCAGGAGATATGGATATGCCTCTGCCCATACTTTTTTTTTTTTTTTTGCAGAGATGGAATTTCACTCTTGTCATCCAGGCCAGAGTGCAGTGCAGTGGTGCAATCTCAGCTCACTGCAACCTCTGCCTCTCAGGTTCAAGTAATTCTCCTGCCTCAGCTCTTGTGTAGCTGGGATTACAGGCACCCACCACCATGCCAAGCTAATTTGTGTATTTTTAGCAGAGACAGGGTTTCACCGTTTTGGCCAGGCTGGTCTCGAACTCCTGACCTCAGGTGATCTGCCTGCCTTGGCCTCCCGAAGTGTTGGGATTATAGGTGTGAGCCACCTCACCCAGCCCTGTGCCCATATTCTAAGTCCTTAACTTCTTTTCTCTGGGACCTTGGACAAGTTACTGACTCTCTGTAGCCTCATCTCCTCATCTATAAGATGGGATAACAATCATCCCACCTCATAGGGCTATTGTGAAGTAAGATGATGTAAAATGTGTGATGCCTATGGACCAGTACCTGGCTTAGCGGCTAACACTATTATTTGCAGACAGGGCTGTCATTAGTGGGAATCAAAGTAGTCTCCTCTGAGAAACTGTAGGTGCTAAGGCACCACAGGAATGCACTGTGGATGACAGTGGTTCCAGGACCGAGGCAAACCGTACCAGCCCAATCTCCAAGGAGTGAGGGAAACAGCAGCATCCTCCCCTCACACACCCTGGCACAGCTGCCATCCCACCCCTCACCCCAAAGTAGGTACCTTATTGTAGTATCCATAGGTGATGGTGTTGGGCACAATGCCTGCTTGCCGCATCTCCAGCATGACCCGCACAGAGAGCACAGGCTGCCCGTAGTGTGAGCAGAGCTGCATCAGCACCCGGTAACACACCTGGGCCAGGAGAGGGGCAGGACAATGGGAGACTCACTCCCAACCAAAACCAAAGCCTCAGCAAGCCTCTTCCATCCTCCCCATTCTCACAGACATCACTGGCCCCTGGCAGGTGCTGGGGCTGCCTCTGAGCCACCCACCCTTTCTGCTGACCCTGCCACTCTGCAGTCTCCACTGCTATCCCCTGAACATGCTTATTCACTCGATGAATGTTTACAGATAACCTGCCCAGCTGCAGGGCTCTACAACGTCTTTCCTTAGTCTCCACCAAGTTTCCCTCTCACAGCCCCCTCCAGCTGCACATGGCTCACTGGGCCTGAGTGGGCGTGGCCACACAGATTGCCTACCTCGTCAGGGAGCACCACCTTGCCGCTCTCCATCTGGCGCAGTACGTGGTAGGCCGTGTGCAGGGCCTGTACCCGGGAGGGCGCCGACCGCACGTAGGCGGGCAGACACAGGAACCATAGCCCATAGCAGTGCCCCAGCAGGCACCGGGCCCATAGCTCAGGCACAGCTGCTGACTTCTGTGCCATCCGCTGTGCAACCTTCATCTCCTAGATAGGATAGGGGACACATCAGGGTGAGTACAATGCCAGGTCATTTTTATTATTTATTTACTTATTTATTTAAGACAGGGTCTTTCTCTGTGGCCCAGGCTGGTGTGCAGTGGCGCCATCTCAGCTCACCGAAGACTCGACCTCCTGGGCTCAAGCAATTCTCCCACCTCAGCCTCCCAAGTAGCTGGGATTACAGGCACGCACCACTACGCCTGGCTAATTGTTTTGTACTCTTTGTAGAGACAGGGTTTTGCCATGTTGCCCAGGCTGGTCACAAATTCCGGGGCTCAAGTGATCTGCCCGTGTCAGCCTCTCAAAATGCTGGGATTAAAGGCAGGAGCCACCAGGACAGACCTTAAAATGGTGTGGGGAGAAGTTAGCACCTTCTATGAGGAAGTCTGTGCCCTGAGGAGGAGGAAGGATGCTGTACTCCATAGGCTGCTGTACTCCACAGACTGCAGCCCTGCCTGGAGCCTCGTGCAGAGAGGCTGGCCCTGGAGCATGGGCAGGTGCCACAGAAGACATGGCCAGCCCCTGGATTCCCAGAGTGCTCAGAAGATGAAGGTGATGATGATGATATGACAGTGATAGTGGCAACTAATGTTTATACAGGGTTGGTCATGTGCTCAGCACATTTAAACTCCTAACAACCTCATGGGGTAAGTACTATTATTATCCACATTTTAAAGATGAGGAAACTGAAGCAGCAGCAGCCCTCAGCCTGATCCCGGTCCCTCAATGCGGTCCACCCACTGCTTACCTGTTTGGTACGGCGAGGAGCAGGACTGCTGGGAGCACTACGGGAAGGGCCCGGCACAGGCAGGGCCCCAGGCTGCTCCTGAAGAGACTCAAACAGCTCAGCCCGTAGCTCTGGGAACCCATCATAGCTGGAGGGCAGAGAGAAGCAATGATAGGGCAAGCAGCACAGGACCAAGCAAGTTGGACTGGACCAGCCTATGGTCCACCTGAGGGAACAAAAGACTCACCAGTACTGGGGAGTGGAATCACTGCCCTCTGGTATGGGAGGCTCCTCGGGAGGTGTGATAAAGACAGTGAGCTCACTTCCTGACAGCTCCTCTAGCTCCACTAAGGGTGTCGGCTCGGGCTTCTCCAGCTCTGGGTGGACCTGGAGAAGGATTATAAGAGAGTGGGGTGTTGAGATGGTGGGCATGGAGCAGAGCCAGGGTGTCCAGATGACGGCATCTCTCAGGAGAGCTCATCCACAGGGAAGGAGACACAGCCTGGGAAGACGCAGAGGCAGGAACGAGAGGGTAGTAAGTCACGTGTATGGAGCCAGCTGTGTGTGGCTGCACAGGTTGTGCACTGTATAACTCCAGGAGTGCCATCCAAGTCACAGTTCAGATACAGAATTGTGTTTAAAATGGCCCTGCAGCCAGATGCAGTGGCTGATGCCTGTAATCTCAGCACTTTGGGAGGCTGAGGCGAGTGGATTACTTGAGGCCTGGAGTTCGAGACCAGCTTGGCCAATGTGTCAAGTAGAAACCTGTTTCTACTAAAAATACAAAAATTAGCTGGGCATGTTGGCACGCACCTATAATACCAGCTACTGGGGAGACTGAGGCAGGAGAATCACTCGAACCAGGGAGTTGGAGGTTGCAGTGAGCTGAGATTATGCCACTGCACTCCAGTCTGGGAGACAGCAAAATTCTATCTCGAAAAAAAAAAATTAAATTAAAAAGTTAAATAAGGCCGGGCATGGTGGCTCACGTCTGTAATCCAAGCACTTTGGAGGCCAAGGCAGGTGGATCACCTGAAGTCAGGAAGTTCAAGACCAGCCTGACCAACATGGAGAAACCCTGTCTTAAGAAAAAAAAAAAATTTTTTTTAAAGTTAAATAAATAAAATAAAATGGCCCTGGGGTCTACAGCCGGAACATGCCCAATTCCTGTCTACAATGGCCTGGGGGCAAGAGAAACAGTGAGAGGGAGAGCAGAGGCCAGTGAGTACACAGAAGGGAGGATACCTTGTCAACACAAGAGTCGAAGAATTCGAGGGCAGCATGGCGAGCAGAGCCGAAAGAGCACTCCTCAATGAACTGTGAGAACATCTGTGTGTGCAGCAGCTGAGAGTAAAGTTTGTGGCTGGAGCGTTCCCGGGATTTGAGGAAGCCTGAGGGGGATGGGAATGGGGCAGAGGAGGGAGGTGACCAGAGCTCCCCACCACCGCCATAGCTTTTTAAAATATCTTCTTGGCTGCCTGCCCACTCAGGCCCAAGGCCATCATCTGTTGGACCCTCTGGCACAACTACCCTCATACCAAGCTGACCAGCTCAGCACGCCCAGCATGATGGTCCTAGGGAATCCCTCCCTTTGTGTGCCTGCGCCCACTGCCTCAGGCTGGGGCATCTCCAAGGGCAGGGTCCCTGCACAGAGCTTGGCCCATGGGAGCTGCTCACCACAGGGATTACTATGTCTACCCCAAGGCCGGGACTCCAAAGGGCAGGACCACAGCTGGTTCATCTTTGTAACCTAATTCCCCACGAGAGTGAATGTCTCAAAGCAGGTGTCCATAAAAACATTTGTTGGCTGGGCGCGGTAGCTCAAACCTGTAATCCCAGCACTTTGGGAGGCCAAGGTGGGTGGATCATGGGGTCAGGAGATCGAGACCATCCTGGCCAACACAGTGAAGCCCTGTCTTTACTAAAACTACAAAAATTAGCTGGGCGTGGTGGTGGGTGCCTTTAATCTCAGCTACTCAGGGGGCTGAGAATTGCTGAACCAGGGAGTCAGAGGTTGCAGTGAGCTGAGATGGTGCCACTACATTCCAGCCTGGCAACAGAGTGAGACTCCATCTCAAAAAAAAACCCAAAAAACAAAACAAACAACGGTGTGGCTGCCAGCCCCCTCTTCCTTTCTGCAGAGCCTGCCCCTTGCCACCTCCTTCCATGATACCATCTCCCAGCAGAAGACAGGTCCTCCATACCCTGCAGGAAGAAAAGGTTGTCAACATCACGAGCTCCCTCGGACGGGGCCTGGGTAAGTGGGCGCAGGAAGACTCGGTAGCCCTTGAGCAGACAGGCCATGAAGCGGAGGAAGGCTCCTTGGACCTCACGCTCAAGCCGGGCCCGGCGGCCACACACTGCCTCGTAGTCTGTCAGTAGGAACTCCAGGGATGCCTCCTCCTCAGGTCCAGTGTATGCTACGGGTCAGTGCAGCCCGAGAGTCAGGGCTGGCTCCCATAGTGTTAGCCCCAACTCTGCCCTCACAGCCTCCATCCCCACCTCCAGCCTCTGACAGACCTTGCACCAGTAGCAACGAAAACATTACCTTCAGCTACAGGTTCAAGCTCGACATTTCCCACACGTTCAGGAATACTGTCTGCCCATCCATCTAGCTTCAGTTGGAATTATAACCTCCCTCATTTCCACAAAATGTCATCTTTTTTTGTTCCTTTCTTAAAAATTAAAAAAAAAATTTTTTTTCTTTTTAAAGATGGGGTTTCACCATGTTGGTCAGGCTGGTCTTGAACTCCCGACCGCAGGTGATTTGCCCGCCTTGGCCTCCAAAGTGCTTGGATTACAAGCGTGAGCCATCATGCCCGGCCACGAAATGCAATCCTAACTCTGCTCATCTCCTCGAGAAATGCCTAGCTCCTCACAGACCTCCGCAAACTGGAGGTTTGAGGCCAAGGACAGTGTCCAGCCTCCCTCCCCACCCAGGCTTCTCACTCTGGTCCAGCTGCTGGTACAGGGTTGTCAGTGTGGCCAGCAGAACCTTGTAGGGTTTGCGGGGCAGGGTCCGAGGGGAGAGGAGCTTCTTTTCCTCAGTCCTGTGAGAGAAGCATAAGGGGAAGGAGTGGCAAGGCTCTAGGGAAAGGGTGACGGGGCTCCTTGCCAGCCTCCCCCGCTTTGTGCCTGAAGCTCCTTTTGAGCCCGTAGCGCTCCACACACCAGCCCATTCCTGCCCACCACCTGGCAGACCCCAAATGAGACCTAGCCTCTTACTGGAAGAGCGTGTTGGTATCAAGGTCGACACAGATGACATCAGCAGGAGGGTCATGCAGATCAAAGTAGCTGGAGTGGATACCGACAATGAATGGCACGGGGGCACTCAGCACATCTGCCAGCACCAGCGGGCACAGCGGAATGTAGGGGCACTGCCAGTGCAGTGGGAAGATCATCTGAAGCACCAGGCAGTGAGAACCAGTGAGCAGGGAGTTGAGGCAGCAGTTGGGGGCACAGGAGAGAGAGGGCATTGGCCTTGGTGAGTTGGTGCCTGCTGAGAGAGGCTGTTGGAAGTAGGCTCTAGAGAAGAGCCCCTGATGGAAGCTATGCATCCCTGCAGGCTGTGCCTGGGGAAAGGGGCTGAGGATCCTCCCCAAGGAAGGAAAAGGGAAGAGTCCAGGCAAGGATAGGGGCACCAGAAAGAACCACAGTTCTGGGGAAGGTGGGCCAGGCAGGGCGGCACTCACCGAGACGAGGGCCTCACAGACGCTGGTGAGCAGGTCTGGCCGCAGCGAGTGGACCAGCAGCTTGTGCTCTGTGAGCACAGCCAGCAGCAGTGTGATAGCCAGCTCAGGGCCCAGGCTCTGCAGCAGCTGCAGGAAGCTGGCACCACTGCAGGCAATGCCAAGGTGGGGAAACGGTCACCAGGAGACCCTGGAGACCTTCCCCAGATGCCAGGCCCAGCTACCACCTGGACTCAGCCACCACCTGGACCCAGACTGCATCAACCTCAACAGCCGCACCCACCTGCCCAGCACCTACCATGTCCTTCGTCATTAAAGCTCCCTTCCCCACAACCTGAGCACATACCTGAGGGGTAGGGGTGAGGATACCGGCTGACAGAGGAGCAGGTTGTCATAGGGAGACATCTGGGAGGGAAGAAGACACAGCTCAGGGTAATGATGCCCCCCTCCTTCCCTCAGCCCAGCCCCAGCCTCAGCTCTCACCTGCACTAGGATGCGGGGTCTCTGTGGGGAAGGGAAGGGGACGTTGTGAATGAAGTGGGAGATGTGCCTGGGGGACAGAAAGACAGGTCAGAGCACACTTCCCAGTCCAGCCCTGTCCTACCTCCACCTCTTCTCAGCTCTTCCACCTGTTCTCAAGAACCTTATTCCACAGGCCGGGCGCGGTGGCTCACGCCTGTAATCCCAGCACTTTGAGAGGCCAAGGTGGGTGGATCACTAGGTCAACAGATCAAGACCATCCTGGTCAACATGGTGAAACCCCGTCTCTACTAAAAATACAAAAAAAATTAGCTGGGCATGGTGGTGCGTGCCTGTAATCCCAGCTACTCGGGAGGCTGAGGCAGGAGAATTGCCTGAACCCAGGAGGCGGAGGTTGCAGTGAGCCGAGATTGCGCCATTGCACTCCAGCCTGGGTAACAAGGGCGAAACTCCGTCTCAAAAAAAAAGAACCTTATTCCTTCCTAAACCCCACTTTGAGACCTGTGTCAGCCTACAGAGCCTCCATTATGCATATAATTTGTGCAGATCAGAAAAGAGATCCTCCCTGGGCATACACAGCCCCTTGGCAGGACCTAACTAGAAAGCTGAGACTGGATTTCAGGCCCTGCTCCCCTCCTCAGCCCATGGCATTTTTGCAATGGACGAGCTGTACAACCATGTATTGCAGCCCTGTCCCTTACCCCGGGCCCAGCCCTCCCCTCACCCACATCTGAATCTCTCTCATCTCTCCTGGCCCCCTTATTCCTTCCTAACCCCTTCCCAGTAGTTAGAAGAGGAGCCACGCTCACGCTTCCAAGGGCAGGCGGTGGGGGCCTGAGACGGAGTAGCGGTAAAGGAAGGTAAGGAAGGCGCGGAAGGCAGGGAAGGCAGGCCAGCGGGACAGTACAGCGATGGCGCGCCGGCTGCGCACAGCTCTGCCGCCCAGTGCCCGGCCCCGCTCCACGGCGCTCAGCAGGCCCAGTGCCCGTGCCTGCCGCTCTGACAGCCTGGCCCTCGGGAACGCCTCGTAAAACTGCAGGGCGGCACCATACACCTGGCAGGGGGCAGAGGGATGGTCAGGCAGGCCCTGCATAGCCCAGACCCCTTGCCACACTCCACACACCCACCTTATCACCAGCTGCACCAGTGAGCACAAAGGTGGAGAAGACGGGCACGGGGTACTTGGTCTGGGCAGGCCAGCACTCGATAGTGGCCCCCATGGGCAGGCAGAAGACGGGCACTGACTCGGGCAGCGGGAACGCCTCATTGTCCTCCTCCGGGTAGCGGCCCAGCAGCTCTGCACCCCCAGCAGAGTTGGGGGTACCCAAGAGGAGCAGGGTCCATCAGACTCCAAGGAAAAGAAACCAGGGGATCCCAGAGAAGGCCCAACTGGCAAAGGGGAAGTCAATTCTGGGGACACTTAAGGTGCCTGCCAAGAGGTACCAGGGCAAAGGGATGTAGGGTCACAGGATTGGAGGGATAAAGGGGCCACTCACCTGCCTCATACACCAGCGTGTTGGCCTTCGCCAGGCCCACCTTATAGCACAGGTAGACTGCTGGGCCCCACTACCCCAGAAATGGCAAGAGAAAAGCAGATACGCAGCTAACAAAGGTTTCTGGGGGCCATTTTCTCTCTACCATACCTAAATGTTCTTTTGTCTTTAAAGCTCCCTTTAATCCCAGTGCCCCAAGACCAGAGTTACCCCTCCAGACCCACCCCTGTGGTCAGAGCCTTGGTCCTGGGATGCCCTTTGTTCCCAGTGTCCACACCCACCCTTACACCAAGAGGGTCCAGGTATGAGCTCTTGGTCCCACTCACCATGCCAGGGTTGAGGTTGCGGGGCAGCCGGCAGTAAGTATGAGGAGTGCCCTCGCCCTTACTGGGCAGCACCAGGCAGAGGTCAGTGATGCCTAGGGCATGCAGCCCTGCCCCCTCTGCTGCCCGCCGGTAAGTGAGGTAGGTGCGGGGGTGCCCGGGGCCTGGAGGGGCCAGGTTTGCTGAGTGGCTGTAGGGTGTCGTGTCAAGCACTTGGAAGCCGGGCTTGGGACGTTCCTTCCCCTCATACAACACCCTTAGCACAGAGAGCAGAGAGAGATGTCGGGAGGTCAGGGTAGAGGACAAAGACCCAATCCTGCCAGATCTGGCTACCTAGTCCCCTAAACCTGCCTTGCACCCGCAGCCTTATCAAACTCTAACACCAGGGCCCACCTCTTCTCGCTGAACTCTGTCCTTCAGAATCCTGTGCCCTCTCTTACGCCTTTGGCTTCATTTCATGGTGAGTAACAACCCTGCATGCCTTCTATGGCTCTCATTAATAAACACTAAGAATCAGCTGGGTGTGGTGGTTCATGCCCGTAATCCCAGCACTTTGGGAGGCAGAGCCAGGTGGATCACCTGAGGTCAGCCATTCTAAACCAGCCTAGGCAACCTGGTGAAACCCCGTCTCTACTAAAAATACAAAAATTAGCTGGGCATGGTGGCTCCTGGCTGTAGTCCCAGCTGCTCAGGAGGCTGAAGCAGGAGAATCGTTTGCACCTGGGAAGCAGAGGTTCCAGTGAGCCAAGATTGCACCTCTGCACTCCAACCTGGGCAACAAAGTGAGACTCTGTCTAAAAAAATAAAAATAAATAAGATGGGGTGCTGTAGCTCACGCCTGTAATCCCAGCACTTTGGGAGGCTAAGGTGGGCAGGTCACAAGATGAGGAGTTCAAGACCAGCCTGGCCAACATAGTGAAACACCATCTCTACTAAAAATACAAAAATTAGCCGGGTGTGGGGGCACACACCTGTAGTCCCAGCTACTTAGGAAGCTGAGGCAGGAGAATCACTTGAACCTGGGAGATGGAGGTTGCAGTGAGCCAAGACCACGCCATTGCGCTCCAGCCTGGTGACAGAGCAAGACTCAATCTCAAAAAAAAAAAAAAAAAAGGAATACAAGCTATCACTGCCTGACTCTGTGCTAAGTCTGTCACATGGGTTATCTCATTTAATCTCTACCTTCCTATGGGGATGAATTATTTTCCACGATTGACAGATGAGGAAAACAGGCCCAGAGGGGCTCAAAAACATGCCTAAGCTCTCAGAGCTAGCAAGGAGCAGCACTGGCGCATGAATTAGAATCTGTGAGGACTAAGTACATACAACTTCAGTCCTTCCTACCCGGCCTCTGGCCCACCCAGCTTCCATCTCCACTGCCCTTCCCTGTTCCATAGTCCTACCTCTCCCTATCTCACTGGAGTCCCTCCCAGCCTCCCTTGGTGCCAGAATGGGTAGGGGCACACACCCCAGCTCAACGAGGGGGGGCTTGTCACGGCCCCTTCGGTAGCAGATGACAGGTTGAGTTCCACCCAGAAGCCCAGCACTGAGTTCCAAGGGGTGGCCCCCGGCAGAAGCCTGGATGCACGTGTAGCCCTGGGGCACCTCCTCGCCCAGTGCCCTAGCGATGACTGCCACATCTGTGATGGGCTCGGCTGGCCGGGGAGGGCGCAGGGGCCCACTGGGTTCGGGAACCCACGCTTCCTCAGAGATGGGTGCTCCGTTCCCTGCAAGCCCAGCTACCACGAAGTAATCCACCAGCCGGGGGGGCCGCTCCTCCGCCATGGCCCCCACCTCACTCACTGCATCTGGAATGGTCAAGTGGGAGAGAGATGAAGCAAGGAAGGCTAGGGATTCCACGGCAACCAGGTTGCCCTCTTGCTCCCCTCCTCTTCTTAGTCCTTCCAAAGAAAGGCAGGATAAGGGGTCGGCCTATCCTGAACTCTCCCGCCTGTGACATCACCAGACTCTCACTGCCCACCACAGCTTCTTAAAGAGACCAGGTCCCTCCCGCCTAATGATTCTGGCATTCTACTCAAAGAACCTCAACTCCACCACACACAGCTAACCTGGGCTATGACATCACATTGTCCATGTGTCCCTTTTAAAGGCTCACCAGTTACACATAACACAGAGATCACAATGTTGTCTGTAATAGCCTTCCATGACATCCTTCATGCTGGCCATGACATCATACCAACCTGACAGTCTTTTTAAGGGTATCTGACCTCCCTACTCTAGTTTTGACAACATAAGAACCTTGTGATCCTGCCAATGTTCTTAAAGAGCCCACTCCGAGGTTTCTAAGGGGACCCCACAGGTTTCTGAGAAAGCCCACAGAGCCAAAGTTTTAGTCTTTTCAAAGAACCCAAGTGTCCTTTCTCCTAGCTTAACTCCACAATCTGGCCCAAAAACAGTGTTCTCACACCTCCAAGATCCTTAGGTAGCTCATGAGATCCAAAGTGGCTGTAAGAGACAAGTCCCAGCCGTCCCACACCCTCCACCATGGAGCCGAGAGATAGAAACAGGCCCACAACAGTCTACAACAGTCTAGTTCTCACCTGCCTCCATGGACCAACCCGGGGGAGTAGGAGCCCCAAGGGTCCTGAGGCACCCTAGGGTGCAGAAGCTGGAAAAGAGCCTGGTGGGTAGCTTGCAGCAGGGGCCCGGAGGCGTGGGGGGTGCTTCAGAGGGGAAGGGAGGTTACTTCCTGAAACAGTGGAGGGGAAGCTGCGACTCAGAGGAAGTCAGCCTGTGGGTGTGTGAGGTAGCAGTGGCAGTGGCAGTGGCAGGGTTGCCATTGAAGGTGTCAGCACACCATCACGCCAAGTTGGAACCTCGGTCTATAGGACCCTGAGCAAGGCAGAGGAGGCTCAGAATGGTTCCAGGATGTGCAGTCCTACTAACCTCCCACTGTTCCCCAGAGAACAGGGAATAAGGAATCTCGTGGGGCCAGGCGGGCTCTCTTCTTTACCTGGCCTCTGGACACACACACATACACACACACACCAACCCCAGCTAAATTTAGACTCCACTTCTGGGAGGTGAAGCCAGGAGTCAGCGTCAGCCTCTTGATTTAACTCTGGGGCACAGACCTGTCCCTCATCCACTGCGGGCGAATGGGAGCCCTATGCCCAAGACAGCAGGCAAAGGCCATTAGGTGGGACCTTCTAAGGGGCAAGTGGGTGGCACACATCGCAGGACTTGCGCACCAGGGCCTGCCCTCACCAAGCCAGGGAAGAGTCCTGCAGAAAGCAGCCCTTTCTCCTTGGGGAAGGCAGTCGGCACAGGGCCCACTCCGGGTCCCCACGCCCGCGTGCTGGGTGATGGGAAGTTCGGGTTGGGGCAGAGGGCGCGCCGAGGGGGAGGAGGCTGAGGAAGGAGCAGGAGGGCAGAGAAGCAGGCGCGCCAGCGGCCGAGGACGTGACGGCAGCAGCGCCGGCCGCCGCGTGACCCGAGCAGGAGGGAGGGCGGCTCCGACTCCGGCACCCGCGGGAGCAGGAAGGGTGCAGGAGGCACGGCGAGCTATCTCCGTGCGGTGCCCTCCCCTCCACTTTCACTTCCCCAGGAGAGAGGAACCGGAACCAGATGTGCAGCGCTGGACAGCAGCTGGGGGCCATTCCCCGCCCGCGCTCCCTCCCGTCCGTCCCCGCCTGCCGCCCCGCCCGGTCCAGCCCCTACCTGCCTGCCCCGCGCTTCCCGGCCGGCCGGCCCGCTGGCGGGTGGCTCGGAGGGCGAGCTGGCGGGCCGGCGGGCGGCGGGGCTACCCGGCCCCGGACATGGCGCACCCGACTTGGGCGCCGCTCCCGCCCGGGCTGTGAGTGAAGGAAGAAGAGGCGGCCGAGGACAGCAGAGCGCGGGGCGCCGTGGAGGGAGATCCGGGCGGTCCCCGCGTCCCCGCCGCGCTGCGCCACGCGGGGACTGTGCTGCCGCGCTGCTCGCTCGGGCGGCTCGGTCCTCCCAGCTCCCGCGGCGCCGGGGACCTAGCGCTCCTCAGAGCGCCCCGCTTTCTCTATTTCCCCCACCCCCCCCTCTGGGCCGCGGGCGCTGCCGCTACCCTCACCCCCCCTCCGCGGCCGGCGGCCGTGACCCTGGCAAGCGTCTGCCCAGCGCCCAGCCGCCTGCAGCCCGACCCCTGGCGGCTGGGAGGGCCCCCTGCACCCAGGTAGCTTCCCACCATCCAGCCCGTGCCGCAGGACACTGACCCCAGGCGACCCTGAGGTTCGCAGAACGCTCCCTTCCTGCCTGGGTCCTGCAGTCAGATGTGGCATGCATGATGTGGGCTAAGGTGAAGCCCCGAAGGACTAGGCTACGGGGACCCAGGTGGCTCTCCCGACTTCCAGGTTTTAGGGTACAGAGCATTCCCTTCTGGCCAGAACCAGCAGCTCTCAGTTCTCTTTTCTGAAAATGACAAGAGCTTTGGAAAGAGGAAGAGGAGAAGCCAGGCCTGCAGGGTGTGGAATAGAGCAGTGGAGGTGGGGGTAAGGTAACTGGGGGGGAACTACTATTCTCACTATTCTGGGTGGGGGAGAGAGGAGTGCAGAGGCCCAGACTGCTGGTCCAAGGGCAGTCCAATCCAGAAAGAGAAAACCTTCACAACATGCTTGGCACTGAAGGATTTGTTGAATTAAAACTCAAGTGAATGAGTGGTGAAGAGTGGAGAGGGTGAAGTGAATTCATGCATGGTGAGGGGGTGGGGATGAAGGCTCCCTGAGACCTAGGAGCACTTCAGACCTGTGCGCTCAGCCAGCAATCACCTCCTCACCCTCTGGCTCACTGCTCAGACCTGGGGTTGAGGAAGAACTTGTCTGACCACTCAAAGTTCCCATCCTCAGAGCTGCAGCAGGGCCCTGGACAGACAGGAGGACACATGAAGTGATTTCCTGCCACCATGGAAGGGTACATCCATGCTGGGTACAAATTCCAAGGCTGTAGGGCCCTTCCACAAAGCACAGTGGTGCTAAGAAGATGCAAAAAGCTAACAGATAAACAGACCCATGGCCCAAGAACTCCCTAGATCCCCAGCCATGCCCCAAATCATAACCAACCACACCAAGGGTTTGATATGATTTTTTTATTAACATATAATAATATATTTAATAAAAAATAGTATCCACTCTGGCTTTCTCCTCCACTGCAAGGGGAAGAGTGGTGAGGAGGGGCTGGCACTGCCCACCCCTAGGCATCCAGAGAAGCCCGGCCTCCAGGGCTCCCCTCTACCCCCTGCTTTCCAACAGGCTCTGACCTCCAGACAGACGGTTCAAAGTTACAAGTGCTTTAGGCCCTCCCTTGAATTCCCCCAGGCCCATCCCTTGCACAGAATTCAGGGGCCACCTGGACAAACCCCTTGGTTTTTCTCATTCTTGGGATCCTTCATTCACACTAGAAAGAGGATCTGGGAATCTCTACTGGCCAGGGGGAAGGGAGGAAAGGAACGGTAGTAGGGAATGGGGCCACGAAGAGGGATGATGATGAGGTCCCCTCACTGGAGCCGGTCACTGCGGAATGAATCCTCCACAGCAGGATCGGGCAGCAGGGCACAGGGGTCACTCAGCATGTTTAGCCCTTCCAGGCCCAGTGGCTCCATGCGCAGCTCATCTTCTAGCCCTAGCCCTAGCTCCAAGCCAGCTGCTGACACCTCAAAGCCAGGCACTCCGGCCAGGGCTGCTGCAATCTCCTTAGAAAAACCTGGAGAGGAGTCCCCTGTGGGTAGAAGAGACAGGTGAGGACCCCATGCCCTGTAAACTTTTCTAAGACCCCTCAATCTCCTGCTCATCAGTGAACATGTCATTCCCTCCTTCCATTTCACATCACCACCCACACCCCCTCACCTGCGAGGATGATGTTAGGCCCTGAGCCATGGCGGGAACAGTGGGTCAGGTTCTGGTGGTTGAGGGTGTGAGGATCCTGGGGGCCACCCATTGGCCCCTCACCCCCTAAAAATCCAGGCCCTTCAGAAAAGCCAGGGGGATCCAGCACCAGGCTGGTTGATGGGCTCTCCATGCTGAACTGCTCCAGCTATGGACACACAGACAAATCTTGAGGAAGTAGGGTTTAGAACTGGTATTCCTGCCTAGCCCTGCTGACATATTCCCTTTGCCCAGCAACCTTCAACCACCCCAGGAGCAGAGGCAGTGACAGAGGGAGGTGGCAGCAAGCAGAGCGACAGAAGCGAGCACGGGGCCCGAAGTAAGTATGGGCACCGTACCTGCTGGGCCAGAGCATGTGCATGCCAGGAAGAGAACGGGTCAAGGCAGAAGTCATCAAAGAGCAAGCTGAGCAGAAATAGAGGGGTGGGAGTAGGGTCAAACGCAGGAAGAGAGGAGTCCAAAGCTGGCAGTGCTATGTTACCTTAGGGGAGAGGAAATCTCCCTACCACCCACCTTGCCTAGATCTCCCCATTCACAGTGCACCAGAGATGCCATTCAGGCCCCAATGACCCACCCTGACCCCCTGCCCCTGCTTTTGAGTGAGGAGCCTAAGTACTCACATTCCCCAGGTTGAAGTCACTCACTGGCCGGTGGTAAGACAGTTGCCCGTGCCCACTGGGCCCAGGTGGGTACAGCATCCCATAATGAGACTGCCTGCCTGGGGGCTGCCCACCTGACGGCTGCACTGAACAAGACTGCGAAGGCAGCCCTGGCTGCTGTAAAGATTTTGGGGTGTGTGACTGGGTAGGCAGAACCAGATTTGGGGGGCTGTATGGGTATGGGGGCAACCGCTGGTCAGTGGGCAGTTTACTGGTATCCAGGGGGACGCCCTGAAAAGAAGTAAAAAGAGGGAAGCTTACCCCTCGGTGTATACTCCAAGAACTCTTAGTTAGGGCTTCCCACCCTCTTTAGCTACAACCATTCTCAAAGCAAACGTGACAACATTCTACATTCTCATGGGCATCGCTGGGGTTGAGTGCAGTTACTCAAAATGTGTATCAGTCAGCCAGGCGCAGTCACTTATGCCTGTAATCCCAACACTTTGAGAGGCCCGAGGTGGGTAGATCACCTGAAGTCAGGAGTTTGAAACCAGCCTGGCCAACATGGTGAGTTTGTCTGTACTAAAAATACAAAAAATTATGCCAGACACAGTGGCCTACACCTGTAATCCCAGCACTATGGGAGGCCGAGGTGGGTGGATCATGAGATTGGAAGTTCGAGACCAGCCTGGTCAACACGGTGAAACCCCATCTGTACTAAAAATACAAAAATTAGCCAGGCGTGGCGTGTGCCTATAATCCCAGCTACTCAGGAGGGTGAGGCAGGAGAATCTCTTGAACCCAGGAAGCAGAGGTTGCCATGAGCTGAGATCGCACCACTGCACACCAGCCTGAGCAGCAGAGCGAGACTCCATCTCTCCCCACAAAAATACAAAAATTAGCCAGGCATGGTAGTGGGCACCTGCAGTCCCAGCTACTTGGGAGGCTGAGACAGAACTGTTTGAACCCAGGAGGTGGAGACTGTAGCGAGCTGAGACTGTACCACTGCACTCCAGCCTAGGCGACAGAGCGAGACTCCGTCTCAAAAAAAAAAAAATGCAATGTGTATCAAAATGAAAGTGACATAGTGAGGCTAACACAGGGGTAATTTTAAATCTACTCCAGGCCAGGCACAGTGGCTCATGCCTGTAATCCCAGCACTTCGGGAGGCCGAGGTGGGTAGATCACTTGAACCTGGGAGGTGGAGGTTGCAGTGAGTTGAGATCATGCCACAGCACTCCAGCCTGGGTGACTTGAGTGAGATGCCTACTCAAAAAATAAATATCTACTTCAGAAGTAAACTATTCTCTTTTGTTGAGGCAGGGTCTCACTCTATTGCCCAGGCTGGAGTGTAGTGGTGTAGTCAACCTTCCTGGCTCAAGAGACCCTCCCACCTTAGCCACCCCAGTAGACAGGACTACAGCGTATACCACTGCGCCTGGCTAATTTTTTAATTTGTTGTAGATACTGGGTCTCATCAGATTGCCCAGGCTAGTTTCAAACTAGCAATCCTCCCGCCTTGGCCTCCCACCGTGCTGGGATTATAGGCATGAGCCACTCCACCCAGCCTTACAAGCAAACCATTCTTAAACCCTGGAATGGAACTATTTATTGTTAGTAATCAAGTGACTGAGGTTGAGAATGCTGTTCTATAGCCTTGAAGAGGCCAGAGGGAGTGGGAGAAGGAAGGAAGGAAAAGGAGAAAGACAGGAAGGGAAGTCAAGCTCACTCCACACTCTGAGAACAGAGCCCTTGCTAGCCTGGCCTGTCTTTCCTACAAAAGAGGGGAACTGAGTAAAGATGGAACATAGAACACACATTCCAGGAACAGCAATGGAGGAGGAAAAAGTTGGGCAAAGGAGAGGGAAAAGAACATTTGGATGAAAGAAAAGAGGAGCAGAGATAGTGAACAAGAAGAAAAGGACAGGAAGGGAAACAAGGGCTAAGAATTTCATCACTGAGGAAAAAGCTCAAACTAAGGGATCTGAGTTCTAGTGTCAACTCTTCCTAACTCAGTGTGTAAACTTGGAAAAGTCACTTTCCCTCTTGGTCTCACTTTCCTCACCATAAAGTAAAGGGAAGGCTGGGTGCAATGGCTCACACCTGCAATCCCAGCACTTTGGGAGGCTGAGGCGGGCAGATCACAAGGTCAGGAGTTCAAAACCAGCCTGGCCAACATGGTGAAACCCTGTCTCTAATAAAAATACAAATTTAGGGCCGGGCACGGTGGCTCACGCCTGTAATCTCAGTACTTTGGGAGGCCGAGGTGGGCAGATCACGAGGTCAGGAGATCAAGACCATCCTGGCCAACATAGTGGTGAAACTCCATCTCTATAAAAACAAAACAAAATAAAAAATCAAATTTAGTCCGGCGTGGAGGCATGCATCTATAATCCCAGCTACTCAGGAGGCTGAGGCAGGAGAATTGCTTGAACCCGGGAGGCGGAGGTTGTAGTGTGCTGAGATTACGCCACTGTACTTTAGCCTGGGTGACAGAGCAAGACTCTGTCTCAAAAAAAAAAAAAAGACATGGAAAGGATAGGAACAGAGGAGGTAAATAAAAGGAAAGGGTAAGACACTATTTGTCAAGCATATACATGGGGTAGGTATGATGCTAAGTATTTTATGTATGTTATTTCATTTGATCCTTACGAACCATCCTTGTTTTAGAAATGAAGGTACTGAGGCTTACAGAAATCAATTAACTTGTCCAAGTGACTGCTAGTAAGAGGTGGAGC
>CM052667.1:36914233-36956179 GCA_028533165.1 Leontopithecus rosalia | reverse complement strand
CTCAAGCCTGTAATCCCAGCACTTTGGGAGGCCGAGGCGGGTGGATCACGAGGTCATGAGATCGAGACCATCCTGGTCAAAATGGTGAAACCCCGTCTCTACTAAAGATACAAAAATTAGCTGGGCATGGTGGTGCGTGCCTGTAATCCCAGCTACTCGGGAGGCTGAAGCAGGAGAATTGCTTGAACCCAGGAGGCGGGGGTTGCGGTGAGCCGAGATCGCGCCATTGCACTCCAGCCTGGGTAACAAGAGCGAAACTCCGCCTCAAAAAAAAAAAAAAAAAAAAGGTGGAGCCAAGATTTAAAACAAAAAAGCTTAACCACAGAGTTTGAGTTTGCACTGTGAAGCAAGAGGAGACAAGATGGATATAAGGTGGGGCAGGTGGAGAACAGAGAAATAGAAGGGGATGGGTGTAGAGTAGGTATTTGAGGAAAGGAGGGTGGGAGGGAAACAACATGGCAGGAAAAGAGAAAAGGGAAGGGAGACAGACGTGCAGAGAAGGCAGCCACGCATACCTGAGTGATGGAAGACAAGGTGGGTGACATTGTTGGCGAAAACTGTTTGGGCAGCTGCTGTTGGGACCTTCTGGCGTCGGCTGGGCCCGCAGGCAAACTCAGGGGGCTGAGGGGCACACGGCGGTGGCGGGGGGAGGCCCCAGGGGTAGAAGCAGGGTAAGGGGGGGCACCCAGAACAGGGGATGAAGTGGAAGAGGAGGAAGAGGAGGAGGAGAGAGCTGGGGCACTGAGTGAGGGGTGGCCCAAGGAGGTGGTGGGCAGTGCATGCCGGGCCAAGGAGGAGGCAGGCAGAGAAGGGTGGCTGTGGGAGCCCTGGAGCTGGGGCTGAGGACTGCTCAGGGAAGCCTGGAGGTTGGGATTGCTTAGGGAAGACTGCAGGGATGGGTGGCTGAGAGGTGAATGAAGTCCTGCAGGCACAGACAAAAAACCAGAGATGCCAACATTACTGATGGGAACTGGGCCCCTTTCTGCCCAGAATGTGTGGCGATGACCAAACTATGAAAGCGGCAACACAATGTTCTCCCTACTCTATCCCTGACAGCACTGCCCATCTGGGGGCTGCCCTTCCTCTTCTTTCTAGGAAACACCACACCTACCAGTCATCACTGGCTGAGAGCTGCCATGAGGGAATCCTGGGGTACAGAGGTGACAGGCCAGTATGGGTGGTCACAGCAGGATCTCAGGTGCTCAAGCCTCCCTCCCTTTCATCCTTCCAGCCAGGCAGAACCCAGTGGGCACATGGCCAGGACAGCCACTCACCTGGTACATCATAGCTTGGGCCCAGACCCATGCCCCCGCTGATGCCCAGGTGAGTCATCGTGTGGGTCAAATTGGAGGTACTGTTGCCCCCACTCAGGCTAGGGTAGGCTGTCTCTTCAGGGTCCAGGGGGGTGGGCAGTGGTGGGGGAAAGTGCAGGTTGGTGAGGTCAGGTAGGGAGCCCCCCGTGTTCATGGCAGGTGGGAGGACAGGCACATTGGCAGGCTGGTCAGGAGATGGAAAGATGCTAGGGGAAGAAGAAAAAAAGAAAGATGTAAATAGGAGGGGGGGTACAGTGGTCAGGGAAGAGCAGAGATCAGTCTCCTACATCTCCCTGTACTTCCTTCCCCTACCTCTTAGCCAACCTCAGGGAGTACTTACTTAATTCCAGGGACTTCACAGGACCGAGGTCGGGAGGAGGATGAGGACAGCTGAGGAGAGAAGGGAGAATGTGGAAAATGAGGACAGTGATCGGCGGAAAACCCTGGAAGGCCTGCCCCATGGCAACGGATAGCAGAGAGATAAGTGGGTGACACCCAGTGGCCTCCGCCTACCTTCTTAGCATCCCATGGCTTCAGCAAATGCTTGTCATCTAGTAAATTCTCCTCAATAGCAGGTACTTGAAAGAGAAAGACTGGTGATGGGAGAGTTGGAGAAAGAGCCAGTAAGGCAGGACAGGAAGCAGAAGCAGGTGGGAAGGAGTCCTGCTCCCTGAATCCGCACAGAATCCCAACACCAGCCCAGAAATTCTTTGGCACTCAGTACCCACAGCTGTGAGGAACACATACCTTTGGGATCCATTTCACCATCCAGAATACCTGCAAGGGGACAGCGGCGTTGGCTGCAGTGCTCACCTGCTACCTGCTTTAAATAGCTTCATGGTTACTCCCAACCCCGGGACAGGGCCACTTACCCCCACGGCGGCTGGGCAGGATGCTGGGAGGTGTGGAGCCTGGGTAGGTGTCCTGGGGACTGGGGTTCATCACACTTGTGTGAAGGGCAGAATCAGAGCTTGTCCTGTGTGGGGAACAGTGAGCTGGCACCAGTGACAGTCTTCCTATTCCCTAAGCCCTGCCCAGCAAGGGAAAACACTAGCTGGGCTGGAACAGGGTAGGGGTGAGGGAGTAGGGCCCCAGGAACTACAGATTAGAGGAGATGTGGCCTAAAGAAGGCAAAGGACATCACCTGTTAAGTGCAGATGGTAGTCGAAACAACTGCCCCTTCTCTGTAGGGAAATTTCCCCAGGGCATCGTCCTGGGGTGGATAAACAAAGTCATGAGGAACAAGGCTGGCAAGGGACAAGAAGGTGGGTAGAGCAGTTGGAAAATGTGGGGCAGCTAAGGTGGAAGTGAAGATGGCTGGGCACCCACATCATCCCCTTTTCTTTCTTGTTCTTCTCATGTCTATCATTGACCCCTCCCCCAGTCAATCTAAGAGATCTGGAAACTTCTCAACTTCTCTCTGTCAGGACAAGCTAAATGGGAATCTTGGAGCCCAGCAGCTCTTCTGGGTATGAGCACTGAGGGTAAGATAGACAAGGGGAGGGTTTCAGAAATCTAAAAGTGCCAGGGCACTACATCTTGCACCATCCTTGACAGAAGGTTGCCATTTTCACCTGCCCCTCTGCCATTCTCCCTTCCCCCTTACACACACCCTAGCCTGGCTAAGGTTCCCATTGGTTCTGCTCTGGCTGGACTGGGAGGCTTGACCACTCGTGTCAACATGGCCAAGGCTGGACTCTGACCCACCTACTCCACCTGCCTCCTCCTCTCTCAGCTCTGCTGTTACAGGAAGAGGTACTGTTGAAACCTTAGCCCCAACCCAGAAGGGGCAGCTCCCTGCAGAAACACGTCAGAGAGTAGGCAGGAGCTTCTGCCCACCCTAGACACTTACCTTCGCCAGCTAGACTCTGGGGGAGGAGATAAGTAGGCAGGACTGTAGGGAGAGCTGTCAATGTGAACAGCACCAGTTAAGAAAAAAAGTAGAGAGGCCAAATGAGAGAACAATGGAGGCAGCAGATTAAGGTGCTTCAAGAAACACAAACCTTTCTCCTCTTCTATAAGGGACAATAGGAAGAACAACAAAGAATGGAAGAGAAAAAGGGAATCAGGTCTAAAGGGACTAAAAAAATACAAGAGAATGTCTGGGCAGGACTTGGAGGAGACAGGTATGCAGGAGACAGGTATGTAGGTCTCTGAGGCTGAAAGCTCAGAACAGAAATGTGAGGAGAAGGGACCCAATCTCCTTTAGCAGGAGACAAGGAAGCCTTGCCTCTGGCAGCAAAGAGCAAGCTGATGTGAGGACAGCCAGAGCCAGCTGGAAAGAGGGGACACAGCCTCAGCAGCAAAAACTCCTTATCACAGGTGCAGGCGCTGACACAGGGGCTCTGGTCACTTTTCGGGGAAGCTGGGTAAAGAAGAGCTCCAGGAGGCCGGCCACAGTGGTTCACACCTGTAGTCCCAGCACTTTGGGAGGCCGAAGTGGGCAGATCACGAGGTCTAGAGATTGAGACCATCCAGGCCAACATGGTGAAACCTCGCCTCTACTAAAAAATACAAAAAGTTAGCTGGGCATGGTGGCATGCACCTGTAGTTCCAGCTACTTGGGAGGCTGAGGCAGGAGAACTGCTTGAACCCGGGAGGCGGAGGTTGCAGTGAGCCAAGATCGTGCCACTGCACTCCAGCCTGGCGCCTGGTGACAGAGTGAGATTCTGTCTCAAAAAAAAAAATTTTTTTTTTTTTTAAAGATCACTTGACAGAGGAAAAGAAGCCAGGTTAAAACAAACAAACAAATGAAAAAGAAGAGCTCCAGGAGAAAGATGGACTGTACAACACTTCAGGTCATTCCTGTGAGTCCCTGAGGAACTCCATCCCGCTACCTTTCAGATACCCCCAAACCCCCTATAAAGGATATGTGGCGGGGGTATCGACGAAGTGGGGACACCATTCTTCGGGGATCTCGCTGCACCCGCTCCACCAGCCCATGGTGCCTAGTGCTCCGAGATGAATCCAAGGGTGAGTGGAGGGGGCTCTGCCAAAAAAGACAGAAGTCAGCAGAGGAAGTAGCCTAAGAACCTCCACTCCTCCCTGGCTAGTGTCTACTCACCTGGAACTCAGCCAGGCCAGAGTCAATCTGGTTAACATTGGGCAGAGATCCACCATAATGAGAGCTCCTTGTGTATGCCAGTCGCAGTTTTTGTGCCTGTAACTGAGACATGGGGAACAAGTGGGAATGTAAGGAAGGTCCTGGGCACTATTTCCTTCAGCCATCCTTCCCATCTCTGTCACCAGGATATGCTGTTGCTGCCACTGCTTTTAAAATATTTGGGCCAGGCACAGAAGCTCACATCTGTAAACCCAGCACTTTGGGAGGCAGAGGTGGGAGGATCACTCGAGCCCAGGTGTTGGAGACCAGACTGGGCAACATGGTCAGAATCCATTGCTACAAGAAGATCACCTTAGCCCAGGAAGTAGAGGCTGCAGTGAGCCATGTTTATGTCACTGTGGTCTAGCCTGAGTGACAGAGTGAGATCCTATCTCCAAAAAAAAAAAAAAAGTAAATAAAAATAATGAAATAGCCGGGCGCGGTGGCTCAAGCCTGTAATCCCAGCACTTTGGGAGGCCGAGGCGGGTGGATCACGAGGTCAAGAGATCGAGACCATCCTGGTCAACCTGGTGAAACCCCGTCTCTACTAAAAATACAAAAAATTAGCTGGGCATGGTGGCGCGCGCCTGTAATCCCAGCTACTCAGGAGGCTGAGGCAGGAGAATTGGCTGAACCCAGGAGGCGGAGGTTGCGGTGAGCCGAGAACGCGCCATTGCACTCCAGCCTGGGTAACAAGAGCCAAACTGCGTCTCAAAAAAAAAAAAAAGAACAAAATTAAAAAAATAATGAAATAATCTGCCAGACAGGTGGATCACCTGAGATCAGAAGTTTGAGACCAGCCTGACCAACATGAAGAAACCCCGTCTCTACTAAAAATACAAAATTAGCCAGGCTTGGTGGTGCATGCCTGTAATCCCAGTTACTCGGGAGGCCAAGGCAGGAGAATTGCTTGAACCTGGGAGGCGGAGGTTGTGGTGAGCCAAGATCACTCCATTGCACTCCAGCCTGGGCAACAAGAGCGACACTCTGGCTTAAAAAAAAAAAAAAAAAGGAAATAATCTGCCAGAAAAAAGGCCAGTGTTTGGAGTTTGAAAGGTCCCCTGAGATTTGGTGCAAATAACCCACCAAAGCCCATCTGCAAACTGCCCTCATCAGTGATATCACTACTGCTTGATATCACCCTGCCAGGCAGAGCCAGATATTCTGCTGCTCAGGGCCTGTCTCATTTGGCATCAGTCTAAGCAGAGTCCCTGAGGGGGCTGCCAGGAGCCCCCGGGCTACTCACAAGGGGGAGTGCCTATTAGGAACCTGTGCTTTCTTTCCAGATGCGTCCAGGACTAACTCAGAAATTAAGAGGAAGGCCACAGGTGGATGTCACAGAGCCATTACTGCCAGACTCATTCCTTCCCACTCTGGAGAGCAGAGGCTTCTGGGCTCTGCCACTTGCTCAGCCTCAGGAAGGCCACACAAAGCCTACACCTCCTAAACTAGAACAGCCAAGGAATGACAGCTCTCCTAGCTGGAAAACAGCACCAAAACCAAGGGGCATTCTTCCATTGAATCCTAAGGCTCCTGAATTGGCAGGGAAGCCTGGAGAAGGAGGGTGGGAGAGAGAGCAGTAGCCCACTCCAGCATGGGCCAGAGCTATCTTCCTGGTCTCATCCTCACTTTGGGGAGATATGTCCGGCATAGACATAAGACAGCCCGGCATGAGTTTAGTCTGTGTACAGATGTCCTATCTCTGTGAGGGGCGAGCATCTATTTCCAAGGCTCAGGCCCTGCCAGCAATCAAATCAACAGGCCCAGGGCAAGGCCATGGGGAGGGCAGCTGAGGCGGGGGAAGTTCTAAGAGCTTTCAGGGTCACACTCTTGTACAGAAACCATCAGAACTGACTTTCTGTCCCAGGAGGTCAGCCTCGTGAGTTTAGTGGGTACTGAGCTGACCTCTGGGCCACTTTAAGACCACTAATAACATATGTGGCAACCCCTGTCTCTCAGTGGTATAGCCCCCAATGGCCATATCTATCTCAAATGAGCCTTCTCACCTGGCCAGATAACAGGCTGAGTCCCAGATCTCTTGTCCCTAGCTCAAGACTTTTGGGTCCCCTGGCCATGCATACCCATTACACTTTTCTGTCTAGATAAGAAATTAACCAGCAGGAGCAAGGTGAGTAGAAGGGGCCTCTTAAAAGATCAAGGCACTGTAAAGAGAAGCCCCAGCTTTGAGTTTCACACAGCCTTTCTTTGCACACACGAGCCCTAAGAATCCACCATGCCTCTGCTAGAATCACAGTCCGCAGGGCAGGGCCTCATGCTATCAAGATCAGCCTCCCTCCCATCTTCCTGTCTGTCCCCAAAATGATGCAAAGCTCCTAAAGGGGAGCAGTCTACAGTTAAATATTAATCCTCACTGTGGTTACAGTGGGTTATGCACACGCATGCATGTAAGTGTGCAAATGCGTGCACAGACACACCCCAGATTTGCCTCTCCATCCAACTTCTGACTCCCACAAACTAGGGCACATGGTCCCAAGAGACTCAAAGGGGAAACAACAACAACAAAAGACTAACAGTCAAGGGACATACACACAAAAATACAACCAGAGTCACAGTCATAGATGCAACAGTCAGACCAGCAGAAAAAGGCTGGAGATGTAATAATGTTCCACTATCAACCCTTAAATTCCTTCTAGCTCTCAGCCGTGAGGAATCACTGCAACATCCTCACCTACTGTTTTTTAGAAGAATGTGTCCCTAAATTAAGACAGCATACCACATAGGCAGACTCTCATCCTTGGCTCCCTCTGACATCCAGCCTTGGGAAGCAAGAAACCAAGGCCACGGGGGTTTCAGAGGCAGTCTGGCAGAGGCCTGAAAGTTGTTTCAAGAACTTCCTAGGAATGAATATTCCCTACAAATAGAAGACCCTCCAAGACACCCTACACACTGACCCATAAAAGAGCCATCTCCCTAGAAAGCTCGCCAAACCAGAGTGCCACACAACTTATGGTCGAACGGTTAGCAGTTTTACACAGGATTCAAAACCCTACCTCTCCTCCAAGGATGCCAGGCAAAACACCAAGCGATGAACCTCACCTTCATTCACGTCAGGAAACCACAGGAAGTATTTGAAAAAGGAAGCAAAAGGACGGGACGCTGGCGGGGACTTCCTGCCCCACTATACACAGCCCCTCTCTTTCAAACCACTCAGAGGGTCCTTTCCCGGGGGCACAAAGCGGGAAAAGTAGCACAATAGTAGGGCAGAGGGACCAGTCTGGAGGAGATCACAAACTCAGAGGAGCCAGATTGGAGACAAGCAGTCCTGCTCCCAGGCCATACCCCAAAGCAGGCATGCTTCAGTGGCGTCCTCGACAGGACTCCGTCAGGGATGCACAAGGACCCCTCACCTCCTACCTCCGCCAGACTTCAGGCGACCGTCTCCCCTCTCCGCCCACTCCCGCCTCACGTACTCGGCCCCCCGTCGACTCTACGCTCCCAACCTCTCCGGAGTTTCGGTCTCCCCCGGCAAAATCCGTCTTCCGGCCCCTCGGCCTTCGCCAGCGGCCCCTGCCCCGTTCCGCCTACTCGGCTGCGGCGCCCGCCCCCGCCCCGCCTCTCCGGTCTCTGCTCCGTAACTGCTCAGCTCAGCTCTGCTCGGCACCCCGGCGCGGCCCCTCACCCGGGTGGAGCCGATGTCCATCATCACCTCCTCGAAGGCCGCCGTCTCCTCGGCCTGACGCTGCTTCTGCAGCGCGATCTTCTCACTAAATTTGCGCGGATTGGAAGCCGAGGATGTGGCCGAGCCAGGCCCGTTCGCCCCCGACGTCGCCATCTTCCTCCCCCGTCCCTCCCTGCCACCCTCTCAGTACCAGCCGCGGCCTCTGCCGCGGCTCCGGCCCGGCTCTTCCAGCCGTAGCCACCGCCGCCTCAGCGAGCACCGCGAACCCGGCCCCAGCCTAGCCCTGACCTGTTGCGCGCGGGGGCCGCCGGGAATTGCAGTTTGTTTACGAGACTCCTTCACGTCCCCAGTCACACGGCACCGGAAGGAAACGGACTTCATTTCCCAGCAGCCCTCCTGACTCCGGGAACTGGGAACTTCGCTCCACCCTCTCGGCTACTCCCTGCGAGAGGCAAGCTGGGAAGTGTAGTTCTAAGTTAGTCCTGAGCCTACAGACGCAAAGGGGAGAGGGATTGAGGAGGAAAGGTAGAGGGAAGAGGAGGGGAGGGAAGGATGGAGAACGGGAGAGAAGGAAACATTTGGTCATCTTTCAGGGAAGGGCACGATCGGAACCTGAGTGAAAATTAGGACAAAAATCTTACAACAGCTGGAAACATCTGGGACTCGGACCCTCTCAGGCTGGCCACATGCCCACCCCTTTCCCAAGAAAAATGAGTCAGATACTGTACAGATGTCTAGAAACATCTTTTATTTGGGAAACAGGTCAGTTAATAAAATAGATTCTAAAGAATACACAGCCCTCCCTCCCAAAAAATAACCCTGGGGGTAGGCATTGCCCTTCCCCCTTGGGCTCCTCGAGTATATTTAAAAAAATGTTTTGGCAGCTCAGTGTTTATCATCTGGGCATGGGGCACCGTGTCCATGTCCCATATTCCTAGGGTACAGCAGCAGTAGGTGGCTGCAGCTTTCCAACCTTCCCCCTACCCCAGCGTAGCAAATATTTCTGCCCCACCCCAGGATCTGGGTCCAAAATAAAGAACAAGCAGGCCCCCTTCACTGAGGTGCCGGGTAGGGCTCAGTACCACATTACTGTGCTTTGAGAAAGAGGGAGGGGATGTTTGGCACTTTAAAAATAGAGGAGTAAGCACGACTGGAAGTCAGAGAAGATACCAAAATTGGCAGGGAAAGACCATTTGGCACTAGTCCCCTGGGAGACAGGAAGAGGGAGATAGTTGTGAGAGTAGGAGCTAAGAAAAACAGGAGGGTTCCACTCCAAGCGGCAGAGTGCTGAAATGGGCTAGGATCAACAGGACATTGACTCTAGGTTTATGACCTCTCTGTACCCCTGTCCCACAGCAGCTGATGCCCATCTCCAGCCTCCCATGTCAGCCTGTCCTTATGTATAGTGTCCAACCTCTGATTCTAGCAGTCAAGTGTCTTCCCCAATCCTAATGCCCCTGATCCTGTCTCTACCGACTTGACCAACTCTTGTTCCTTGGGACTGGGGCCAGCCTCTTGTCTGCCCACTTCCCTCTCATTAGTCAGATAGCCCCAAAGGCTCTATCTTTAGCTCCCAGAGAACTTTTTGGTCCTCAGTACTTCCCTTCCCCATTCCTTCCTATTCCCCACACACTGGGGGAGGGAAGGGAGAACAGGGGCACGTGATCACCAATCTCCCCTGCCCCTCTCTTGAAGCCCCCTAGATTTGGATGAAGAGCAGGCCAGTGAGCAGGGCAAAGCCTGCTAGGAGCAGAATGACCTTGAGGATCCTTTGCTCAGAACTGGCCAGCTCCTGGGGCAGGATTTCCAGAAAGGTGATATAGAGAAAGGTGCCAGCTGCCATGCCCTCTAGCACAGACTGGGCCAGCTGGTGCAGAGGTCCTGCTGACTCTGCCAGAGCTGCACCCAGCCCAATGCCTAGAGGAGTCATGCATGAGAAGAGAATCCCACAGCCAGCCACCACCTGTGCTCTAAGGTGGCTCTGCAGCAGCCGGAGGGACAGACTGACAGCCAGGATCCCCTTGTGGAGCAGCAAAGCCAGGCACAGCTCCATGGCCCGAGCCCGGTCTCGCTGCAGCCCTACTGCCAGCCCCTCAAACACAGAGTGGAGGGCCAGGGAGAAGACCAGTACACAGGCACGCAAGGCTGAGGGGGTTGCTGGGGCTCCACTCGCCTGTGGAACCCCTGGCCCATCATGCCAAAGCTGCGGCCCACCGTTCACTGTTCCCAGCAGAGCCCTTGTTTCCTCCAGAGGTGGCGGCCCTGACTGCTCCTTGTAAGCCAGTGTGATCTGCTCCATCACCAGGACCAGGAAGAAGCCCATGGCCAGGATGAACTCTTGCAGCGGGAACTGGAGCTGTGGGCAGAAACGGCAGCAAAAAGTTCAGGGAAGGAAAAGTGAGATGCAAAATCTGATGGAAGCCCAGTTACACAGACTTAGATTCCCATACAGACACAGGGCTACTCTCTGTTACACAAAGATACAGTGACTTGGTAACAATGGCACAGAGTGATACACACAAACAGATTTTGGTTATCACTCACAGTGTTACATGTAGACCAAAGTTTCTCAGCTTTGGAACTATTAACATTTTGGGGCCGGGTGCGGTGGCTCACGCCTATAATCCCAGCACTTTGGGAGGCCGAGGCAGGTGGATCTCGAGGTCAAGAGATCGAGACCATCCTGGTCAACATGGTGAAACCATCTCTATGAAAAATACAAAAATTAGCTGGGCATGGTGGCGCATGCCTGTAGTCCCAGCTACTCAGGAGGCTGAGGCAGGAGAATTGCCTGAACCCAGGAGGCGGAGGTTGCGGTGAGCCGGGATCGCACCATTGCACTCCAGCCTGGGTAACGAGCGAAACTCCATCTCAAAAAAAAGAAACAAACCATTTTGGGGCCAGGTGCAGTGGCTCATGCCTATAATCCCAGCACTCTGGGAGGCCCAGGTGGGCAGATTATTGAGGTAAGGAGTTTGAGACCAGCCTGGCCAACATGGTAAAACCCTGTCTCTACTAAAAATATAAAAATTAGCCAGGCATGGTAGTGGACACCTGTAATCCCAGCTACCCAGGAGGCAGAGGTTGCAGTGAGTCGAGATTGTGCCACTACACTCCAGCCTGGGAGACAGAGTGACACTGTCTAAAAAAAAACCCCAAAAAAACAAAAACCACATATTGGGCCAGATCATTTTTTTGTCATGGGAGCTGTCTCGTGAACTGTAGGTTAACAGGATTTCTGATCTCTGCCTACCATAGGTCAACAGCAGGCACAATGTTCCCTCCATCCCCCACCCGTTGTGACAACTAAAAATATCCTCAGACATGACCAAATGTTTCCTGAAGGGCAAAGATACACTCCTACTTGAGAGTCACTGATGTAGACGTACATGAAAACGTCACACATTGGCCCATCTCTCCAAATACACATAGAGCCACCTATCACAGGACATTCAGACTTATACACAGTCACATGGAAACACAGGTCACTCAGTCACAGACACACAAAGGGTTACATTCAGTGTTATTTCCTCAGTTTTAGGGGAAAAAGAGGAAAGAGCCCAGGATGACTTTCCTGCCCCACTATCCAACAGTCTGTTTGTCCCATAATAATCCAAGTCCCATGCCGTGGACTTGATCATTCCTCATAGCCATTTCCTTGGGCCAAAGCCTAAAAAGGTCAGCAACACCAGGCCCCAGGGAATCGCCTCCTATCCTTTTCAGGCCTACAGAGACCTCTATCTCCAGCCCTTTAGGACAGTGGCGAGAGAGTGAAGATGATTCTTGGAGCACTTCCCGGTGGCTAGAACTGAGAACTCACAGAGTAAGTCACACACCTGAGAAAAAGTTTCTTACTGTCTCAAAAGGCATGTAGGGGTCACAAAAGGAATGGGGAGGAGGGAGGAAACACATAAAATTATGCCCTGTGGGCCGGGCACGGTGGCTCACGCCTATAATCCCAGCACTTTGGGAGGCCCAGGCGGATGGATCATGAGGTCAAGAGATCGAGACCATCCTGGTCAACAAGGTGAAACCCTGTCTCTACTAAAAATACAAAAATTAGCTGGGCATGGTGGTGCGCACCTGTAGTCCCAGCTACTCGGGAGGCTGAGGCAGGAGAATTGCTTGAACCCAGAAGGCGGAGGTTTCAGTGAGCCGAGATTGTGCCATTGCACTCCAGCCTGGGTAATAGCAAACCTCTGTCTCAAAATAAATAAATAAATAAATAAATAAAATAAAATAGATATTCTTAAAAATACATAGATATATGCAAAAAATCCCCACCCCAGCTTCCGCAAGTAATCATAAACTACAGTGCTGCAACTTGTTCTACACACACACACACACACACACACACACACACAAAGAATTATGCCCCGTAACCAAAATCACAATTCATAGGCCCACATGCCAAAAGCCTTCCACACAGTCATGGAGTGACACGTGAATCAATCTCAACAAACCAACAGTCCTAGAGGTGTGTGATTTCCCTCCTGCATGTCACATGCCCAGGCCAGTGCTCACCGTTACATGCAAGGCTGCCAGGGCCTCATCTATAGCAGCCAAGTAGTCAGGCAGCAGGTCCAGGAGACAGGTGGCCAAAAAGACGCCACCCGCAAAACAGCTCACTAGGCTCAGGGCTTTCTGGCGGGAAGCTGGGCAGGGGTGAAGCACAGAGGAGAATGAGCAAACGAGTCCCTTCCAGGGCCCACCCCCCAACCCAAACAATGGCTACCCTTGCCCTTCCCTCTTCCTTTGGTATCTACCCCCAGCCCCAGCCTTCCCTAAGCCAAGCGTCCATAGCAGTGTGGGGAAAGGAGGGGCTTACCTGAGGCTTCGTGGTTAGCTCCTGGCCTGCGCAGCACACAGATGGGCACCAGGCTGCAGAGAAGTGTGAGCACCAGCAGCAGCACCAGGGCCCCCAACTTCACCTCCAGCCCCACAAGCACTGGAGGCTCTGACGCTACCGCCTCTGGGCGCCACACCAGGAGTTCGGGCTCTCCCCAGGGCCCCATGGTGCTTCTGGTAGCTCCAGTGACTCTCGGACCTAGGAAGACAGACCAGAGTAGGTGGGGAAAAATCACGCAAGGAAAGATGGGGCAAGGAATGGGGAAGCTTGGTCAGTAGAGTGCAGCTCCCTGGCCCCACGCACTTTCTGACCTCTCTGAACCCAGAGTGACTCATTCACTCCTGTACCAGGAACATTCCTCTCTTCTCAGACTTTCTTTCCCAAGTGACTTATTCAGGGTGACCGCAAGGGGGAAACTGAGGCATGAGAAAGGCTGTGTGGATACCGTTTCACCAGGTGCCCCCAGAGAACTAGGAAACTAGGAGCCGCCTCCAAATAGGACCTGGAGCTGGGGTTCCCCTAAGGAATGTAGAGGCCAGGCCTCCCAACTCCCGAAAGGAGTGAGCGAAGCCAAAGTGGCTGGGGCTGTGGAGAGACGTCACGGGTAGCTTCGTGCACCACCTGGACCGGATGAGCTTGGGTGCTGTGTTCCCCTTTTCCCAGAGCAGAGAGCAAGCGCTTTCAGGCCCCAGGCTGGGACCTAGAGGCAGACGGCCAGAGGAGAGGGGCCCTAAGAGTCTGCAGTCCCGGGACGGACTGAGGCGACACTGAGGGCGGTGCCTGGAAGTCCGGGCTCCAGGAGGCGGGGTAAGAGGCCGCCAGCGTCGCGGGAAGCAGATGAAGAATATGTGAGCTGGACTCATGCTCCCGGGCCTGGGCAGGCCTGGGCAGCCAACCTGGACCCCGCTCCCGGAGAGCCCGCACTCACCTCGCGAGGGTCTCACTACATGGTCTCCGCGCGCTTCCGGCCTAGAGTCGGGAACTCCCGCCCCCTCCCATCGTTCCCCCCTACCCCACAGCCGCCGCGTACCCACGCCCGACTGCCAATAGCAGCTCCGGATGGGCGGGGACAGACCGGGAGTGACATGAGCTAGGAGCAATCAGAGACCGGGAGTGGGAGCGGGCGGAGTAGGCGACCAGAGGAGAGTGAGCAAGAGTGAGGGCGGAGATTTAGGAAGAGGACCTCGGGGCTGCGGCCGGGGGGCGCATCTGTGGACGTCTAGGAGCCGGAGCGGGCCGGTCCACCAAGGTTTTGGTCATATGGGTATTTTTAAAAGAGGGAGACCCCGCATTGTCAAGTCTTCCGGCCCACATCTGAGGACATCTTCCTGGCCTTGGGCCAAAGTCTTACCTACTTCTCAGAGGGCTCTGAGAGCCCCGTCAGTGCCTCTTGGCGCCCAAGGGAAAGCATTCCCTTCCTGGGAACAACTTCCTCGCCTGCTTTCCCTCGGCAGCACCCACAACAAAGAGAAAGACAAGGCAGAATTGGAAGTAGGGGAAGAGCAGAGAGGGTATGTCTTGAAAGTCATCCCTTCTCGACTACTCCAGGCCTCTGTGCAGCCTCCGCCTTCTCCAAGTGGGTGGGGACGTGGTGGGACCCGGCGGCCGGGTGCTGAAGCATCGCCCAGGGAAAAGCCCCCAGCGCATTCCAGTCTACCTGCGTACCGCGCCTGCAGGCTTCTGGCCGGCTCTCCCTCCTGATCTCCAGCCCGGTTTCCGCCAACCATGCCGACCTGCTTGCAGTTTGCTGTTCTTGAATGCCCCAAGGTAGTTGTTTCAGCTCAGGACCTTCACCGTTTCTTCATCATGGATTCTTGTGGCCCACAGCCCGTGCGATTCTAGCCTCAAGGGATGGTAAGGACAAAAGAAGAAAATTTAAAAAGGGGGCTCAGCTATTCTTTTGTGCAAAGGTGAAAAAAGCCTCATTGCCTAAAGAAGGGACAGATGGGATCTTGCTTCTTACAGGAAAAATAATTTTTAAAAAGAAAAAAAAAGGGACAGAATGCTTCTCACAAGGCTCCAGAAATGGAGCCCAGCAATTCAAGGGGGAATGTGAAGACTTCTTAAGGGGCGGGGCGGGGCGCGAGGGCTCACGCCTGTAATACCTTTGGGAGGCCGAGGCGGGTGGATCACCTGAGGTCAGGAGTTCCAGACCAGCTTAGTCAACATGGTGAAACTCTGTCTCTACTAAATGTACAAAAATTAGCCGGGCGCGGTGGTGGGCGCCTGTAATCCCAGCTACTTGGGAGGCTAAGTCAGGAGAACCGCTTGAACCCAGGAAGGGGAGGTTGCAGTGAGCCGAGATCGATCGACCCTCCAGCATGGGTGACAAAGCGAAACTCCCGTCTCAAAAAAAATTATTCGTAATTGGTAATATTAACAAGGAATTATGACTGGAGTCAGGACACCTGGATTCTGGTCCAAGCTCCTCTACCTTTAGAGTTGTCAAATATATATATATATATATGATTAAGCCATGCAGCACGATCTCAACAAGAACAGCTTTGCTTTCCTTGGAGCGCTGCATCAATCCAGGAAGGCTGCTCTGTCTCTTCACTACTTGAGCAGGATACAGAGACAAGAACAGGAAAGACAGATGAGAAATCTGAGAAAGCCCGCAAAGTAGGTTCCTAGTGTGAAAAACATGGGCTGAGGCATCCAAATCTTGGCTCAGCTACCTACAGGGTAACCTTAAGAAAGTAAAGTTACTTAAACTTCTGTCAGCTCTAGATGCTGTAAGAATTATATAAGTAATATGAGCATGCCTGACATGTAATAATTGCACAGTAAATATTAGACCCTGCTCCTGTTTTTACCCTGAGCCGTTTCAAATCTTCATAAGGATAATTAATAGCAGTTTGAGTTTGGGATTCACACTCCGAAGTAGTTTTTTACTCACCCAGCTACCTTTTCCTGAAATACTACTGGAAAACCATACCTGTATCAGTTTAGCTCCATTATTTTACTTGAAGTGAATTCCTGGACCATCAGACATTAAATCAAGGCAAAAAAAAAAAAAAGAATCCTGAGTTTTGCCCGCGTGCTCTCTCTATATACATATTTCTTTCTTTTTTTCTTTTCGAGAATGAGTATCGCTCTGTCACCCAGGCTGGAGTGCAATGGCACAATCTCGGCTCACTGCAACTTCCACCTCCTGGGTTCAAGCGATTCTCCTGCCTCAGCCTCCGAGTAGCTGGGACTACAGGGACGTGCCATCACACCCGGCTAATTTTTTGTATTTTTAGTAGAGATGAGGTTTTAGCGTGATCCTGACCTCGTGATCCCGACTTTCTAGTCATGGATCTGCCTCCTCATAGGTAAAATTTGCAAAATATTACCCGCCCTGTGAGCCTTAGAGCCGCTACGGATTAAGTAAGAGAACAATGTTTATGAAAACGTTTTGTAAACTATACAAATGTGGCACATAATGTTGCCGGTAACTGTACGCAAACAATAAGACAACAAACCAAACGCAAAAGCCTTTTTTTAACTTGTTGCAGTTTTCCTGCTCCGTGTCCCTTGGTGAATGAGCAGCGTGCAGCGAACGTGGGCGCGCAGCTGCGGTTCTCCATCAGTGGCACACTGCTCAGATTGCGGACCGGGGAAACCTCTATCGCGCGCCTGCCGCCAGCCGAGCGAGGCTCGCCACTCCACTGGGGTCCGCCGGCTGTTGACTCCCTGCCAGAGTGAAACCCGAACTTCCGAGTCACGTGGCGCACACAGACAAACCGGGCTGCTCCGGGTTTCTCGGAGCTTTCCCCCAGCTTCCCGGCGGTTTATGTACTGGTGCTTACCCCTCCCTTCGGTCTGGCAGAACCCAATCCCCGCCTGACAAATAAGTCCCGCGGGCCGGACGCGGTGGCGCGCGCCTGTACTAAGGCGGGAGAATCGCCTGAGACCGCAGGTTGGGGGCTGCATGAAACCGTGATCCCACCGCACTCCAGCCTGGGAGACAAAGTGAGACCCTGTCTCCAAAAATAAGAATAAAGAATAAAAAAGAACTGCGGCCCCATTGGCCTGACTCTCCAGACAGCCTACCTGTCTCTGACCAGTTACTGAGGAGGCGGCCTTCAGAGGGTAGTGTCATTGGCTCGATGTCCTGCCCCTCCGAAACCTAACTTCAGCTTCCAATCAGGACTCGGCTTTGGGAAGAGCGCCACGCGGTGGGCGAGGGGACGCCCCAGTAAACCCGCAAGTCTCTTAACTCCTTCCGCCTTTGTTTACAACCCTGCCAAAATCTCCCTCTTGCAAAAGCGAGGGTTAGAGAACAGGCATTCAAGCGTCCTGTGCTCCAGTCACAGCTTTCCCTATTCTTCCGCTAGGAGACACCAAACCCTCAGGAAGATTTATTATACCTAAGAGAAACTGAGGCAGAAAGGGCGTGGCTACCTACTTCTTAAATTCCGTTTGTGGACGCCCAGACTCTTAGTCCCCTACTCCCAGATACAGCGGCCCTATCGTGGCTCCTGACAAGGTGGCACCCACTTTCCTAGTGTAAGGCTGGGGGCGGGGTTTGGCTGGGCAGGTCCAGGATACGAGATCCTGGAAGAAAGAAAAGGTGTAGTGTTATGGGCGGTCAACGGGCTACGCTGGCTTGACAGGGCTGAGCTCTTCAGAACAGGTAATGCTTGGAGGGTCTGTTTGAACCTGAGGGATAGGGCTGAAGGTGAAATATCCAGGGGACTGGTGAGGGGGCTGTGCAAGTGAGGAGCGGGGGTTGGATAATGGAAGAGGGAGCAGAGGAGCCCAGAAGCTGCAGGGGGTAGGGAGCAGCCATCATTCCCTTTCTGCAACCCTTGGTCCCACATGCCTTCCTGCAGAAACATGGATCTCGGAATCCCTGACCTGCTGGACACGTGGCTGGAGCCCCCAGAGGATATCTTCTCAACAGGATCCGTCCTGGAGCTGGGACTCCACTGCCCTGCTCCAGAGGCTCCAGTGACTAGGCTACAGGAACAAGGATTGCAAGGCTGGAAGTCCAGTGGGGACCATGGCTGTGTGAGTGTGACCAGTGGGAGTGGTGGGGGCTGAGACACACTCTGTGTAAGAGGCTTCAGCTCCCATGTGGAGACAGGTCTGAAAACGGACCATGCCCAAAACAGATGTAAGTTGTCTAATACTATCTCCATGCCCAGGAAGTGAAAGGACTGAAAATGAAGCATAAGGCTGGTGTCAGGTAGGACTTCCACAATACCTCCCTGCACATATATATAAACTTTTCCTACTGTAGGGCCTTCCAGAGAGTGAGCCTGAAGATTTCCTGAAGCTTTTCGTTGATCCCAATGAAGTGTACTGCTCAGAAGCATCTCCTGGCAGTGACAGTGGCATCTCTGAGGACCCCTGCCATCCAGACAGTCCTCCTGCCCCCAGGGCAACCAGTTCCCCTGCCCTCTATGAGGTTGTCTATGAGGCAGGGGCCCTGGAGAGGATGCAGGAGGGAGCTGGGCCAAATGTAGGCCTCATCTCCATCCAGCTAGGTCAGTGTTCTTCGTGGGAAGGGGAAAATGGCCCTTTGGGACTGGCCCTAACCATGGGGTTAAGGGGGTTTACCCAACCTGTGCCGCTACCCAGACCCTGCTGCTGTCAGGGTGTCCCTACGTCTCCTTTCTCCCAGCTACCTGTGTCTACTCCAGATCAGTGGAGCCCAGCATTTATGGTGCCTGATGCCTGCATGGTCAGTGAGCTGCCCTTTGATGCTCATGCCCACATCCTGCCCAGAGCAGGCACCGTAGCCCCAGTGCCTTGTACAACCCTGGTGAGTCTTGGTGTCTGCTAGAACCACTACTCCTTGATACACACATATATAATTACAAAGACAGGGCAAAGGGATGAGGGAAAGGAAACATGATGAACTGCCTTTGCCCCAGTTTTTGTGGCATTGGGCCTGAAGACCAAGAGACATGAACAATTGGACAATTTTTTATTTTTATTTATTTTTTATTTTTCGTGAGACAGAGTCCCCACTGGGTGCGGTGGCTTACGCCTGGAACACCAGGACTTTGGGAGGCTGAGGTGGGTGGATTACAAGGTCAGATGTTCAAGACCAGCCTGGCCAACATGGTGAAACCCCATCTCTACTGAAAACACACAAAAAATTAGCTGGGCGTGGTGGTGCGTACCTGTAATCCCAGCTACTCAGGAGGCTGAAGCCTGAGAATTGCTTGAAACTGGGAGGTGGAGGTTGCAGTGAGCTGAGATCTCACCACTGCACTGCAGCCTGGGCAACAGAGTGAGACTCCGTCTCAATTTAAAAAAAAAAAAAAAAAGGGAGTCGCTCTGTCACTAGGCTGGAGTGCAGTGGGGTATTCTCGGCTCACCGCAACCTCCGACTCCCTGGTTCAAGCGATTCTCCTGCCTCAGCCTCCTGAGTAGCTGGGATTACAGGCACTCACCACCATGCCCAGCTAATTTTTATATTTTTAGTAGAGACGGGGTTTCACCATGTTGGCCAGAATGATCTCGATCTCCTGACCTTGCGATCCGCCCACCTTGGCCTCCCAATTTTTTATTTTTTGAGCCAGGGTCTTACTCTGTTGTCCAGGATGGAGTGCAGTGGTGCAATCATGGCTCACTGCATCCTCAACCTCTTGGGGTCAAGCAGTCCTGCTTGCCTCAGCCTCCCAAAGTGGTGAGATTACAGCCATGACCCACTGTGCCCAGCCAACATGAACAATTTCAGAAGCAGGAAAAGGACAAGGGAGAGAGAGCCCTTGGGGGTAAGGTAGCAACGACTCAGGTAAGGTAGGGTGAGGGAATCTGGGGACAGGGTGCAGGAAGAAGCGCAGACTTTGTGTGTGTTGTATTCTTACACAGAGCCATTGTCTCGGCCTTGGGTCAGGACACAGAAATAGTACAGGCCACCTGGGAATCCCAGCTGGTTACTAGGTACAGGAAGGAAGAAAAGCAACAGCAGCAATGTTTCCACTGGAACAGTTGCCCAGAAGGCACCCAATGTCTAGTGCTACAGTGTAGCAGAGGTATCACATCAGATGCCTTGGCCGGCTGGCCAGGGTCCAAGGTGGGGTAAAGAGGGAGCTGTGCTCAGATCACTGTTCCTCTCTTTCCTCTGAAAATCAGTCCTTGTACCCAAAAGTCAGGGACCAGGTCCTAGCCTCTCTTCAAGAAGCCAAGCCAAGCATCTTAGAATCTTTTTTCTTTTCTTTTTTTTTTTTTTTTGAGACGGAGTCTGGCTCCGTCATCAGGCTGAAGTTCAGTGGTGTGATCTTTGCTCACTGCAACCTCCACCTCCCGGGTCCAAGCGATCCTCCTGGCTCAGCCTCCCGAGTTGCTGGGACTACAGGTGTGCACCACCACACCCAGCTAATTTTTGTATTTTTAGTAGAAACAGGGTTTCACCATGTTGACCTCGTGATTGAGAGATCAAGACCATCTGGCTAATGACAGAGCCTAGTGACAGAGCGACTCCCTTTTTTTTTTTTATTGAGACGGAGTCTCACTCTGTTGCCCAGTCTGCAGTGCAGTGGTGAGATCTCAGCTCACTGCAACCTCCACCACCAGTTTCAAGCAACCTCGTGATCCACCTGTCTTGGCCTCCCAAAGTGCCAGGATTACAGGCGTGAGCCACTGTGCCCAGCACATCTTAGAATCTTGAGCTGAGGAACCTTTAAAAGTCTGATCTCCTAAGTTTGAGTGTATATTAAAGCACCATAGTATTTGTAAATGCTTTCCTATTTATTTATTGTAGAGACAGTCTCACTACATCGCCCAGGTTGGTCTCAAACTCCTGGCTTCAAGCAGTCCTCTGGTCTTGACCTCCGAAAGTGCTGGAATTATAGGTGTGAGCCACCTTGGCCATACTTTTTTTTTTTCTTGAGGTGGAGTCTCGCTATTGCCCAGGCTGGAGTGCAGCAGCGTGATCTCCGCTCACTACAACCTCCAACTCCTGGGTTCAAGGGATTCTCCTGCCTCAGCCTCCCAAGTAGCTGGGACTACAGGCACATGCCAGCATGCCTGGCTTGTATTTAGTATTTTTAGTAGACAGGGGGTTTCACAGTGTTAGCCAGGATGGTCTCGATCTCCTGACCTCGTGATTCGCCTATCTTGCCCTCCCAAAGTGCTGGGATTACAGGCATGAGCCACTGCAACCACCCTTTTTTTTTTCTTAAAGATTAAAAAAAAAAAAGTCCCATTCTCAGAGATTTTGATTAGGTGGACTAGAAGAGACATTCCTCTAATAGTTCCACCAGTCACGGGAACAAGAAGGGCACATCGGGAAATGCCACATAGGAAATGGTATTGCCAAAAGCCAAAGGCCATGAGCAGGCAAAAACCAAAGTAAATTCTCTTTAAGTCACAAAATGGGCCAGGTGCAGTGGCTCAAGCCCATAATCCCAGCACTTTGGGAGGCCGAGGCGGGTGGATCACAAGGTCAAGAGATCGAGACCATCCTTGTCAACATGGTGAAACCCCGTCTCTACTGAAAATACAAAAATTAGCTGGGCATGGTGGCGCGTGCCTGTAATCCCAGCTTCTCAGGAGGCTGAGGCAGGAGAATTGCCTGAACCCAGGAGGCGGAGGTTGCGGTGAGCCGAGATCACGCCATTACACTCCAGCCTGGGTAACAAGAGTGAAACTCTGTCTCAAAAAAAATAAATAAATAAAAATAAGTCACAAAATGAAGGATACAGCTTTCTTTATTTATTTTTTTTGTTTTTTTTTTTGAGTCAGTTTCACTCTTGTTGCCCAGACTGGAGTACAGTGGCAGGCATGATCTCGGCTCACTACAACCTCTGCCTTCCTGATTCAAGAAATTCTCCTGCCTCAGCCTCCTGAGTAGCTGAGATTACAGGCGCCCATGACCACGCCCAGCTAATTTTTATATTTTTAGTACAGATGGGGTTTCGCCATGTTGGTCAGGCTGGTCTTGAACTCCTGACCTCAGGTGATCCATCCACTTTGGCCTCCCAAAGTGCTGGGATTACAAGTGTGAGCCACCGTGACCGGCCATATAACATCTTTCAAAAAGAAATACTAGTGAGAAAGGCAAGTTACTCAGTTGATGGGCTCAGGTTAACCACCAGCACCATCTACTCTCCCTACATCCTTTCCTGTGATTTGCTATGAGAAGTATGGCTGCCCTTGGGAAGGTCTTTGTCTGACAGGTACAGAACCTTAGTCTGAGAAGTAGAGCTCAGACCCTAGGGGAGAATGGGCCACTGCCCCAGGGAGCTCCCTGTGGTTGACAGACAGCTGGACAACACACTCTGCTAAATGGAAGTTAATGGCTGAAAGTGAATATGGTACTTGCTGTAAGGAAATTAAGCAAACTTCACTGTAGTGAGTTCTTTCAGGTCCTCTTCAGATACCCCTTCAGTACGGGGAGACGTGGACCAGAACAAGCCTTCTCTAGCTTGCTCAGAGTGCTAAGGTCCTAAGTCTCTGGGGGAAGGATATGACAAGACCCTCCTCTTTCCCTTCTTGGCTTCAGGAGGTCCTTCTGGCTTGATCTAGAGCCTGTCTGAATTAAGGTCTCTAGCCCTCACCTCACCTCTAGGTTAGAGTTGTCTCCCAGTGCAAATAGGAAACACTCTCCAGAAGGCATGCAGGGGGAGTAGCCTGGAAATGGGATGACCTCCTCCTCACTCCTATTGTATCTTCTGCCCCTACCCCCAGCTGCCCTGTCAAACCCTGTTCCTGACAGATGAGGAGAAGCGTCTGCTGGGGCAGGAAGGGGTTTCTCTGCCCTCTCACCTGCCCCTCACCAAGGTAACATGCTTCCCCTAAGGGCATCCCAACCCAGGGGCCTCACCATGACTTCTGAGGGGCCAATATCCCAGAAGTGTTGGGGAGTTGGGGGCAGGTGAAAGACCCAGGATTCACACATCCTGGGCCTCCAGGCAGAGGAGAGGGTCCTCAAGAAGGTCAGGAGGAAAATCCGTAACAAGCAGTCGGCTCAGGACAGTCGGCGGCGGAAGAAGGAGTACATTGATGGGCTGGAGAGCAGGTATGCCTGGGTTACTTCTGGCTTCCTGTGGACCATGTCTGGGCCCCCTTCCTCACCACAGCTGGTAAGATAAGGGACTCAGGTTGCTGAGCCTTGTCCTACCTCCCCACACTCTAGGGTGGCGGCCTGTTCTGCACAGAACCAAGAATTACAGAAAAAAGTCCAGGAGCTGGAGAGGCACAACCTGTGAGTGAAAGCTCTGTGTGGGTGTGTACTGAAGGCAGGGAGGCACAGCACACGGGCACCATTCTTGGCCCTTTTACCCAGAAGATCCTAACTCTTCATTCTTCCTTTCCCAGCTCCTTGGTAACTCAGCTCCGCCAGCTGCAGATGCTAATCGCTCAAACTTCCAACAAAGCTGCTCAGACCAGCACTTGTGTTCTGGTACCACTAGTCTTTCTACTCCCATCTCCCCCCACCTCCACCATCTCACCCACATTTCTATCCTTACACCCCCACTACCTGGCCAGATCTACTTCCCACATTCCATAACCTCAGCTGGCCTCTGTTCACTCTGCCCTACTCCCTTCCTCTATTCCTCTTGCTTCCTCCCAGATTCTTTTTTCCCTGGTTCTCATCATCCTGCCTAGCTTCAGTCCATTCCAGGGCCAACCAGAAGCTGGGCCTGAGGATTACCAGCCTCACGGAGGTGAGAGGCAAGGGCAGAGAGCGACCCCTGGCTGAGCAAGGGAGGGGGGCTCCATTCTCCAAGGTCCTCAAGAAGCAAGAGGGAGGTCCTGTCCTGTCTGGGGTATCCCGCCCAGAGGAGCACTCTACTAGTGCCTTCTTTCCTTCACCTCACAGTGACTTCCAGAAATATCCTGACCCACAAGGACATAACAGAAAATCTGGAGACCCAAGTGGAAGAGTCCAGACTGAGGGAGCCACCTGGAGCCAAGGATGCAAACGGCTCAATGAGGACACTGCTTGAGAAGATGGGAGGGAAGCCAAGACCCAGTGGGCGCATCAGGAACGTGCTGCATGCAGATGAGATGTGAGCTGGAACAAACTTTCCCAGCCCACTTCCCAGTCACAAGAAGGAATCCTGGGCTTCCTTATGGCTTTGCTTCCCACTGGGATTCCTACTCAGGTGTCTGCCCTAAGGGGTCCAAACCACTTCAGGACACCCCAGGGGATGTCTTTTAGTCTCTCTCTGCCTGAGGCCCAGTCTGCAGTCCATGAGAGGGTACCTCAAATACTTTTGTTAGGTATCTGTGATTTTATTTCTTCTTTGGGGATAGAGTTGAGGGGAAATAAGTCTTGAGTGAGAAATAAACATTTTAACTGAAATTGTATCCCAGAAGTTTGAAATAAGTAGAAGAGGGGGAAAAACAAGGAGAAAATGGTGGGGAAGACTTGGTAGATTGGGGCCTTAAGTAGCTGCCTCCTGACTTCCTAATCCAAGTTACAGAAGGGAAGGAAACTATTTTATTCTTTTTATTCTGCTCATTAATGATCTGGAAGAAGATGGGGAAAAGGGGCTATCATCACAAGGCTTCAAAGAACCAAGGGTGCAAATCAGTCCATTTCACTTTCACTGTCTGAGATCGGGTCTCTAAGACCCAGGATAAAAGGGTATAATGTAGCTATATGGACTCGATCTGCTTCCGGACCTTTTCCAGAGCCTTTCTGTCCAGCTGTCGCTGACGAATGATGACAAGACAAGCGAAGATCAGGGCCACACACACAACAGCCCCTTCGAACTTCCAAAACAAGTGTTGTTCCATCAGAGCTGAGCGGCAGCTGAGGGCAGGAAAGAATAGTTATTCCTGGGGAAGGCCAGAGAGCTTCTCCCTCTAATCTCCCTTCCACTTCAGCCTAGCCAGGATACGTTCAAAAGGAAATCACAGCCAGGCTTCTATGATGTGTATAGTACATAAGTTCCTCTCAGATCGATCATTTCATTTATTCTCTGGTGGAATAAGCAGAGCTTGTATTCACCAATTTTACTGATGAGAAAATATGGCCAATAACAGTGCTGAGGAGTAGAGCTGGGACTTGGGTTCAAATAATTTGGCTTCAAATCTGGTCTTTTTTCTTCTCCTTTTTTTTTTTTTTTTGAGATGGAGTCTCACTGTGTCACCAGGCTGGACTGCGGTAGCGCAATGTTGGCTCACTGCAACCTCCACCTCCTGGGTTCAAGAGATTCTCCTGCCTCAGCCTCTTGAGTAACTGGGATTACAGGCATGTGCCACCACACCCAGCTAATTTTTGTAGTTATTTTTTTAGTAGAGACAGGGTTTCACCATGTTGGCCAGGATAGTCTTGATTTCTTGACCTTGTGATCCACCTGCCTTGGCCTCCCAAAATGTTGGGATCACAGGCGTGAGCCACCACACCCGGCCTCTTCTTTTTTGAGACACAAGTCTCACTCCATTGCCTAGGGTGGAGTGCGGTGGCATGATTTCGGCTCTCTCTAACCCCTTAACCCCTGCCTCCCAGGTTCAAGGGATTCTCCTGCCTCAGTCTCCCAAGTAGCTGGGATTACAGGTGCCCGCCATGCCACACAGCTAATTTTTTTTTTTTTTTGAGACAGACTGTGACTCTGTTGCCCAGGCTGGAGTGCAATGGCACTATCTTGGCTCACTGCAACCTCCACCTCCCGCGTTCAAGCGACTCTCCTGCCTCAGCCTCCTGCAGAGCTGGGGTTACTGGCATGCACCACCATAGCCAGCTAATTTTTTTGGCATTTTTAGTAGAGACGGGGTTTCAGCATGTTGGTCAGGCTGGTCTCAAACCCCTGAGCTCGTGATCTGCCTGCCTTGGCCTCCCAAAGTACTGGGATTACAGGTGTGAGCCACTGTGCCCAGCCCCGTCTTCTTTCAAATATTCCATGCTAACCCCAGACCAGGGGAAAAGGTGTGACCATCTACCTAAAGTCATGGGAACAAAGAAGGTGATCTCCAAGAAGAGAAACGGCACTCACCTTTTGAACTCATTTCTCTTAGATGAGCTGCATGTGATTTTCTCCACGTACCCTGTGGGACCACACTCGGGGGTGGTTTTCTGCCAGGAGGAAAGGACCAAAACACATATTAGGAAGGGGCAATGGGAGAAGCAAAAAGGTGGAGACGCCCAACTGCTATGCTTTGGAGTTGGTAGGCAACAGAGAGCTAATGAAAGAGTTCTGATGTGGACAGTGGAGGTGGTGGTTGCATGATTACAAATATATGTTAGAACACTTCAGGGGCAACAGTCTAGGAGAGGCAGGGCATTCCATTCCAGAGCATACTATAGTAAAATGAATGAAACATAGTTATCAGTTGAGGCCGGGCATGGTGGCTCAGGCCTGTAATCTCAGCACTTTGGGAGGCTGAGGTGGGTGGATCATTTGAGGTCAGGAGTTCGAGACCAGCCTGACCAACATAGTGAAACCCCGTCTTTACTGAAAATATACATAACGCAATCAAGGCAGTTGCAGGTGGGCAAAAAAAAAAAGGATGAAAAAAGAAAAAGAAAATACAAAAATTAGCTAGGTGTGGTGGCATGCTTAGTAGTCCCAGCAACTCGGGAGGCTGAAGCAGGAGAATAGCTTGAAATGGGGAGGCAGAGGTTGTGGTGAGCTGAGATTGCACCACTGCACTCCAGCCTGGACAACAAGAGCGAGACTCCATCTCAACAACAACATAGTTATCAGTTGAATACTGCCATTAGCTTGGAAAGAAAGGGGCATATTTTGGGGGAAACACGAGTACAGATTTGGACATACACTGACTGCAAGGAGAAGGAAAAAAAGATGCAAAGGCAGCTTAATAAGACTTGGGGACAGTTTGGATGTTAAAAATAAATGTAGAATACTCACAGCCTGGAAACTAGAGCATGGAGAGCACTCTTCTGACACCACAAACTCTCCCACCAGCCAGCATGGCAAATTTGAGGTGCTCACTGAAAGGAAAGAGAAATGCCAACCCCTGACCATTCGGGAAACATTTCTCCCAAGGGCTCTGCCCATCTAACTTCCCAGCACAGGGCTTGCCCTCATTCTATGTGGTGCCGCCCTTTTCCACCTTTGCTCTTGGTATACGGGGAAGATACTAAAACCAAAACCAAACGACGCCAAGTGTCGAGTTCCCAGAAAATCACCCACCTGACAGCTTCTCCTCCAGCACTGGAGCCTCTGCTTGGCTGTAGCGGAGTGGGGGGAAGGGGCAAAAATCAAAATCCAGAAAATAGGACACCCCCTTCTTCTCTGTCCACGGACAAGGTCTCCCCCAGCCCCGGGACCGGGAACGATTCTGTCCTCCAGTGACCTCCTTTTCCCTCCCATTACCCTCTCCTTACCAGAGCTTTAAGGTGAAAGCACAGAGCAACCAGCAGAGGCGGCGGCCCTGGGGGAGGCCATGCCTCCCCGCGCCCGCAGGCATGGAGCGCCCAGTGTCGCACCTGTCGGAACAGAGGGACCTACTCCACCGGCCTCGTGCCTCCGTCGGAGCGCAGAGGCTGCACTTACTCTGCAGCCCTCCCAGAGGTTCCAGGTCAGGGCGGGAAAGGCCGGAGTTGCCTAACGGGAAGAGGTTCTATCGGGACATCCCCGTTGCCACACCGAGAAAAATCTTCACGCATTTGCCGGATAGGGAGGCGAGCGCCTTCTGCGCGGCCCGCAGGGCGCTGGACGAAGCACCGGCGGGGACGCGCGGCCCTAGCGCCTGCTCACCTCCGCTTCCGCCCCCGACGCAATCATCTTGACCCGTGGAGGATTGCCTTTGCACGGGGCCGGTGTTGCGGGGCGCGTCGAGTAGTCGCCCGCTGGGGCTTGTAGTTTTCCGCGGTCGGTAGCGCCTCGCCCGCTGCTCCCTGGGAATGGACTCGGCGCCCCATTGCATTATGGTCCCGGTAGTCTTTGCGAGAAACGGCCAATGGCGGTTGCCGAGGCTCGTCTGGATTCTCGGCTCGGTGCTCCCTGGCTGACGCCTGTTTGTTCATTCTGGGCTAGGTGAGCAGGGACGATACGTCGCCCTCTCAGAACTTTGCTCCCTCCTTTTTTTAATTTTTTTGAGACGGAGTATCGCTCTTGTTACCCAGGCTGGAGTGCAATGGCGCGATCTCGGCTCACCGCAACCTCCGCCTCCTGGGTTCAGGCAATTCTCCTGCCTCAGCCTCCTGAGTAGCTGGGATTACAGGCACGCGCCACCGTGCCCAGCTAATTTTCTGTATTTTTAGTAGAGACGGGGTTTCACCATGTTGACCAGGATGGTCTCGATTTCTTGACCTCGTGATCCACCTGCCTCGGCCTCCCAAAGTGCTGGGATTACAGGCTTGAGCCACCGCGACCGTCTTGCTCCTTCCTTAAAACCCTAGGAGTCATGATCAACTTCAGTTTCTCTGACATCCTTCCCCAGTCGATCCCGATGGTCCAGTGGAGAAGCTGTGTTGGAGGTCAAGGGATGAAGGTGAAACCGCTTTCTCGTCCCTACAGAAGCGGAAATATCCGAGACACACGGTGAACGTGAAACTTCCTCCTTGTCTGAGCGCTCCCACTCCGCCACACAGATGAACGGTGTCACCTTCCCTCATGTTACTTGCTAAGCCTACTCCGCAGAGCTGGTCCGTTGCGTAACCTCTTAAAATATTCTCAACTCTCCCTTGCTCCTACATAATGGAATAGTTAAGTGCAAGGAGAAAAGCATGAGATTTGAAGTTCCAAGAAGTGGTGGTTATTAACTCCATGATCTTAGGATAGTATCTTTCTCTCTCTCTTTTTTTTATTTTTTTTTTGCGACGGAGTCTTGCTCTGTCACCAGGCTGGAGTGCAATGGCGCAATCTCAGCCCACTGCAACCTCCGCCTCCTGGGTTCAAGCGATTCTTCCTCCTCAGCCTCCTGAGTAGCTAGGACCGCAGGCGCGTGACACCACACCCAGCTAATTTTTTTGTATTTTTAGTAGAGAGGGGTTTCACCGTGTTGGCCAGGATGGTCTCGATCTCTTGACCTTGTGATCCGCCCACCTCGACCTCCCAGTGCTGGGATTACAGGCGTAAGCCACTGCGCCCAGCGATCGATAGTATCTTTCTCTCAATGTTCTGTGTAAAACGGGATGCTAGTGTGCATTTATCAGTACTTTTTCTTGTGAGAGGCAAATGAAATGTATCTCCGTTTTATGAATAAGTTCAGAGAGTACAAGTGACTTGTCCAAGGTCAGCAAGTTAGTGAGTGGGAAAGCTGAGGCTTGAGCCTAGACTGTCAACCCAAGCCAAAGATTCATGCCTGCCTTTCATTGCATGGAGTTATACCTCAATATACACTCAGACCTGCAGTGATTTGACAGGCACTCTGGGTTCATATTTTACTGTCTGATAATGTATTTTCACTTAATTTTATTTTCTTCAGACAGGGTCTCACTCTTTTACCCAGGCTGGAGTGCAGTGGTGCGATCTGAGCTCACTGCAACCTCCTTCTCCTGGGTTCAAGTGATCTTCCCACCTCAGCCTCCCAAGTAGCTGGGACCATAGGCGAGTGCCATCATGCCTGGCTAATTTTTTTGTAGTTTTGGTAGAGACAAGGTTTTGCCATGTTTCCCAGGCTGATCTGGAACTCCTGAGTTCAAGGGATCCACCTGCCTCCACCTCAGCCTTCCCAAAGTGCTGGGATTACAGGCATGAGCCACCATCCTAGGCCTTGGTAATGTATTAATCACTACCCTAATTCTTCCCTAATTTGCCTCCTTCCCTAATTTGCCTCCTCACATATATGTGTTATCTGCAGCCTCCTAAGACATTGGCACCGTGTGATTTTAGTTTTCTTAGATGCTTGATAGACAAGGAGGTACTTAAATAAACTTCATATAAACATGGGCACTAATAATAATCTAGATCCCACCTTTGAAGATCAAAGGGCTTATTTCCATATTTTTTTCTTGTTAACTCTGCTCCATATTCTCCTCCCCCAAGGTACCTTTCTGGGCTCAAGACTACTGCTTCTACCCTTCCCCACAGGTCTAAGGAATAGAACACTTTATTTTGGGAATAACAGTGTATCTGGCTGGGCACAGTGGCTCACACCTGTAATCCCAGCACTTTGGGAGGCTGAGGCAGGCGGATCACCTGAGGTCAGGAGTTTGAGACCAGCATGGCCAACATGGTGAAACCTCAACTCTACTAAAAATATAAAAACTGGATGGAGTGGCAGGTACCTGTAATCCCAGCTATTCAGGAGGCTGAGGCAGGAGAATTGCTTGAACACAGGAGGCAGAGATTGCAGTGAGCCAAGATCACACCATTGCATTCCAGCCAGGGTGACAAGAGCAAAACTCCATCTCAAAAAAAAACCAAAAAACAGTGTTTCTGATTGTATGTCCCATAAATTCTATTTATCTTCCCATCAGATCTACAGCTGGGTTCTCAAGAGTAGGAACTATCAGACTGTGGAAAGTCCATTGAATGAGAGTCGAAAAAAATAAAACCCTGATGAGGTCTGAACTTTCATTTTGCCGTTTTTTGTTTGTTTGCTTGCTTTTTTTTTTTTGAGATGGAGTTTCGCTCTTGTTACCCAGGCTGGAGTGCAATGGTGCATTCTTGGCTCACCGCAACCTCTGCCTCCTGGGTTCAGGCAATTCTCCTGCCTCAGCCTCCTGAGTAGTTGGGATTAAAGGCACACGCCACCATGCCCGGCTAATTTTTTGTATTTTTAGTAGAGACGGGGTTTCACCATGTTGACCAGGATGGTCTCAATATCTTGACCTCATGATCCACCTGCCTCGGCCTCCCAAAGTGCTGGGATTACAGGCGTGAGCCACCGCGCCTCGCCTGCTTGTTTTTAACGAGATGGAGTGTGGAGTGTGGCTGTGTTGCCCAGGATGGAGTGCAGTGGCAAGTCACGGCCATCACAATGCACCACAGCCTGCAACTTCTGGTCTTCAGGGATCTTCTGAAGTAGCTAAGATTTCAGACATGTGCCACCATACCTGGCTCTAATTTTCTAATTTTGAATTTGTTTCTCTAAATTATTTGTGAATTTAGAGAATTCACAATTCTCTAAATATAATTCTCTAAATTATATATATATATATATACGCAACACACACGCACAATTTCAGCAAACACAAATAATTTATATATATATACACACACAACACACACACGCACAATTTCAGCAAACACAAATAATTTATATATATATATATATATATATAACTTTTGTATATGTGTGTAGTTGTATGTTACATAAAGTAGGACTTTTTTCCAGTAATATTTAGCTATAATTAAAGTTTGGGCTGAAATCTGCTAGTATCTGTTACTCCTCACCAAATCCTACCTTATCTTTTAACAAACTGTAAGCTCTTGTAAGATTTCACTTCCAGTAACCTTAAAGGCAGCAGAGTGGAGTCTCTACTCTGAAATTAAATAATCTGCCGTGAGGTATGTTGAAGATGTTAGTCTCCTTCCTGGGATCCACAAAGTGCCAGTCTTTCCTCATCTGTTGAGCAAATTAAACCAGCTGGACAGTTTACTACAGAACTCAAACAGCCACAAATAAGGCTTCTCATTACCCCATCAATGCTTGGATACTTACTACATTTATCAAATTGTTACATTTATCAAATTATTATTTCTCCCAGCACCATCAGACTTTTTTTTATTTGAGAAGGAGTTTCGCTCTTGTTACCCAGACTGGAGTGCAATGGCACGATCTCAGCTCACCACAACCTCCACCTCCTGGGTTCAAGCAATTCTCCTGCCTCAGCCTCCCGGGTAGCTGGGACTACAGGCGCATACCACCATGCCCAGCTAATTTTTGTATTTTTAGTAGAGACGGGGTTTCACCTTGTTGACCAGGATGGTCTCCATCTCTTGACTTCGTGATCCACCCGCCTCGGCTTCCCAAAGTGCTGGGATTACAGGCGTGAGCCACCGTGCCTGGCCCAGACTTTTTTTTTTTTTAGTACTATCTTTTGTCAACAGAAACAGCAGCACAGGCTGGGTTCAGTGGCTCACACCTGTAATCACAGCACTTTGGGAAGCTGAGGCAGGAGGATTCCTTGAGCTCAGGACTTTGAGACTAGCCTGAGCAACATGGTGAAGCCTTGTCTCTACAAAAGATACACAAAGTAGTCGGGCACGGTGGCAGCTGCCTGTGTTCCCAGCTATTCAGAAGGCTAAGGTGGGAGGACTGCTTGAGTCTGGGAACCCGAGGCTACAGTGAGCTGCAACTGTACCACTGTACTCCAGCCTGGGTGACAGAGTGAGACCCTGTCTCTAAAAAAAAAAAAAAAAGAAAAACCCTAAGGTGTACCCCCTTCTAAGTGCCAGGCCTTGTATGGGATACCCGGGCTTTTGCAGATGGCAAGGGAGATCATTGCTAAACAATCACCCAAATAAACCTGCATTAAAAAAAAGAGAAACAGCAGCACAGACAAAGACTGCCGCTGACTCTAGGGTAGTGCCATTCACTTCTACACTGGAGAGCTGGAGATTTCTTAATTGCCTTGAACACTTTATCAATGAAAAAAAGCCGTTTATTTTAGGAGATAGGGTCTTTCTCTGTTTTCCAAGCAGTGGTGCAATAATGGCTCATTGCAGCAGTGACCTCCTGGACTCAAGCGATCCTCCCACCTCAGCCTCCCATGTAGCAGGGACCACAGGTGAGTGCCACCATACCTGACTATTTTTTTTTGTAAAGATGGGGTCTCCCTATGTTGTCCAGGCAGGTCTTGAGCTCCTGTGCTCAAGCAATCCTCCCTCTTGTGCTTCCCAAAGTGTTAGGATTACAGATGTGAACCACTGGGCCCGGCCTGAAAAAAAACGTTTTTTGTTTTTGAGATGAGTTTCACTCCATTACCCAGGCTGGAGTGCAATGGTGTGACCCTGGCTCACTGCAACCTCTGCCTGCCAGGTTAAAGCAATTCTCATGCCTCAGCCTACCAAGGAGCAGGGATTACAGGCACATGCCACCATGCCTGGCTAATTTTTGTATTTTTAGTAGAGACAGAGTTTTACCATGTTGCCCAGGCTGGTCTTGAACTCCTGACCTCAGGTGATCCACCTGCCTTAGCCTTTCAAAGTACAGGGATTACAGGTATGAGCCATTGCACCCTTCTTGAATAAAACTTTTTTTTTTTTTTTGAGATGGAGTTTCACTCGTTACCCAGGCTGGAGTGCAATGGCGCGATCTCAGCTCACCGCAACCTCCGCCTCCTGAGTTCAAGCAATTCTCCTGCCTCAGCCTCCTGAGTAGCTGGGATTACAGGCACGCACCACCATGCCCAGCTAATTTTTTGTATTTTTAGTATAGACAGGGTTTCACCATGTTGACCAGGATGGTCTCGATCTCTTGACCTCGTGATCCACCTGCCTCAGCCTCCCAAGATGCTAGGATTATAGGCTTGAGCCCCCACACCTGGCCCTGAATAAAACTTCCAATGGTACATTTTGTCTAAACCAAATCTGATATTTTAATTGATCCTGAAAAAAAAGATCAAATCTGTGAATTACTTTTGCTGTGTAAAAAATACTGTGTATGGTAGACGGGGGCTACATATGTATACTTAAGGATGCTATGCCTCAAGCCTGAATTTTCTTTTGCATTTCCAGTAGTTTTGCCATCTTTGTTACTCAGTAAAGAGCTATTTTTGTTTGTTTGAAATGGTGTTTTGCTCTTGTTGTCCAGGCTAGAGTGCAATAGCGTGATCTCAGCTCACTGCAACCTCCACCCCCAGGGTTCAAGTGATTCTCCTGCCTCAGCCTTCCAAGTAGCTGGGATTACAGGCACCTGCCATTACACCCAGCTAATCTTTGTATTTTTAAAATTTTTAGTAGAGATAGAGTTCTACCATCTTGGCGAGGCCGGTCTTGAACTCCTGACCTCATGATCCACCTGCTTCGGCCTCCCAAAGTTGGGACCTGGCCAATGAGCTGTTTTTGTTAAAATTTACCTGTCTTGGGACTGGGTGCAGTGGCTCATGCCTGTAATCCAGCACTTTGGGAGGCCGAGGCTAGCAGATCACTTGAGCCCAGGAATTTAAGACCAGCCTGGCCAATATGGCAAAACACTGTCTCTACTAAAAACACAAAAATTAGCTGTGCATGGTGGCATGTGCCTGTAATCCCAGCTACTCAGTAGGCTGAGGCAGAAGAATTACTTGATCTGGGGAGGCAGAAGTTGCAGTGAGCCAGGATCGTGCCACTGCACTCCAGGCTGGGCGACAATCTTAAACAAAACAAAACAAACCATTGCTTGACCTTCTGCTTGTAAGTACCACTCAAGGGTTGTATTAACTGACTATTGTGGCCAGGCACGGTGGCTCACGCCTGTAATCCCAGCTACTCGAGAGGCTGAGGCAGGAGGTGAAGGTTGCAGTGAGCTGAGATCACACCACTTCACTCCAGCCTGGGTGAGAGAGCAAGACTCCCTCAATAAATAAATAAAGTAACTGACCATTGTGCCTGGCACGTGGAGATGCTCAATATATATTTAAATTGCTCAGTATACGTCTGTGAATATAAACGTCTCATTTTCCACACCAATAAAAGCAGATATTGATGCCTATTAAATACCTAAACGGATTGCTGGCCGAATCAAGAAGCTTGCAAAAATCACTGGATAAACACGAGGTGCAGTTATGTCCCTGAGGCTAGGGCTGTTAGAGCCCTTCCCTCTTGGAAGTTCTTGTGCTCAGGACAAGGCTCTGCCCACAAACGCATCCAGACCCCACAGTGGAAAGAGGACATCCAGACCTTCACTTTATCTCCTGCTGTTTGCTATTTTCCTTACCAACTGAACAGTGGGGAAGAGACAGAGGTAGGATTAGTCCTGGTTCCACAGAAACCCAGCCTGATTGAGGTAGATCAAACACTTTGGAGACAAAGTAATTGGATTTGTGTGGAGAACAATTCTGACGATAATCCAAGTACCCAAACCAGGAACATTTTTGCAAACGGTGGCCTTTAATACCAAGAAAGACCATGAAAAGTGACAGAACAGGAGCAAATCTTCAGAGTAGTGCGGAGCCAGCCGTTTGCAGGACGCGCTAAACCCTGATGTAGTAACAGAATAATCAGTGTGTTTACATTTACGTTTACTCTGACACCCAGGTAAGGTCTGAAGCCTGAGGCCATCTCCCCTTCCTTTCCTCCTCCCTCTCTTCCTGCCTCCTCACCTCCTTCACTTGCTCAATTTTTCCCTTCCCCTCTCCCTACCTCTCTCTTCTTTCTTTTCTGCTTTTCCCTTTTCTCCTCATTCTCTTTACCATCTACCTGTCTGTCCCTGCAAGCCCCTCTGCTATTTCTCCCCTGCTCACTGCCTCTGTCCTGTTCCCTCAGGTTCAGCTTCCGGGGTGGGGAGGCGAGAAAAGGTCCTCAGCCCAGGGAGCACTTGCTGCTGTTCTTCTTGTCGCAAGTTTTCAGGTCAGTACTAGGAGACTTGTTGCTGTTTCCCTAGAGGGAGAAGGGCACAGGGGTCATGGTGTGAATGGCTGGTTAGGGCATAAATCGTTTGAAGTGAGTCTACCTTCATGAGAAATCTTAGCATTGCTCCTCTCCACAGTTTTTACCAACACACACACACACACACACACACACACACACACACACACACCCCAGAGTTGTACCTAGCCCAGCAAAACCAACTTACTGATCTCCGGCCTCCTGACTTGAGCAAGATGTCCCGGGCCAGGGAACTAAAAGCCTAAAGTGGGGAATGGAGTCAGTTTGGAGGGGAGGACAATCTACCTTCCCATACTTCCTCTCTTGGTAGGGGATGGGGGTGTGGAGCTCACCTCATCCACATTCATACTGGATTTAGCGCTAGTTTCGAAAAATCGGATCCCATGCTCTCGAGCCAACTATAAGAGGTGAAGTGGGAAGGAGAAAATTGAAGGGCAGCAGCCAAGTCCTCTGCAGTGCCACCTCCTCTCAGCCCTCCCAGCCCATTTCTAGAACATTGCTCAGCCTGGCCCTCACCTTATTGGCCTGCTCCTTCTGCACCTTCCTCTTGGCCTCCATGTCACATTTGTTTCCTAGCAAGAGGCGCTCCACCCCAGCCGAGGCATTCTGCGGGAAGACACAAGTAAAAGTTAGATCCTGCCAGCCTGGCACAGTGCCTCACGCCTGTAATCTCAGCACTTTGGGAGGCCAAGGTGGGCAGATCACGAGGTCAGGAGATCGAGACCATCCTGGACATGGTGAAACCCTGTCTCTACTAAAATACAAAAAATTAGCCGGGTGTGGTGGTGCATGCCTGTAGTCCCAGTTACTCAGAAGCTGAGGCAGGGGAATTGCTTGAACCCAGGAGATGGAGGTTGCAGTGAGCTGAGATCGAGCCATTGCACTCCAGCCTGGCGACAGAGCAAGAGTCCATCTCAAAAAAAAAAAAAAAGTTAGGTTCTGCCTATCCTGATGGACCCTTTCATCCTCCAGGTTCTACCCAGTTCCCCAATTTCTTTTGGAGATCCTCACCTCCTTGATGCTTTTCATCCAGTTCTGAATATTCTCAAAAGATTTCTCATCCGTGATGTCGTATACTAGGATAATGCCCTGGGAGATGACAAAATTCACCTTGGACCATATTTCTGTTGAGGCTTCCCACTGCCCTGTAAGTGACCCTGCAAGTTCCATCCATGGGTCTAAACACTAGGCCATGTTGAGCCCGCTGCAATCCACACTGCCCCCCTCCCATTTTTACCTGCCCCAACCCCTGACCCTTTATATTCAAAAACCATATTCTGTTGCCTTCCTCCTTTGCCCAGCCCCACACTTCATACCATGGCTCCACGGTAGTAGGCAGTAGTTATTGTCTTGAATCGCTCTTGGCCAGCCGTGTCCCTAAAGAAGGTTTCATGGGATAGAATAGAGGAAAAAATTATCCAGTGGAGGAATTCTTCCTCTCTCACAAGAATTTAGCTTTTGCAATATGGTGGGACAAGAGAAGAAGGAAACTATAAGGGGGAATGGGATTAAAGACAGTTGAGCTGATTTCCAGAGATGGTAGTGGCCCAAGAAAAAAGATGTCTTTTGCTTAGTCACTGAATGCTTGCTATGTATCAAGCACTGTGTTTGTGTGATCTTACCTAAATCTTTTTTTTTTTTTTTTGAGACAGAGTTTCGCTGTTGTTATCCAGACTGGAGTGCAATGGCACGATCTTGGCTCACCACAACCTCCGCCTCCTGGGTTCAAGTAATTCTCCTGCCTCAGCCTCCCGAGTAGCTGGGACTACAGGCATGCGCCACCATGCCCAGCCAATTTTTGTATTTTTAGTAGAGACGGGGTTTCACCTTGATGACCAGGATGGTCTCAATCTCTTGACCTCGTGATCCACCCACCTCGGCCTCCCAAAGTGCTGGGATTATAGGCATGAGCCACCGCGCCCGGCCCGATTTTACCTAATTCTTACTCTCTCCTTGTAAGACAAGTATTATTGTCCCTATTTTAGAAATGAGAAAACATGCCAGGTGCAATGGCTCATGCCTGTAATCACAGCACTTTGGGAGGCCGAGGTGGGTGGATCACCTGGGGTCAGGAGTTTAAGACCAGCCTGGCCATCATGGTGAAACCCCATCTTTTTTTTTGTTTTTGTTTTTGTTTTTGTTTTTGTTTTTTTTTGAGACGGAGTTTCGCTCTTGTTACCCAGGCTGGAGTGCAATGGCGCGATCTCGGCTCACCGCAACCTCCGCCTCCTGGGTTCAGGCAATTCTCCTGCCTCAGCCTCCTGAGTAGCTGGGATTTTAGGCACACGCCACCATGCCCAGCTAATTTTTTGTATTTTTAGTAGAGACGGGGTTTCACCATGTTGACCAGGATGGTCTCGATCTGTTGAACTCGTGATCCACCCGCCTCAGCCTCCCAAAGTGCTGGGATTACAGGCGTGAGCCACCGCGCCCGGCCCCTGAAACCCCATCTTTATAAAAAAAAGAAAGAAAAAAAAAAGACCAACCTGGCCAACATGGTGAAACCCTGCCTCTACTAAAAATATAAAAAATTAGCCGGATGTGGTGGCAGGTGCCTGTAATCCCAGCTATTTGGAAGGCTGAGGCAGGAGAATTGCTTGAACCCAAGAGGCAGAGGTTGCAGTGAAGCGAGATTGCTCCACCGCACTTCAGCCTGGATTACAAGAACAAAACTCCATCTGAAAAAAAAAAAAAAAAAAAGCCCGGTGCAGTGGCTCAAGCCTGTAATAATCCAAACACTTTGGGAGGCCAAGGCGGGTAGATACAAGGTCAGGGCTTCAAGACCCAGCCTGGCCAAGATGGTAAAAATACACAAAAATTAGCCGAGTGTGGTAGCGGGTACCTGTAAACTACTCTCGAGGCTGAAGCAAAGAATTGCTTGAACCTGGGAGGCGGAGGCTGCAGTGAACCGAGATCGTGCCATTGCACTCCAGCCTGGGAGACAGAGCGAGACTCCATTATCAAGAAAAAAACAAAAGGTCGGGCACAGTGGCTTATGCCTGTAATTCCAGCAATTTGGGAGGCCAAGGCAGGTGGATCAAGAGGTCAGAAGTTCAAGACTAGCCTGGCCAACATGGTGAAATCCTGTCTCCAATAAAATACAAAAAATTAGCTGGACATAGCTTGTGCCTGTAGTCCCAGCTACTCAGGAGGCTGAGGCAGGGGAATCGCTTGAGCCCAGGAGGCAGAGGTTGCAATGAGCCAAGATCACACCACTGCACTCTAACCTGGTGACAAAGACTCCATTTAAAAATAAAAAAAGAGGGCCGGGCGCGGTGGCTCAAGCCTGTAATCCCAGCACTTTGGGAGGCCGAGGCGGGTGGATCACAAGGTCAAGAGATCGAGACCATCCAGGTCAACATGGTGAAACCGCGTCTCTACTAAAAATATAAAAAATTAGCTGGGCATGGTGGTGCGCGCCTGTAGTCCCAGTTACTCAGGAGGCTGAGGCAGGAGAATTGCCTGAACCTAGGAGGCGGAGGATGTGGCGGATTGCGCCATTGCACTCCAGCCTGGGTAATGAGCAAAACTCCGTCCCCCAAAAAAATAAATAAATAAAAATAAAACAGGAAACAGATTTGGATAGGTTGAATAATTAATGAAGGTCAGGCAGCAGATAAGTAAAAGAACCGGATTTGAGCACCAGTCTGCGCTGATATGTCAAAGCACAATGCCTCCACTAAGCTTAATATCACTTAAACACCTTCAGGGTCTGTACTTGGCTTTCTGGACTCACCATGTTTTGGAGAAAACACTAGACTTGAGTCAAGTCTGAATTCCGCCATTGCTATTTAATTGCTCACAGCCTGTTTCCACATTATAACCCAACAGTTGTTTGTTGTCAAATTAAGAGAATGCTCTGCAGCCAGAGGCAAGAGTTACAAAAAAACTGAAACTAGTTGAGAGGGCAGGAAGAGAGATGGAAGGGCAGCTGAGTGCATCAAGAGAAATAGATTAGAAGTGCTAGAAAGAGCCACCGGGAAAGGAAGAGAAATGAAACAAAATAGAAGGAAAAGCCTGTGGGAGGCAAATGGGGAAGTCTGGCTGGGCTTCCCAGGGATCCACTCACCAGACTTGCAGTTTGATCTTCTTCCCCTCTATATCCACAGTGCGGATCTTGAAGTCAATTCCTGGGGGTAGAGGGTGTGCACTGAAGTTGGGACATGCATGCACACATGTAAAAGTGTGATGGGAGGGACAGGAACCGAGCAGTGTCAGCAACAGAAATTCTGCAGGGGAGGCACTTGGGGAGCAATCTTGTTGGAAATGCCAAGCTAAGAGAATTTTCCCAAAGCTGTATTTGTACAGCAAGAATACTAATTTTACTTATATTTTATGGATTTTGGGAGGGGGAAGGTGTGAAAATTCTGCATGGAGGCTTAAGATTCTTAAGCCACCTCTTGGGTCCATTCATATATGCCAGCTGACAACTCTCTGAATTCAGTCTCTCTCCCCCGCCCCAAAATTACTTTCACATTCCTCTTTTCTTAGAGCCTTCTACTACTGGAATGCCACCCGCCTTCCTCGAAAAGAGTAAGGAAAAAAAGTAGCTGAAGCCAGTCTATGTGAATTAACTAGTGGGCCAAACTTGGCACTAGGAAAGTCTGAGGCTGAACAGGATTACTCTTGAGACAATTAGGAAAGAGGGGCATTTTTCCTTTTCCTTTGTAACCAGAATTGTCATGAGTCTTCCTATTTCCCAAGCCAGAGGAGATGAAGAAGGATGAGAAGGGAGGAGGGGAGAGAGTGTTCTTCTTAGTAGAAACTTGGGCACCTCCCCCAAGCCTGCTGGGGGCCTCTGGGAGGAGATGAGTCACCAGGCTGACTCAGAGACCCCAAAAGTCCCCTCATTTCCATGTCCGTCACCAAGCTGGCTACGCTACGTATTCATGCTCACAGTCCTTAGGCCACTCTCCAGCACACCCAGCCACCTTGTTCACTCTTCCCAAACTCCTGTTCAGCTGAGGTGCAGGAAGAGTGGGGTGGGGAAACTGGGAAGTAGGTGGAGAGGTGGGGACGCAGTGGGAGAGTTTTAAGCTCAGCAGGACTGAAAGAGGCTGGTGGATCTGGAGAAAACTATGTGTCCCAGAGGGATAGAGGAAATGTGGAGAGCGGATCAAGAGAGTTCTAGGTGGTGAGGATGGGGAAGAGGGGCTTAGAGAAAATAGATAAGAGTTCTTGTGGATTTGGAGAGGCGAAGGAGATGGTACCAAGAAAATGAGGGGCTGGCAGCATTTGAAGAGTTACCTGAAGGCCTCAAAGAGGTGAGAGGTTTGGTTAACTATACAGAGACATGCAGGGGGAGGAGTCAGAGCCAGGGGTTGAGGGACTAGAATTTAGGAGCCTTACTGTAAGGGGACTGATAAGTGGGGTCACTAGTAAACCGGGAGCCTGAGAATGAGGTCACAGGAGAGTCGGGGTCTGGGACATGGCCAGCGGGCTCACCGATGGTGGAGATGTAAGTGTTGTTGAAGTTGTCCTCTGCAAAGCGAATGATCAGACAAGTCTTGCCCACCCCCGAGTCCCCGATCAGCAGCAACTTGAAGAGGTGGTCGTAGGCTTTGGCCATGGCGGACACCGGGGGAGCCGGGGGTGGGGTGGGGAGCTCCTGGCACTGGTAGGCGGGATTGGACGGTTGGCAAACAGCGGCACGGAGCCCTGGCCAGGAAGTTTTCCTCCCTCTCCGCCCAGGCTCCGGGAAAGAGGAGAGGCGGCACTCCTCCGGGCTCCACCCCCTGCCCGCCCACCCTTACGGGCCGGCCAAGGCGGCCAGTCCGGCCTCTGTTCTCTAGGTTTTCCCTTCCCAGCTTAGGCCGGTCTGTCCCTCTCGCTGTTTTCCATAGCCTTTTTGTAACTGTAGTTGCCCCGCTTACGGCCTTACTCTTCCATTCTGAGGCCAGAGAGGCTAGGGTGAAGGGAAGTAGAGGTTTAACCACGACGAGCAGACGAAGAGAAATTTTAGAGGGATTGGGGAAGGGAAAAGAGTTTTGGAAATAAGGGTGAAGGTAGGAAGGGCACTAGAAACTGACAAAAATTTGGGGCTGAATTTTGGAGGTGCTATCCAACGAAGCTATTCAATGAGTTATGATCGGTTTCCGGGGCCGAGTAAAGGAATTTTAGTGTTAGTGGTCCAAGCCCTTAGTTCTATGGATCCCAATTCCCTTTGAAAAAGCGGGATGGGCAGTAGTAGGTTATTTGTTGAGTCAGTCTGCCCCCTAGTGGAAAAGGATGAAAACGTAAATTATTTATAGAGAATCGACCCCATCACCCCAACGCACACAGCCCCACCTAGACACATCCCGGGGCTTCAGTTGAAACGATCTCCCTTATGGGTCCCCATGTGTGACTTCACTGACCAAATAGCTTAGGAAAACAGAGATTTGAACTAAAAATATTATTCTCCACATGGATCTTTTAATATGGCCTGTTAAGGTGCAGTATTCCTGAAACCTCACTCAATAGGCTGTGAATGTGTAGCCTTGGTAACCAGGAAGCTGAAAATGGACAGTATGGCTATAAAGAAACATGTTTATCTCTGCCTTTATTATTTATTTATTTTAAAGATGGGGTTTCACCACGTTGGTCAGGCTGGTCTTGAACTGCCGACCTCAGGTGATCCACCCACCTTGGCCTCCAAAGTGCTTGGTTTATAGGCGTGAGCCACTATGCCCGGCCTCTGCCTTTAGAAAAAATTATTCTTG
>CM052667.1:36899269-36914133 GCA_028533165.1 Leontopithecus rosalia | reverse complement strand
CCCGTCTCTACTAAAGATAAAAAAAATTAGCTGGGCCCGGTGGCGCGTGCCTGTAATCCCAGCTACTCGGGAGGCTGAGGCGGGAGAATTGCCTGAACCCAGGAGGCGGAGGTTGCGGTGAGCCGAGATCGCGCCATTGCACTCCAGCCTGGGTAACGAGAGCGAAACTCCGTCTCAAAAAAAAAAAAAAAAAAAAAAATTATTCTTGCTATATGTGTGCTGGGGGTGAAAAAAATCCGAAGAAAAAAAGAAAAAATTATTTAGGACCCAGTGTGGTGGCCGAGTGCGGTGGCTCATGCCTATAATCTCAGCACTTTGGGAGTCCTAGCGGGGTGTATTACAAGGTCAGGAGCTTACAGTGAGCTGAGATCATGCTGCTGCACTCCATCCTAGGTGACACAGTGAGACTGTCTCAAAAAAACAAACAAAAAAAAACGGTGCTCACACTTGTCATCCAAGTACTTTGGGAGGCTAAGGTGAGAGGATCCCTTGAGCCCAGGAGTTTAAGACTAGCTTGAGCAACATAATGAGACTCTGCCTCTATAAAATAAATAAATAAGCCAGACATGGTGGTGTGCACCTGTTCTAGCCCCAGCTACTTGGGGGGCAGAGGTGGGCAGATCCCTGGAGCCCAGGAGTCCAGGGCTGTAGTGAGCCATGATTATGCCACTGCTCTCCAGCCTCGGTGATAGCATGAGAGCCTGTCTGAAAAAGAAAAAAGAACTAAAAAAATAATAATAAAGAAAGAAAAAGGGCCGGGCGCAGTGGCTCACGCCTGTAATCCCAGTACTTTGGGAGGCCAAGGCGGGTGGATCACCAGGTCAGAAGATCGAGACCATCCTGGCTAACAATGGTGAAACCCTGTCTTAAAAAAAAAAGAAAGAAAAAAATTATTTTAAATTAATTAATTAATTAATTAATTTATCTGAGACAGAGTTTCGCTCTTGTAGCCCAGGCTGGAGTTCAACAGCGTGATCTTGGCTCACCACAACCTCCATCTCCTAGGTTTAAGCGATTCTCCTGCCTCAGCCTCCCAAGTATCTGGGATTACAGGCATGTGCCACTACCCCTGGCTAATCTTGTATTTTTAGTAGAGATGGGGTTTCTCCATCTTGGTCAGGCTGTTCTCGAACTCCAGAACTCAGGTGATCTGCCCACCTTGGCCTCCCAAAGCGCTGGGATCACAGGCCTGAGCCACCGCGCCTGGTTATCTTTATTTTTTATTTTTTTGACACAGAGTTTTGCTCTTGTCACCCAGGCTGGAGTGCAATGGCGTGATCCCTGGTCACTGCAACCTTCGCCTTCTGGGTTCAATTGATTCTCCAGCCTCAGCCTCCCAAGTAGCTGAAATTACAGGCACCCACCACCAATCCCGGCTAATTTTTCTTTTCTTTTCTTTTTTTGTATTTTTAGTAGAGATGGGGGTTTCCTAGCACTTTGGGAGGTGAGGCGGGTGGATCACAAGATCAGGAGTTCAAGACCGGCCTGGCCAATATGATGAAACCCCGTCTCTATTAAAAATACGAAAATTAGCCGGGCATGGTGGCACACCAGTTGTTCTGCAAACTCACCCTGCAGCACATCAACAAGTGCCCAGAACGTGCTGAGGCACACGCAGGGCCAGCGGTACCAGTGAGCTCTGTGTAAATATGAAGAATGTCAGAAGCAAGGGGCGACTACGTTTCTGCCTGCCGGGTGCACCAGAGAAGGAGGAGGGAGGACCAGATGGACAGTGATGGGCCTCGCCTGCGGGAAGCCTTCTGGGAGCCCATGTCCAGTGATGAGAGGGAGCTCCAAGTGAGGACAGCATGACAGACCTGTATCCACCTGAGCTATTCACCAGAAGGGACCTTGGAGGCAGAGAGGATGCAGATGGGACTGATGGCTTTTTGACAAAGAGGAAGAGAAGGCAAAGCCCCCAAGAGAGAAGGCCACTGATGAGGGCAGAAGGGAGAGGGACATGGACCAGGAGCTGGTCCGGAAGCACGGGAAGAAGCAGTTGGGCTCGTTGTAAAAGAAGTTCAAGAGTCATCACCGCAAACCCAGGAGCTTCAGTTCCTGTAAACGGCCAAGTTAATAAAAGCACATGCTGAGGAAAAAAAATAATAATACAAAATTTGGCCGAGCATGGTGCCTCATGCCTGTAATCCCATCACTTTGGGAGGCCGAGTAGGGTGGATCACGAGGTCAAGAGATCCAGACCATCTTGGCTAACATGGTGAAACCCCGTCTCTACTAAAAATACAAAAATTAGCTGGGCATGGTGACAGGTGCCTGTAGTCCCAGCTACTTGGGAGGCTGAGGCAGGAGAATCTCTTGAACCCGGGAGGTGGAGGTTGCAGTGAGCTGAGATCATGTCACTGCACTCAAAGCCTGGGGACAAAATGACACTCCGTCTCAAAACAACAAGAACAACAGCAACAACAACAACAACAACACAAAATTAGCCAGGCGTGGTGGTGGGCGCCTGTAATCCCAGGTACTCAGGAGGCTAAGGCAGGAGAATTGCTTGAACTCAGAAGGTGGAGGTTGTGGTGAGCTGAGATTCCGTCATTGCACTCTAGCCTGGGCAATAAGAACAACACTAGGTCTCAGAAAAAAAAAAGTGTACTGGTTGTAAGAAGAATCTTTTGGAACTGCACTTATCCTCATCACCTTCTATGTCCATATTTGTCCTTTCTCTTTTTTATTTTTATTTTTTTTTTAAGAGACAGGGTCTTGCTAGCTGCCCAGGCTGGAGTGCAGTGGCTATTCACAGGCACGATCCCACTACTGATTAGCACGGGAGTTTTGACCTGCTCTGTTTCCTACCGGGGCTGGTTCGCCCCTCCCTGATGGCACGATCTCAGTTCACTGCAATTTCCACTTAGGCAACCTGGTGCTCCCCCGCTCCGGGGAGGTCACCATATAGATGCTGAACTTAGTGCGGACACCTGATCTGCATAGTGCACTACAGCCCAGAACTTCTGGGCTCAAGTGATCGTCCCACTTCAGCCTCACGAGTAGTTGAGGCTACAGGCACGTGCCACTGTGCCCAGCCCTTTTTTTTTTTTTTTTTTTTTGAGATGGATTCTTGCTCTGTCACCCAGGCTGGAGTGAAGTGGCACAACTTGGCTCACTGCCACTTCCGCCTCCCAGGTTCAAGCGATTCTCCTGCGTCAGCCTCCTGAGTAGCTGGGATTACAGGTGCGCACCACCATGCCCAGCTAATTTTTTTTTTTTTGTATTTTTAATAGAGATGGGGTTTCACCCTGTTGGTCAGGCTGGACTTGAACTCTTGACCTCATGATCCTCCCACCTTGGCCTCCTACAGTGCTGGGATTATAGCCATCAGCCACATTGCCCGGCCTGTCCCTTCTCAAGCACAACTATTCGATCTCCTTTTGTCCATTCTCTCCCCTCTCATTATCTCCTTGAGTCTTCCCTGGTTTCTTCTCACTGAACAAATCATGTCTCACCTGTCCTATTTATTTATTTATTATTTTTTTGAGACAGAGTCTCGCTGTCTTGCCCAGGTTGGAGTACAATGGCACGATCTCAGTTCACTGCAATTTCCACCTCCCAGGTTCATGAGATTCTTCTGCCTCAGCCTCCCAAGTAGCTGGGATCACAGGCACCCACTACCACACCTAGCTAATATTTTTTGTATTTTTAGTAGAGACGGGGTTTCATCATGTTGGCCAGGCTAGACTTGAACTCCTGACTTCAAATGACCTACTCGCCTCGGTCTCTCAAAGTGCTGGGATTACAGGTGTGAGCCACTGCGTCTAGCCTATTTTCATGTTTTTTAGAGACAGGGTCATTCTACCACCCAGACTGGAGTACCGTGGCACTATCCTAGGTCACTGCAGCCTTAGGCTCCTGGGCCCAAGACATTCTTTTTAGCTTTCCAAGTAGCTGGGACTACAGGCACAAGCTACCACACCTGGCTAATGTTTCGATTTTTTGTAAAGATGAAGTTTCATTATATTGCCCAGGCTGGTCTTGAACTCCTGGCCTCAAGCAATCCTCCCACCTCAGCCCCCCAAAGTGCCGAGATTATACTATGGTGTGGGCCACCATACTCAGCTTCACCAGTCCTTTAAATTCTCTTCAATTTTCGTGAATGAACCTTATAAAAATCCCTGTTATTTTTTCTTTTTATCTTATTTTGCCTGGATCTGGACTTTTTATCCTCAGCAATACATTATTCTTGCTCACCTCTCTGAAGTGTACTTTTGCTGGTGTATACCTACTTTCACTGGAACCTGATTTTTTTTTTTTTAGACAGAGTCTCACTCTTGCTGCCGAGGCTGGAGTGCAATGGCACGGTCTCAGCTCACTGCAACCTCTTCCACCCACGATTCAAGTGATTTTCCTGCCTCAGCCTCCCAAGTAGCTGAGATTACAGGTGCCTGCCACCATGCTGTCAGGTCTCCATATGCAAGCCTGGAGCCTGAAAGTCTGAAGTTCTGCTTGCCTCAGCTGATGTCTCCCATATCCCCCATCCCTCCCCCACCCTTCCTCCCGCCCAGGCAGTCACTATTGTCCCTAAAAGCCCCTCACCCAACCCTGCCATCTTATCTGTTCTCCTGATAATGTAAATACCTCTCACCCAACCCTGCCATTGTAACTGAACTTGTGGTCATGTATACTTGTCCTTGCCCCTACCCCCATCACTGTAACTGAACTTACTCTGCAACACCCCTGCCCCCCAAGAAAGTACCCAAACCTATAAAACCAACTCCTATCCATTTGCTAATGCCCTTTTTGGCCTTAGCCCACCTGCACCCAGGTGAATAAACAGCCATGTTGCTCACACAAAGCCTGTTTGGAAGGACTCTTCATTCAAAGCGCGCGTTTTTCAACACGAGGCCGGTTAATATTTGTATTTTAGTAGAGACGGGGTTTCACCACGTTGGTCTTGAACTCCTGACCTCAAGTGATCCACCCGCCTTGGCCTCCCAAAGTGCTGGGATAACAGGCGTGAGCCACCGCACCTGTTGTTAAATATGGGTAAATTAAACCAACAGAAAAAGAGTTAGGAATATAAGTAAATTCTGAACACTGCACTGGCCTCTGAAAAAGAAAGAAAGAAAGAAAAAAGAATATAGGTAATTAAAAAATAGTACAGAAGCCAGGTGGTGCAGTGAGCCAAGATCGCACCACTGACTCCAGCCTGGGCGATAGAGGGAGACTGTGTCTCATAAATAAATAAATATTTTTTTTAATAGGCCGGGTGCGGTGGCTCACCCCTGCAATCCCAGCACTTTGGGAAGCCGAGGCGGGCGGATCACGAGGCCAAGAAATCGAGATCATCCAGGCCAACATGGTGAAACCTTGTCTCTACTAAAAAATACAAAAAATTAGCTGGGCGTGGTGGCGCGCGCCTGTAGTTCCAGCTACTCGGGAGGCTGAGGCAGGAGCATTGCTTGAACCTGGGAGGCGAGATTGCAGTGAACCGAGGTCGCGCCACTGCACTCCAGCCTGGCGCCTGGTGACAGAGTGAGACTCTAGTCTCAAAAAAAAAAGGAAAAAAAGTACATAACTCTGGGATATGGCTCCTTCTCCTTGGTGTTTTCCTCACTTTCCTATTAGGCTTCAATTGTCAAGATATGGCACAAAATTTTAAAAGTGTCCATTTATCCCTTGATAGTGATCAAACGCTGACCTCAAGATAGCAAGGTAGCCCTCTCAGCATGGCGACGCATCTGTGTCACAACCATCAGTTAAAGACCTTCCGAAAATGACAGCTCCCTTGTCTCCCCACCGCGGCAGACCCAACTATGACCTTCCAAACATGGCGGCACAAGAGTCTGCGTCATGTCCTGTCGTGTGTCCAATATAAGGGGCAGGATTTCCGCTTTCGCTCCTTTCCGGCGGTGACGACCTACGCACGAGAACATGCCTGTGAGTGCTTTGGTCCAGGTTTCGGCGGAGATCTCGCTCTTCTGTCCGCACGCTCCCCTCACGCTGATTTCGGATCGCAGAGGGTCCTCATTTGCCCTCTGCACTTAGGACATTAACTCCAGGGACCGCAGCGGCCCACGGGCCACCCGCATAGACGGGAGCGGAGAGGAGATAAGATGGCGGCCCAGCTGCGCAGACACCAGGGGCGGCGAGGGGCGAGCTCTCCCCGGTGTGTGACAGTTGGGGCTGTTTTCGAGCATCCCATTTTCGCCGTTGGTTTCTAAATCTCTGCATTTCTGTTCCTCTTAGCTAGCAAAGGATCTCCTTCATCCGTCTCCGGAAGAGGAGAAGAGGAAACACAAGAAGAAACGCCTGGTGCAGAGCCCCAACTCCTACTTCATGGATGTGAAATGCCCAGGTGAGGAGACGGCTTGCTGTAGTGGGGAAAGCACTGGACCTCAACACTTGGAAAAAGTTGAGTGAGCTGTGTCGTATTCGTGAAGCTGTCCAGCAGCTTCAGTTCCTTCGTCTGTGAAAAATTTTTCCTTATATTCTTAAAATTAGGATGTATGAGACTGGCAAAGTTTTGCATCTTAGGAGGAGTGATTCATTTCAGCGTGATCCCCCATCACATTTCACATCCAATCCCTATCTTTTTGTGTTGGGAAACAGTAATGGATGACGAGTTGGGCATAAATGCAGGAAAGATACGGCTGTAGTAGAGGAAAAAAATGTTATCTGTTTTTCTTTCAGGATGCTATAAAATCACCACGGTCTTCAGCCATGCACAAACGGTAGTTTTGTGTGTTGGCTGCTCCACTGTCCTCTGCCAGCCTACAGGAGGAAAAGCAAGGCTTACAGAAGGTAAATGATTTACTAATGTGATTTGGGCTTTTTCTTTTTGTTTTTTTTTTGTTTTGTTTTGAGTTTTTGCTTTCTAGAAATGAAAACACTTCTCAGGATCTTTCAATTTTTGTTTTTCTTTTTTCTTTGGATTTTTCAATCTTATAGTGACAAAGATTGTGTATAATGTAAACTTTCAGACACGAAGTGTTGGATTTGATGGTTTTTTTCTTTAAGTAGATACTACCAAAAACTATATACTAATCTCAAAGCACGACTGTCTAAAGCTGGGGTCAATGGGCAGTAAAAGGGCTCAAGTTGACATGAAGTGACCCAAATGATATAAATGATTCGATAGCTAAGACTTCAGAAAAATAAAGATGTAGCTTTCTGTGGGTGGATCACCTGGCATCTGCTTGTTTTGTGGGGGAGGTGGGCAGAATACCTGTGCTGTCATCAGCTAATCTCTGAACCTTTTTCCTCCAGGATGTTCTTTTAGGAGGAAGCAGCACTAAAAGCACTGAATCAAGATGAGTGGGAAACTATCTCAATAAACACATTTTGGATAAATCCTGTTTATTGTCTTGTTTAACTGTTAGGAAGTTCCTGTCTCAAGTATTCAGGGTAACCAGAAAGAGAAGATTAGAGTCAGTTTGGGCAAGTAAGTGGCCACTTACTTTAAAAATCCGTTTGGGGGCATTTTAAACCACCTAGGCTCATTGGGTAAAATTTTGTTGAGACAGTCTCCCTCTGTTGCCTGGCACCGCAACCTCTACCTCCCTGGTCAAGCAATTTTGCCTCAGCCTCCGGAGTAGCTGGGACTGCAGGCACATGCCACCATGCCCAGCTATTTTTTGTATTTTAGTAGAGATGGGGTTTCACCATGTTGGCCAGGATGGTCTGGCTGCCTTGGCCTCCCAAAGTGCTGGGATTACAGGCAAGAGCCACCTTGCCCGGCCTGTTTTTTTTTTAAACTGGTCTTCTAACTGGCCTCAGGTGATCCACCTGCCTTGGCCTCCCAGAGTGCTGAGATTATAGGCATGAGCCACTGTGCCTGGTCGTGTGTGTTTTGAGGCAGTCTTGCTTTGTTGCCCAGGCTGGAGTGGCTCAATCTTGGCTCGCTGCAACCTCTGCCTCGGGTTCAAGTGGTTCTCTGCCTTAACCTGTGAAGTAGCTGGCTCTACAGGTGTACATGCCACCACACCCATCTACTTTCTGTATATTTAGTAGAGACAGGGTTCCACCATATTGGCCAAGCTGTTCTTAAACTCCTGACCTCAGGTGATCCACCCATTTCAGCCTCCCAAAATGCTGGTGTTACAGGCATAAGCCACCTCGCCTGACCATGTATTATTTATTTTTTAAGGGAAGGGGGAAGCTGTGTATGTTTTTTTTTTTTTAACCAATTTTTTTTTAGAATTAAGAGCTGACATACTCTGCAACACAATCCAACACACCAGTTTTAAGAAACAGGGTCCTTTATAGTTCTTAGAAGGCTTGACCGGAAACTGTAGAAGTTGCTGTTAGGCTTTTTGTTTAGGACTAGAAATCTTCATTCCCCTATAGTTAAAAGGAATTTGTCCAATAGAGGTTACTTCCTTATACTCCATAACCAATGTTGCAGCCGACTTTGGGCTGCTGGAGGCTGTGGACTCATGAAGGGAGAGGGAGAACTTGTGTTAAGAGAACCTAGAAGTAAACAGGGAAAGGTTAAGTAAATTAAATGTGTATATCTGAGCTTTTCAAAGATAAGGACAGATTTTTTTACCTGGCTGTGGTGTTCCTAGAGTTGGTACATACACAACTGGAACTGTTTGAATCTTGTTTAGGAAGGCGTTGTACGCTGGAAAAAGGACAAAGGAAATGTCACAAATGGCATGTCTGAGGAAGGCCTTAAAAAGGGCAAAGTCAACTCTAGAGTGAGATTTAATATTGCTAAAGTAATTCTTCAAAATAAGTAATAGTAATACACTATCAAATGAAGTATTTAATCCCAATTTAATCCAATTTAAAACGTTTTTTTAGGCTGGGTGTGGTGGCTCATGCCTGTAATCCCAGCACTATGGGAAGCCGAGACCAGCGGATCACCTGAGGTCAGGAGTTGGGGACCAGCCTGGCCAACATGGTGAAACCTGTCTCCACTGAAAATACAAAAATTAGCTGGGAATGGTCATGGGTGCCTGTAATCCCAGCTACTCCAGAGACCAAAGCAGAATTGCTTGAAACCTGGGCAGCGGAGGTTGCAGTGAGCTGAGATCGCGTCACTGCACTCCATCCTGGGCGACAGAGTGTGAGACTCCATCTCAGATTTTTTTTTTTTTTTTTTTTTTAGTCACAGGATGTCACCGGAGTATAGAGGCAAAATCACTGTTAACTGCAGACTTCTATTCCCTGGCTCAAGCAATCCTGCCTCAGCTTCCCTAGTAGCTGGGACTGCAGGTGTATGCCACCACACCCAGCTAATTTTTAAGCTGTTCTGTAAAGGAGGAGTCTGTTGCCCAGGCTGGTCTTAAATTCCTATCCTCAAGCCATCCTCCCACCTGGGCCTCCCAAAGGGCTGGGATTACAGGTGTGAGCCATGGCACTCAGTCTGTTGTATTACTTGCGTTATCTCTATGAATTTCAGCAAAAAAGCTGTGAAGCCTCAAGATTTAGTAGTGGTTTCCACTTCTGAGTGGTGTGTGTTTGCCAAATCTAGTTTTTTGCTTCTTGGTATTAAGTTGAAGAGGACTTTTTTTTTGAAAGTTTTCTTGTCACCCAGGGTGAAGTGCAGTGGCACAATCTTGGCTCACCTCCATCTCCCAGTTTCAAGCAATTTTCCTCCCTCAGCTCCCAAGTACCTGGGATTACAAGCTTGTGCCACCACACCTGGCTAATTATTTTTAGTAGAGACTGGGTTTCACCTTGTTGGCCAGGCTGGTCTTGAACTCCTGACCTCAGGTGATCCACCTGCCTCAGCTTTCCAAAGTGCTGAGATTACAGGTGTGAGCCACCTCGCCCGGCGGAGGAGGACCTTTAATCCACTAGGTGACTTGGACGAGGGAGGCTAACTTAGTTTCAACTGCATTTAAAATTGTATGTGATAAGTAGCAATTTTTCATCCTTAATAGCTTGTGAAATAAAATGGAGTTTCCATGTCAAAGTCCATGGTACTGGAAATAAGGACTCTTTACCTAGAAAGATGAAAGCTGTTGATGACAGCACTGCAAAGAGGGTCAAGAGCAGGATCTGGTAAGAACCACTGAACCTCTTGAGGATGCCTGAATCTTCACAATGATCTATGCATTCATTGGTCATAACAAAACAAGATAATAGTTACTTAATAACACAACCATGGGCAGATGCTGCATTTTTTTAATTAATTTTTTTGAGATCGAGTCTGGCTCTGTCACCAGGCTGGAATGCAGTGGCGTGATCTTGGCTCACGGCAACCTCTGACTCCCAGGTTCAAGCAGTTCTGCCTCAGCCTCCTGAGTAGCTGGGATTACAGGCACACACCACTACGCTCAGCTAATTTTTGTATTTTTAGTAGAGAGAGGGTTTCATTATGTTGACCGGGATGGTCTCCATCTCCTGACCTCATGATCTGCCCACCTCGGTCTCCCAAAGTGCTGGGATTACGGGCGTGAGCCATCACACCCAGCTAATTTTTATTTTGAGACAATCTTGCTCTCGCTCTGTCCCCCCGGCTCAAGAGCAGTGGCATGATCTCAGCTCTCTGCAACCTCTAGCTGCATTTTAAAATTTGACTAAAAATAGTCATAAGGGTATCTACCAGAAGTAATCAAAACCCAGCTCCCAGTAGAGACGAGGGCTTCAGGTGTGAACTATACTTGGTTCATCCACATCTTTTTGACTTCTTCCTATCTCCAGAGTAATAAAACTCTCCAATTCTTGAACCTCCTATTTCTTCCTCTTAGATTACAAAGGATGCTTTAAATCCTCTGCTGCTTTAAAATGCTGGTTACCTTTCCTGTGCACTTTAACCCCAGGTAACATGCTTCCCTTCACTAAACTTGTGATAGTATGCTGATTCCATTTACAATTGTAATCTCTACCTTAAAACTTTTTTTTTTTAGAAGGAGTCTTGCTCTTGCCCAGGCTGGAGTGCAGTAGCACGATCTTGGCTCACTGCAACCTCTGCCTCATGCTCCTGAGTAGCGGAGACTGCAGGTGCCTACCACCATGTCCAGCTAATTTGTGTATTTTTAGTAGAGGTAGGTTTTCATCACATTGGCCAGGCTGGTCTTGAACTCCTGACCATGTGATCCACCTGCCTTGGCCTCCCAAAGTGCTTGGATTACAGGCGTGAGCCACTGTGCCTGGCCGAAACATTTTTTTTTAAGATCATCAGTGACCTTTTAAATCCAGGGTACCTTTATGTCCTACTCAGGATGTCATTTCTTTGGAACACTCTGATTTGCATCTAATCTTAGCCTCAATAAAACTTTACGCCTTTTTTTTGGAGACAGGATTGCAGACTGGAGTGCAGGGGTGCGGTCATGGCTTACTGCAGCCTCCCAAGTAGCTAGGACTATAGAGGTGCACACATCATGCCCGACTTTTTTTTTTTTTTGAGACGGAGTTTCACTCTTGTATCCCAGGCTAGAGTGCAATGGACGATCTCAGCTCACTGCAACCTCTGCCCCCCAGGTTTAAACAATTCTCCTGCCTCAGCCTCCCAAGTTCGGATTACAGGCACCTGCCACCACGCCTGGCTGATTTTTGTATTTTTAGTAGAGTCAGGTTTTCACCGTGTTGGCCAGTCTGGTCTTAAACTCCTGACCTCAGGTGATCCACCCGCCTCAGCCTCCCAGAGTGCTAGGATTGATTACAGGCATGAGCCACAGCACCCAGCCAACCTTTTTTATTTTCCCGACAGAGTTTCACCCTCGTTGCCCCGCCTGGAGTGCAATGGCATGATCTTGGCTCACTGCAACCTCCACCTCCTAGATTCAAGCTATTCTCCTGCCTCAGCCTCCTGAGTAGCTAGGATTACAGGTGCCCACCACCACACCCAGCTAATTTTTGTATTTTTAGTAGAGACGGGGCTTTCACCATATTGACCAGGTTGGTCTCAAACTCCTGGCCTCAGGTAATCCACCCACCTCAGCCTCCCAAAATGCTGGGTTTACAGGCATGAGTCACCTCACCTGGCCTTATTTATTTTTTTTTTAACTCCCGGATACTTTAAATTTTTTCTTTAACTTAAATTTTTGGTAGAGATGAGGTCTCGCTAGTTGCCTAGGCTTATCTTGAACTCTGGGGCTAGAGAGTCCTCCTGCCTCAGCCTCCTAAAGTACTGGGATTACAGGTGTGAGTCACTGCACCTGGCCTCAAAATAATTTTAATGTGGCTGGGCGCGGCAGTTTACACCTGTAATCCTAATACTTTGGGAGGCCGAGGTGGGGGATTGCTTGAGCTCAGGAGTTTGAGATCAGCCTGGGACACACAGTGAAACCCCATCTCTACTAAAAATACAAAAAATTGGCCGGGCGCAGTGACTCACGCCTATAATCCCAGCACTTTGGGAAGCCGAGGCGGGTGGATCACGAGGTCAAGACATCAAGACCATCCTGGTCAACAAGGTGAAACCCCATCTCTACTAAAAATACAAAAATTAGCTGGGCATGGTGGTGCGCGCCTGTAGTCCCAGCTACTCGGGAGGCTGAGGCAGGAGAATTGCTTGAACCCAGAAGGCGGAGGTTGCGGTGAGCCGAGATCATGCCATTGCACTCCAGTCTGGGTAACAACAGCGAAACTCCATCTCAAAAAAAAAAAAAAAAATACAAAAATACAAAAAATTAGCCAGGTGTGGTGGTATGCGCCTGTAATCCCAACCACTTGGGAAGCTGAGACAGGAGAATCACTTGAACCGGGAGGCGGAGGTTGCAGTGAGCCGAGATGGCGGCACTGTACTTCAGCCTGGGCCACAGAGCAAGACTCCATTTCAAAAATTAAAAAAAAACCCAAAACACCAAAAAATGTTAAATGCATAAAGCAGGACTGATAAATCAGTATAGCTAACCAAAACCATAACACAAACCTAATTTGTGACATGGTTATATTATACAATTAACAAAATGTTAAAAGCCTAATTTGTAATATGGTAATTGTGTGTGTGTGTGTGTGTGTGTGTGTGTGTGTGTGTGTTTTGAGCCAGTCTCTGTTGCCAAGGCTGGGAGTGCAGTGTTGCATCTGTAACTCACTGCAGCCTCAAACTCCTGGCCTCAAGTGATCCTCCCACCTCAGCCTCCCAAAGTGCTGGTATTACAGGTGAGCGCTGCTCCTTGCATGTGTGTTTAATTAATAGCAACAAAAAAGATCTAAGTGCAGGTCTGATTACTGTAATTTTGTTTTTTGGCTCTTTTTCTTTTTTCTTCTTTTCTTTTTGAGATGGAGTCTCACTCTGGCCCAAGCTGGAGTGCAATGGCCTAATCTTGGCTCACTGCAACCTCTGCCTCCTGGGTTCAAGTGATTCTCCTGCCTCAGCCCCCCGCCCCCCGAGTAGCTGGGATTACAGGTGCACCTCACTACCCCTGGCTAATTTTTTTTGTATTTTTAGTGGGGACGGGGTTTCACCATGTTGGCCATGCTGGTCTCAAACTCCTGACCTCGTCTCCCAAAGTGCTGGGATTACAGGCATGAGCCACTGTACCCGGCCGATTACTGTAATTTTGAAGTGAGAAATATTGTTTAGATCTGGCAACAGGAACATGAATATATCTATAGATTCTTTTTTTCTCTATATATATATATTCTGAGAAACTTTTCCAGTAATGAACTATGGAAATGATCCCTAAAAGTATAATCAGTGAATTCTGTTGGTGACAAAAGCACACAATACTGCAGATGCTATGATGGTTGGCTGCCTATATTAATAATCAGTGGATAGCCGGGCACAGTGGCAAGCACCTGTCATCCCAGCTACTCGGGAGGCTGAGGCAGGAGAATTGCTTGAATAGGGGAGGGGGCCTGAGGTTGCAGTGAGCCAAGATCCTGACACTGCACTCTAGCATGGGTGACAGAGTGAGACTCCATCTCAAAAAAAAAAAAAAAAACAGTGGAAGTGCTAACTTTTAGTGGTCAATTGAAAATAAAAGATGCTAGGTGTGGTGCCTCAGGCCTGTAATTCCAGCACTTTGGGAGGCCGAGGTGAGTGGATCATTTGAGGTCAGGAGTTCGAGACCAACCTGGCCAACATGGTGAAACCCCACTTCTACTAAAAATACAAAAAATTGGCCAGGCGCGATGGCTCATGCGTATAATCCCAGAACTTTGGGAGGCCAAGGTGTGTGGATCACGAGGTCAAGAGATCGAGACCATCCTGGCCAACATGGTGAAACCCCGTCTCTACTAAAAATACAAAAATTAGCCGGGCATGGTGGCACACACCTCTGGTCCCAGCTACTCAGGAGGCCAAGGCGGAAGAATCACTTGAACCCAGGAGGCGGAGGCTGCAGTGAGCCGAGATTGCACCACTACACTCTAGCCTGGCGAAGAGCAAGACTCCGTCTAAAAAAAAAAAAAATACAAAAAATTAGCCAGGCATGGTAGCGCATACCTATAGTCCCAGCTACTCGGAAGGCTGAGGCAGGAAAATCAATTGAACCTGGGAGGTGGAGGTTTCTGAGCTGAGATTGTGCCACTGCACTCCAGCCTAGTGACAGAGCAAGACTCTGTCTTGAAAAAAAAAAAAGAAAGAAAAGAAAAATGCAATTTTTCTGTACTCAGGGTCATGGGCAACTTGAATTCTATCTATGCACCCTTGCGGGGATCCATGTTCTCTAGATTTAAAAACTCTGCTCCAATACATTCTACTGATGGTATCTAGAGATAATTTTTTTTTTTTTTTTAAATTTCTGAGACAGGGTCTTGCTCTGTCACCCAAGCTGGAGTGCAATGGTGCGGTCATGGCTCACTGCAATTTCAACTTCCTGGGCTTAGGCAATCCTCCACCTCAAACTCTTGCTAGGACTTCAGGTGCATGCCACCATGCCTGGCTAATTCTTTTTTTTTTTTTTTTTTTTTTGAGACGGAGTTTCGCTCTTGTTACCCAGGCTGGAGTGCAATGGCGCGATCTCGGCTCACCGCAACCTCCGCCTCCTGGGTTCAGGCAATTCTCCTGCCTC
>CM052667.1:36879887-36898769 GCA_028533165.1 Leontopithecus rosalia | reverse complement strand
GAGATGGAGTTTTGCTCTTATTACCCAGGCTGGAATGCAATGGCGTGATCTCGGCTCACCACAACCTCCACCTCCTGTGTTCAAGCAATTCTCCTGCCTCAGCCTCCTGAGTAGCTGGGATCACAGGCACGCACCACTATGCCCAGCTAATTTTTTGTATTTTTAGTAGAGACAAGGTTTCACCATGTTGACCAGGATGGTCTCAATCTCTTGACCTTGTGATCCACCAGCCTTGGCCTCCCAAAGTGCTGGGATTACAGGCATGAGCCACCGCGCCTGGCCCCCTTTTTCTTTTTTTTGAGGTGGAGTCTTGCTCTTGTTGCCCAGGCTGAAGTGCAATGACATGATCTCAGCTCACTGCAAACTCCATGTCCTGGGTTCAAGAGAGTCTCCTGCCTCAGCTTCCTGAATAGCTGGGATTACAGGTGTCCACCACCACGCCTGGCTAATTTTTGTATTTTTAGTAGAGATAAGGTTTCACCATGTTGGCCAGGCTGGTCTCGAACTCCTGATTTCATGATCCACCCGCCTCAGCCTACCAAAGTGCTGGAATTATAGGTGTGATCCACTGCACCCAGCCTGAAAATAGTAAATTAAAATAGAAAAGCAAAGAGTATTCTAAGAGGCATGTGTTAAAAATTGTTTGAATGGGGCTGGGGGCAGTGGCTCAACACCTGTAATCCCAGCACTTTGAGGCTGAGGCAGGAGGACTGCTTGAGGCCAGGAGTTTGAGACCAGCCTGGACAATACAGCAAGATCACGTCTCTCTAAAAAAAAACGAAAGGCTGGGCGCGGTGGCTCAAGCTTGTAATCCCAGCACTTTGGGAGGCCGAGGCAGGTGGATCACGAGGTCAAGAGATCGAGACCATCCTGGTCAACATGGTGAAACCCCGTCTCTACTCAAAATACAAAAAACTAGCTGGGCACGGTGGCGCGTGCCTATAATCCCAGCTACTCAGGAGGCTGAGGCAGGAGAATTGCCTGAACCCAGGAGACGGAGGTTGCGGTGAGCCGAGATCGCGCTGTTGTACTCCAGCCTCAGTAACAAGAGCAAAACTCCGTCTCTAAAAGAAAAAAAAAATGCTGGGCATGTTGGCATGGGCCTGTAGTCCTAGCTACTCAGGTGGTGAGGGAGGAGGATTGCTTGAGCCTGGGAGTTTAAGTTTACAGTGAGCTATGATCACACCACTGCACTCCACAGACTTGGGCAACACAGCAAAATCCTGTTGCAAAAAAAAGAAAGTTGAATGGACTGAACAAAAATGTTGCCTGAGAAAGATTCCACAGTTATATATTAGATGAAACTAGAAGATATAAATGCAATCCAGTAAGAATGGGACAATCATACAAATTGATACATAGACGGGGAAACCAGTTTCAACTGGTGTAACATACCTTTCTCCATACTAAAATCAGAATGGACGTGGAAGACTTTACTTGCTGGAATATCTAGCAAAGTATTACTGAACTGTACATGGCACAGCATGAGGGTCTCTGGAAGAAGTACTTTTGTAATAGCCAAGGCCTGGTTTGGGGTACAGGATCCTGAAAAGCAGAAAAGAGGTAATAACTTTGTCACTAACAAGACTTTGTAAAAAGAGAAACCATTATATGGAGGCAATTTGGCATCATAAAAAACACAAGCAAGAAAGAGGGTCGATCCTGGTTGGTTTGCCCACCTCTGCTTCAATCAAGGTGAAACAATAGTGTGAGACCCTTGCATTCTCATTTGTGAATGACTACAGTGGGGTTTCCATTATCAATATCATTCATAGGTGGTGTCCTTTTTCAAAAAATATTTTAAAAATTAATCAGTGGGCGGCTGGGCGTGGTGGCTCATGCCTGTAATCCAAGCACTTTGGAGGCCAAGATGGGTGGATCACCTGAGGTCACGAGTTCAAGACCAGCCTGACCAACATGGTGAAACCCCATCTTAAAAAAAAAAATAATCAGTGAGAATAACAAAGATTACAGGGAAGTTAGAAATCTATTAAAAATAAAGCAGCACAGTAGGGAGGTAGCTTTTAGGTCTAGGAGCATTTGTTTTCCACATACATGTATTATAATACAATTATAATTACAATATAATTCAAGCCCCAAATCCCTAAAACTTCATCACAAGTGGTGCCTTAAGCAGAATCATGTAGACAGCAAGAAGTGGACTGATGTCATCATTGGGTCAGCTGCAATGGGTGGCATTCTTTTTGAAAAATCTTCAGCAAAATCAAAGAGACTGATGCATGAGGTTTCTCAATAAAATAAGTTGTGATTTTAGAAAGATTCTGGGGAATAAAACGGCAGTCTGTTTATAAAATCATAATTTGGACAACAGTGGGTGGATATGTTATGAAGAAACATTTTGTATTTTTTTTCTATAAAAGAACCTGGCATGGCTGGGCGAGGTGGCTCACGCCTATAGTCTCAGCAATTTGGGAGGCTGAAGTGGGCGGATGGTTGGGAGTTCGAGACCAGCCTGACCAACATGGAGAAACCCTGTCTCTACTAAAAATACAGAAAAATTTAGCCAGGCGTTGTGGCAAATGCCTGTAATCCCAGCTACCTGGGAGGCTGAAGCAGGAGAATAACTTGAACCCACAGAGGTTTTGGTGTGCCGATATTGTGCCATTGTACTCCAGCCTGGGCAACAGAGCAAAACTCCATCTCAAAACAAATAATAATAAATAAAGAGCCTGGGAAATTTTAGAGATAAAATATTCTTTACTTATTTATCTATATTTGTATTTATAATAAAATTAAATAGCTAATTTGAAAAAATATGTTAAATGCTTGAAGAACAAAAGGCAAATAGAATTAACATTATCCTTTTTTTTTTTTTTTGGAGATGGAGTCTCACTCTGTTGCCCAGGCTGGAGTACAGTGGTGCGATCTCGCTCACTGCAACCTCTGCCTCCCAGGTTCAAACAGTTCTTCTGCCTCAGCTTCCCAAGTAGCTAGGATTACAGGTGCCTGCCACAACACCTGGCTACATTTTTTATTTTTATTTTTAGTGGAGACGGGGTTTCACCATATTGACAGGCTGGTCTTGAACTCCTGATCTGAGGTGATTTGCCCACCTTGGCCTCCCAAAGTGCTGGGATTACAGGTGTGAGCCACTGCGCCTGGTCTGTTCTTTTTTTTAAAAAAATAAAGGAATGAATGAAACAACATAGAATTTGGAGCAGGAAATAGTACTGCTTCTGCCACTGACTGGTTGTTACTGTGTACAAGTTACTTGCTCTTTGTCTCAGTATTTTCATTTTTAAAATGAGGATAATAATGACTACATGATAAAATTGTTAAATGAGATAAAATGTATAAAAAATTCCTAGCAAAGGATCTGGAATCTGTGAGAAGCTTCTTGTATTTTAGTTTTCTTTCTTTTTTTTTTTAATACAAAAGGACAATTTTAGTCCTGCATTTTCCTGTAGTAGCATCCACTGCTGGCTATCTACAGATTGAAACTGCATTTGCTAAGAACTGTGAACATGAAGAAACTTTACATGAAGTCACATGTTGATAAAGGCACACAGACATCGTCCAGCACCAACAGAATACATACGTAACACATATCAGACAGTCTCAATGGATAAATTTGCTTCACCAGTATTTCTATTTAGTAAAATTCAGAGTTAATGCAGAATTTCATTTTTCAATTTTACATCTTTATTACACATTTTCTAATACTTTATTTAAAAAAAAAACACTTGGCCGGGCACGGTGGCTCACGCCTGTAATCCCAGCACTTTGGGAGGCCGAGGCGGGTGGATCACGAGGTCAAGAGCTCGAGACCATCCTGGTCACCATTGTGAAACCCCGTCTCTACTAAAGATATAAAAAATTAGCTGGGCATGGTGGCGCGTGCCTGTAATCCCAGCTACTCAAGAGCCTGAGGCAGGAGAATTGCCTGAACCCAGGAGGCAGAGGTTTCAGTGAGCCGAGATTGCGCCATTGCGCTCCAGCCTGGGTAACAAGAGCGAAACTGTGTCTCAAAACAAAACAAAACAAAAACAAACAAAAAAAGCCACTCATTCAAGATTGTAATTTGCATGGCAATAAACAATGGTTTCATGGTTTTTACGTTTCTTTTTTTTTTTGAGACGGAGTTTCCCTAGTCACCCAGGCTGGAGTGCAATGGCGCGACCTCTGCCTCCTGGGTTCAGGCAATTCTCCTGCCTCAGCCTCCTGAGTAGCTGGGATTACAGGCAGACGCCACCATGCCCAGCTAATTTTTTTTGTATTTTTAGTAGAGACGGGGTTTCACCATGTTGACCAAGATGGTCTCGATTTCTTGACCTCGTGATCCACCCGCCTCGGCCTCCCAAAGTGCTGGGATTACAGGCGTGAGCCACCGTGCCTGGCTGGTTTTTAAGTTTCTTAAGTGTCCACAGAAATTTAAAACACAAGTCTTTCCAATTTGCAGCACCTGACTTAAAGTTTAAATTCATCTAATGCATCATTAAAACTGTCATTTTTCTTCTTCAGCTCATACCAGGCCAAGGGATAATAACTACTTTCTTTTTTTTTTGAGATGGAGTTTCGCTCTTGTTACCCAGGCTAGAGTGCAATGGCGCGATCTTGGCTCACCGCAACCTCCGTCTCCTGGGTTCAGGGAATTCTCCTGCCTCTGCCTCCTGAGTAGCTGGGATTACAGGCATGCGCCACCATGCCCAGCTAATTTTTGTATTTTTAGTAGAGACGGGTTTCACCATATTGACCAGGATGGTCTCGATCTCTTGACCTTGTGATTCACCCACCTCGGCCTCCCAAAGTGCTGGGATTACAGGCTTGAGCCACTGCGACTGGCCGAAAATATGATTCTTTAAACATATGCATAATATTCTACCACACAATGCACCATCAATTATTTAACCATTTTCCAATTGTTCATTTATAACATTTGCAGTTTTTTATTAGAAATAATATTGTGGGCCGGGCACGGTGACTCAAGCCTGTAATCCCAGCACTTTGGGAGGCCAAGGCGGGTGGATCACGAGGTAAACAAATCGAGACCATCCTGGTCAACATAGTGAAACCCCGTCTCTACTAAAGATACAAAAAATTAGCTGGGCCCGGTGGCGCGTGCCTGTAATCCCAGCTACTCGGGAGGCTGACGCAGGAGAATTGCCTGAACCCAGGAGGCAGAGGTTGCGGTGAGCCAAGATCGGGCCATTGCACTCCAGCCTGGGTAACAAGAGCAAAACTCCGTCTCAAAAAAAAAAAAAAAAAAAAAAAGAAATAATATTGTGATGAATACTTTCATCCATACGTTTTATGCAAGGCTGATTATTTCTTCTAATGTCTTCTAATATCAAAGAAGTGGCTTACTGGTTCAAACAGTGCATATACATGGTTTTAAGGCTTTTTAGTATACTTTACCGAATAATCTCCAGAATAGTTCGAACAATTCCTACCAACAGTATGTTATTGTGCCCATAAGGTGGACTTCGTAACAACAAAGCAAATTCAACCACAAATCTATTAGATTCTCACACATCTCAAAACTATCACATCAAAGAAGCAAGGAAATATATTACTGGTGAGGAAGCCAAATTCAAACTCTTTTAAAAAAATCACTCAGCTTTAGATCAGTAAAATAATCAACAAAAATGCTCCCCACAAAAAGTCTACTGGGTTTTTCAAAAAATAAAGTTAAAAAGAGATAAAGAGAAAGTCAGGCTGGGCACCGTGGCTCATACCCAGCACTTTGGGAGGCCAAGGCGGGCAAATCACAAGGTCAGGAGTTTGAGATCAGCCTGGCCAACATAGTGAAACCCCATCTCTACTAAAAATACAAAAAATTAGCCAGGCGTGGTGGTGGGTGCCTGTAATCCCAGCTACTTGGGAGGCGGAGGCAGGAGGATTGCTTGAACCCAGGAGGCAGAGGTTACAATGAGCCAAGATTGCACCACTGCACTCCAGCTGGGTGATAGTACGAGACTCCATCTCAAAAAAAAAAAAAAGAGAAAGAAAGAGAAAGTCAGTACCAAATGACCAGAATTTTTTATTTGACTAAATTCTATTCATGTATGAGCAATGACAGTCTCCCCTGTTTATTTGCTTTTGGCAATAAAAAAACAAGCAGCCTTGTACAGAACAGTGAAAATGCCAAGGACGAGGGCAGTCTACAGTTTCACTGAGAATAAATATAGATATTTTTAAAAGGCCTCTCTCCCTTTGGCCATATCAACTCTCAGTTCAGGCCATTAAATACAAATTTTCAAATTCACTTCCACTTCTTCACTTCTCCAAGATCTTCGATGCTGTCATCATCTACCTCTGGCCATTTTTCCTGAATGACATCAATTATGTCATCTGTAAAGTCTCCCTGAATGATCATTTCATCCTCCCCTGTTACTGAGGCACCACAGGAGAATTTCTGAGCAAAAAATCTTTGTGTTTCTTTAAGATCAATTCCAAAAGTTGCAAGGCCACACACTCTTGTCACATATTTCTTTTTTGCTCTGGGAATTTTGGCTATAGTAACCTTTTGTGGTACAGTCTTCTGGTTTTGTTTTATTTGACCCCTTCCACCTCTCTTCTGTTTTTTTATTCTCTTCTTCTTCCCCTGCTGTTCCTTGACCCTCACTAATTCCAGTTTCTTGTTTGGGTGAATTTTCTACAGTAAGTTTTGCAAATTCATTTGGAAAATTCTTCTCTAACCACTGTCTACATTTAGCAACATCAGGCAGATATTCACAGTACTCTGTTGGTAATGAACAGACTCCATAATAAAGGACTCGAAGTGAGTAATCGGCATCTAACTTGGCACTGTTCCTTGGGTCTCCTTTGCAATCAGCCCCGCTGGATTCAGAAATGTCAGCAGCCATTTCACAAATCCAGGTGGTCGCACAGGCCCCGCCGGCTCCGCTCCTGCTGCTATCGCCAGCTGAAGCGACACGTGCAACCTCTCTATTTTTTGAGACAGGGATCTCATCCTGGAACCCAGGCTGGAGTGCAGTGGTGTGATTTTGGCTCACTGCAGCTTCTATTTCTTTCTTTTTTTTGAGATTGAGTCTCGCACTGTTGCCCAGGCTGTAGTGCAGTGGCATGATCTCGGCTCACTGCAATCTTCACCTCCTGAGTTCAAGTGGTTCTCCTCAGCCTCAGCCTCCTGAGTAGCTGGGACTACACGCGTGCGCTACCACGCCCAGCTAATTTTTTTTGTATTTTTAGTAGAGACAGGGTTTCACCATGTTGGCCAGGATGGTCTCGATCTCTTGATCTCATGATCCGCTTGCCTCGGCCTCCCAAAATGCTGGGATTACAGGTGTGAGCCACCACACCCAGCCTCAGCTTCTAGTTCTAAGGCTCAAATGATCCCCCTACCTCAGCCTCCTGAGTGGCTGGAAACACAGACATGCACCACCATACATGGCTATGTATTTTAGTTTTCTTTCTTCCTTTTTCTGTCAACAAATCATAAGCTAATAAAGAACAAAAAAGAAACAAAAACACATAAGGTGGCTAGGCACAGTGGCTCACGCCTGTAATCCCAGCACTTTGGGAGGCTGAGGCAGGTGGATCACCTGAGGTCAGATGTTTGAGACCAGCCTGGCTAACATGGTGAAACATGTCTGTACCAAAAAATACAAAAATTAGCCAGATGTGGTGGTGTGCACATGTAGTCTCAGCTACTATGGAGGTGGAGGTTGCTATGAGTTGAGATTGTGCCACTGCACTCCATCCAGCCTGGGTAACAGAGTGAGACCCTGTCTCAAAAAAATAAAAATAAAAAAACACATAAGGAAAATTTGCTAAGCAAAAAGCATTGCAGATATAACCTAGTCCAACAATTCTCAAATCTGGGGAAGCTTTAAGATAGTTGATTCCTAGGTGCTACCCTGAATTTATTAAATCTCTGGATGGAGCCTAAGAATTTGTATTTTGTGTTTTTGAAACAGAGTCTCACTCTGTCACCCAGGCTGGAGTGCAAGTGATGTGATCATCGCAGCCTCAAACTCCTAGACTCAGGTGATCCTCCCAACTTAGCCTCCGGAGTAGCTAACTGCAGGTATGTGCCACCACATCTGGCTAATTTAAACAAACAAAAAAAAGAATTTTTAGAGGCAGGGTGCGGTGGCTCATTACTATAATGCTAGAACTCTGGGAGGCAGAGGAAGGAGGATTACTTGAGCTTAGGAGTTTGAGATCAGCCTGGGGAATATGGCAAAACCCTGTCTCTACCAAAAATACAAAAATTTAGCCAGGCAAGGTAGTGCACACCTGTAGCCCCAGCTATTTGGGAGGCTGAGGCATGAGAATCGCTTGAACCTGGGAGGCAGAGGTTGCAGTGAGCTGAGATCGCACCATTGCACTCCAGCCTGGGCAACAGAGCAAGACTCTCCCTCAAAACAAAACAAACACAAAATTTTTTGTAGAGAAGGGGGTCCTATGTTGCCTAGTCTAGTCTTAAACTTCTGGCCTCAAGTGATCCTCCCACGTTGGCCTCCCAGAGTGCTGGGATTACAGGTGTGAATCACTGTGCCTGGCTCAGAGTTTGTATTTTTAAAACTACAAAGACAATAGTGACTAGGATAAGCCTACTTTAAAAGCTTAGTCTAGGGGACTAAGGCGCAGCGGGGAAGTGGTGGAGGCAATGGGGTCTGTGCTGGAGGGGGAGGCAGAAGCCACGAGGGGGCTCCTCCAGGGCAGGGGTGGCACGAGAGGGATAGAGGTCACTGGGGGCAGTCCTTTGCAGGGATGACCCTCCTTGCCACTCCTCCAGGACTTGGCGCCTTCCTAAGAATGCTGTACTGGAGCCAGTACTGGTCGTGTCCTTCTTCACCTTGCTGTAATTCTGCCCCAATCAGCCCCTACTTCAAGTACTCTGTCATGATCAACAAGGCCATGCCCTACAACTACCCAGTGCCTGTCCGAAATGATGGGAACATGCCTGACATACCCAGTCACTCCCAGGACCCCCAGGGGCCCAGCCTGGAGTGGCTGAAGAACCTGTGAGCACCTCCACTGACCAAGGCCGGCCCTCTCCCGGCTCCCAGTAAAAATGTGAAAACCAAAAACAACAAAACAAAAAGCTTAGTCTAGTCATAATTTCTGAGGTTTCATAGAGCTCTATGATTTATTTGTCAAGATGGAGTCAGTTTTGAAATAAAAGAAACTCTGGATTGCTAATTCAAAGGGATAAATGAATTGAGGGAAAATGAGAAAGATAGGAACAATCACTAAAACCATGAAGAGATTACTGACCTTTAAGACTGACACCATTTCTGCCAGTGGTGATGAAAAGCTTGAATACAGTTGAATTGAGGGTATTGGTGAGATAAGTGTTGAGGTCATAATTAAGCATTAATCTTGATGATGCATTGACCACCACCTGTCAGTAAATCAAAGGAAGATCTGCACCTCAATTCCTAGAGAATCTGATTCCTTCCAGATCCACCCCTCATAACTTATTTAACCAAAAGTATCTGTTTCACACAAGTACACATTGCCCATCTCGTGACCACATATTTGAGAACAACAAAATCTGCCTTTGAAAACAAAATAACTTTTTTTTTAGACAGGGTCTTGCTTTGTCATCCAGGCTGGAGTGCAGTGGCATGATCATGGCTCACTGAAGCTTCAAATCTCTAGGCTCAAACAATCCTCTTGCCTCAGCCTCTAGAGCAGCTGTGACTACAGGTATGGAACACCATGCCTGGCCAAAAAAAGACAGGGTCTCACTATGTTGCCCAGCACGGTCTCAAACTCCTGGCCTCAAGCCATCCTTCCACCTTGGCCTTCCAAAGTGCTGAGATTGCAGCATAAGCTACCATGCCAAACCCAAAATGACATTTTTTTCTAGAAGGAAGTCTTGGGTCCAATTATTCCTTCAGACATATCTTCCCTTTGTATGACTCCCTATTAAAATGGCTTTGAGGCCAGGAGAGGTGGCTCACACCTGTAATCCCAGCACTCTGGGAGGCTGAGGGGGTGGATTACTTGAGGTCAGGAGTTTGAGACCCGCCTGGCCAACATGGGAAAACCCGTTTCTACTAAAAATACGAAAATTAGCCAGGCATGGTGGCACATGCCTGTAATCCCAGCACTTTGGGAGGCCAAGGCAGGCGAATCACCTGAGGTCAGAAGTTCAAGACCAGCCCGATCAACACAGAGAAACCCTGTCTGTACTAAAAATGCAAAAAAAAAAAAAAAATTAGCTGGGCATGGAGGCGCATGCCTGTAATCCCTGCTACTCAGGAGGCTGAGGCAGGATAATTACTTGAACCTGGGAGGTGGAGGTTGCAATGAGCTGAGATCATGCCATTGCATTCCAGCCTGGGCAACAGGAACAAAACTCCATCTCAAAAAAAAAAAAAAAAAAAAAGCCTGAGGACTGTTGAGCACTGTTTAGCTTTATCTTCCAATAAAGTTTGCTGGCTGGCTTCATATCTGTTTTATGAGTGTATTTCCTTTCCTAGGATGTATTTTCTATATGCATATCCTCATATGGGCAATAGTGATCCTAGTCTCTCAGACTCTGGTAGTTACGTTTACCTCTCGATATGTTTTCACTACTCCTGGGATGTCATGAAAAATCATTGCAGTCCCTGGACTCCTGGCCACTCCTACTCCAGTGATAACATCTGTCTGTAGAATATTGTTGGCAGAAATCATCCATGTCCCAGGTTCACCTAGAAAAGGCAAAAGAAAGTACTTGGCTGGAGCCTTTGGTAAAAAATCACTTTAGCCTTATTCATACCTCAAATCAGTAAACTTTTTAAGAATGCAGATAACTCTTCCCAGGAGAATCAGCCAGCTTTGAAGATAACTGTTTTCTCAGTGTTTTCCTCTTCACATATCATGCCAGCAAAATAAAGAATCATAAGAAGAGCTACTTAATTGGAGGATGTAACTGTTCTTAAGAAAAAGAAAAGCTCTTTTTACACACAGGGATAACTTCTGAATAAATTTTGTTTAGATGCTGCTAAGGACAAATCTGATTGATGCCAGCAGGAAGACTGCAACAAAGTGACCACTAGCAAGAGAAAGGATTTATTTTGGCTTAAGTCTCAAGATGGCAGAGGAATGCCAAAAACTGGATTAGATTTTGTACTTAGCCTGCAGTATTACTGATCCTGGCATATGGCCCTTTGCTTCATCATATGATGAAGGCTCCCAAAATTCCAGATTGGAAGACTATGGGACAGTCCTGTCAAAACCTAGCTAAAAAGAGTAAAAAATAGGCTGGGTGTGGTGGCTAACACCTATAATCCCAGCAGTTTGAGAGGCTGAGGTGGGTGGATCACCTGAGATCAGGAGTTCAAGACCAGCCTGACCAACATGGCAAAACCCTGTCGCTACTAAAAATATGAAAATTAGCTGGGTGTGGTGGTGCATGCCTGTAATCCCAGCTGCTTGAGAAGCTGAGGTAGGAGAATCACTTGAACCCAGGAGGTGAAGGTTGCAGGGTTGCAGTGAGCTGAGATCATACTATTGCACTCCAGCCTGGGCAACAAGAGCAAAACATCTCAAAAAAAAAAAAAAAAGTTGAAAAATACTCTGCTTCATTGATAAGGGATTTTTAATCAGGGGATTGTAACTCCCATTGTCAACCTTAAAGTAGGTTTAGCTCACTGGTCCTGGATTGCATGTTGGTAGTGGTTGTTTGCAAATCAGCTGTTACAGGATTGGGGGATTCAGCTGAATAAAGCCCCTTTGTATCAAGGTCCAAAATATGTAGTTAATATTAAAGTCAGGTACAACATTACATAATTTTACCTAAACATATGTATCCATAGTTACCAGAAGAGGCTGCAAAGCTAAAGACATACACTACCACAAGCAGGACTTACTTGGATGTATACACCCAGGCAGTGTTTACCACTTTGGGATATGGTATTTGGAAACCCAAAGAATTCACACCCATTTCCTGAACAAAGACTGATTTCCTTTACTTTTCTTTCTTTCTTTCTTTCTTTCTTTCTTTTATTTTTTGAAACAGAGCCTGTCATCCAGACTGGAGTACAGCTTTACTGCAGCCTTGATCTCCTGGGCTCAAGCAATCTTCCCACCTCAGTCTCCCAACAGTTGGGACCAGAGGCACATGCCACCACACTGGGCTAATTTAAAAAATAATATTTTTTTTGAGATGGAGTCTCAATCTGTCACCCAGGCTGGAGTGCAGTGGCACCATCTTGGCTCACTGCAACCTCTGCCCCAGGTTCAAGCAATTCTCCTGTTTCAGCCTCCTGAATAGTTGGCATTACAGGCATCTGCCACCACGCCTGGCTAATTTTTGTATTTTTAGTAGAGGCAGGGTTTCACCATGTTGGCCAGGCTGGTTTCAAGCTCCTGACCTCAAATGATCTGCCCGCCTTGGCCTCCCAAAGTGCTGGAATTACAGGCGTGAGCTACTGCACCTGGCCCTAAATTTTTTTTTTGTAGAGACAGGGTTTCACTATGTGCCCCAGGCTGGTCTTGAACTTCTGGGCTCGGGTAAGCCTCCTGCCTCAGTTTCCCAAAGTGCTCGGATTACAGACATGAGCATTGTACCTGGCCCCAAAGACTGATTTTCTATGATTTTATTGTTATTGTTATTATTATTTTGAGATGGAGTCTTGCTCTGTTTCCCAGGCTGGAGTGCAGTGGCATGATCTTGGCTCACTGCAACCTCCGCCTCCCGGGTTCAAGTAAGTCTCTGTCTCAGCCTCCTGAGTAGCTGGGATTACAGGCACGTGCCACCATGACTGGCTAATTTTTGTACTTTTAGTAGAGATGGGGTTTCACCATGTTGATCAGGCAGGTCTTGAACTCCTGACCTCATGATCCACTCGCCTTGGCCTCCCAAAGTGCTGGGATTACAGGTGTGAGCCACTGGCACCTGGCCTATTATCATTTGTATTATATATATATATATTTTTTTTTTTTTGAGAGATGGAGTCTCACCCTGTCACCCAGGCTACAATGGTGCAATCTTGGCTCACTGCAACCTCCGTCTCCCGGGTTCAAGCAGTTCTCCTGCCTCAGCCTCCCAAGCTGGGATTACAGGCATCCACCACCATGCCCAGCTAATATTTTGTAACATTAGTAGAGACGGGGTTTCATCATGTTGGCCAGGCCACTGTATCTGGCCTTAATTTTTGTATTTTTAATAGAGACGGGGTTTCACAATGCTGGCCAGGCTGGTTTTGAACTCCTGACCTCAAGTAATTTGCCCACCTTACCCTCCCAAGTGATTTTCTATGATTTTATTTAATGTTTTTTCTTTCTTTTTTTTTTTTTTTTGCAAAACCACATCTTTTATTAAATTAATTGATTAATTTTTTTTTTGAGATGGAGTCTCACACTGTCGCCAGGCTGGAGTGCAGTGGCGAGATCTGCAACCTCCCCCTCCCAGATCAAGAGATTCTCCTGCCTCAGCTTCCCAAGTAGCTGGGACTAGAGGCATGTGCCACCCAGCTAAATTTTGAATTTTTAGTAAGATGGGGTTTCACCATGTTGGCCAGGATTGTCTCCATCTCTTGACCTCGTGATCTACCTGCCTCGGCCTCCCAAAGTTCTGGGATTACAGGTGTGAGCCACTGCACCCAGCTTACTTTATTTTTTTGAGATGGAGTCTCACTCTGTCGCCAGGCTAGAGTGTAGTGACGTGATCTTGACTCGATGCAACCTCTACCTCCCAGGTTCAAGCGATCCTGCTGCCTCAGCCTCCTGAGTAGCTGGTACTACAGGGGTACCACCACGCCCAGCTAATTTTTGTATTTTTAGTACAGACAAGGTTTCACCATGTTGGCCAGGACGGTCTTGATCTCCTGATCTTGTAATCCACCCACCTCAGCCTCCCAAAGTGCTGGGATTACAGATTTGAGCAACTGAGCCTGGCTTATGATTTTATTTTTAATTCAGTACTTAGGACAGAAATGCTTTGTTGATCAAGAGTATAGTTGGCTGGGCACCAACCCCTTGTATAAAAAATGCAAAAATTAGCCAGGCATCATGGTGCACACCTGTAATCCCAGCTACTTGGGAGGCTAAGGCAGAAGAATCGCTTGAACCTGGAGGGCAGAGGTTGCAGTGAGCTGAGATCGTGCCACTGCACTCCAGCCTGGGCAACAAGAGCGAAACTCTGTCTCAAAAAAAAAAAAGCATAGTTTAGCCAGGTACAAGAAAAAACCTTATTACAATGATATGTTAGGACTTAGGCCTTGAAGTGTGCCTCATTAAATAGCATATACATAACTAGTTCTTAGAACTAAAGACTTATTGCCCTTTCCTTTCTTTTATCCTTTGCTGTTTTTCAATATAATAATTACCCTCCTTCAAAAGCTGGGAATGGAGGAGAAGATACAGTACCCCGCAGTATCTACATAATATAAAATAGAGCTATGTAACTAATAGACTCTTGATAAATATTACTAGCTGGCTTCTAATTGGCTGGCTACTGAGTGAGTGATGAAGCTAAAAATTATCAGTTAATATTATAAATAATAAAATGCTCAAAAGTATTTTCTTCCTCAGAGAGGCCCTCAGATTTTAGATAATTTTGAAAAAAATATTCTAGGGCATTAATTGCTTTCTTGACCTTCTGGCCCTAATTGACTTCTTTAGCTCAGCCTCCCCAAAGGGCTGAGATTATGGGTATAAACTACCATACCAGGCCAAGGGATAATAACTACTTTCTTTTTTCTTGAGACGGAGTTTCACTCTTGTTACCCAGGCTAGAGTGCAATGGCGCGATCTCGGCTCACTGCAACCTCTGCCCCCCAGGTTCAAGCGATTCTTCTGCCTCAGCCTCCTGAGTAGCTGGGATTACAGGCACGTGCCACCATGCCCAGCTAATTTTTTGTATTTTTAGTAGAGACGGGGTTTCACCTCGTTGACCAGGATGGTCTCCATCTCTTGACCTCATGATCCACCTGTCTCAGCCTCCCTAAGTCCCAGGATTACAGGCTTGAGCCACCGCGCCCGGCCGATAACTACTTTCTAATCCCCACAGCTATCAGTTGTAAGGTTGAGAAAGGGAATGTTTACATACCGTGCTGGCTGACAAGGTGAGTACTGAAGCATATGACATCTCCAACAAAGGTAAGCTTGGTGTCTGGCTCAATGGCATGCTCTACAGCAACAGGAATATAATCTGCCATACCTGGATGTCTCTGGTCGCAAATCCTTACAAGTGTCAGCCCTCTGTTCACAGCTTGGGCCATGTAAGTATAGTTCCTATTCCCTGGTCCAATAAGCAGCAAATCATCTCTGCAAGTAGACATTAAAGGTACAAATCTCTAAAAAGAGACAATAGTTAGAAAATAGTTCTGGGGAACACCCTATCACATTTTATATTCAACAGCTTAAAAGTTCAGAAGGAATTCCACAATAAAAAGTAAGTAAGCCGAGCGCGGTGGCTCACACCTGTAATCCCAACACTTTGGGAAGCCGAGGCGGGTGGATCACGAGGTCAAGAGATCGAGACTATCCTGGCCAACATGGTGAAACCCTGTCTCTACTAAAAATACAAAAAAATTAGCTGGGCGTGGTGGTGCGTGCATGTAGTCCCAGCTACTCGGGAGGCTGAGGCAGGAGAATTGCTTGAACCCGGGAGACAGAGGTTGCAGTGAGCCGAGATAGCACCACTGCACTCCAGCCTGGCGCCTGGCGATGAAGCAAGACTCTGTTTCAAAAGAAAAGAATAAGTATAGACCAAGGATCAGTCTATTACCTCCATATGTATAGACTTTTTTCCAGTAAAGCCTTTAGATAATAATATTCCAGTTAGCCCCCTATGGATCTTTTAGTGAACTAGGACTGGACAGATTTAAGATATCCTGAAATTTTTCTTACTTGACAACTAATACCATTGTCTAAGTCTGTTTTTTTTTTTTAAGATAAAGTCTTAATTAATCACCCAGGTTGGAGTGCAGTGACACAATCTCAGCTCACACTAACCTCTGCCGTTTGGCCTCAAGTGATCCTCCCACCTCAGCCTCCCTAGTAGCTGGGACTGCAGGCACATGCTACCACACCCAGCTCATTTTTGTATTTTTTTTTAGAGATGGGGTTCCACTATGTTGTCCAGGCTGGTCTCAAACTCCTGGGCCCAAGTGATCCTCTCTCCTCAGCCTCCCAAAGTGCTGGGATTACAGGTGTGAGCCACCCACCTGGCCTCACTTAAAAAATTTTTTAAAACCATCTTGACCAACATGGTGAAAGCTCGTATCTACTAAAAATACAAAAATTAGCTGGGCACGGTGGTGTATGGCTCTAATCCCAGCTACTCAGGAGGGTGAGGCAGGAGAATCACTTGATGCCGGGAGGTTCAAGTGGCATGATCTTGGCTCACCACAACCTCCCGGGTTCAAGTGATTCTCCTGCCTCACCCTCCTGAGTAGCAGGGATTAGAACAAGATTCTGTCTAAAAAAAATTTTTTTTTAACAAAAGAAAGATCAAATTTCAAATTCAGAATGTAAGAGGAATTTACTGGAGTTGGTATACAATACTAGTTTAATCTGCAAGATTTCTACCATAGTGTCAATAACATTCCTTTGACTTCCATACCTGTTCAGAGCCAGATAAAGCTGGGTATTGTGTGTGTGGAATTTCTCTCCAATGCTATTATAAAACTGAACAGTGAAGGTTAGAGACATGCCCAGGGGAAACGCTGACAGGATCCTTCCTTGGGCCGTGTATAGCTTGGGTTGGCTGCTCACTCGCAGGTATGTCACCGGTGCTACCTGTGGGAGATAAAACCTACTGGTACAGAGAAAGATGCATTGGAGAAATGCCACAACCATATTCTGAGACTTATAATCAATGATAAAGAGTCATGTTTCTCTTCCACATGAAATAGCTTTTGACGTGAGATGACTGAAATCAGAGTGAAAAGAAATATTACAGTATAGGAAATGTTTTTTGTTTCTTTGTTTTTGAGACAGAATCTCACTTTGTCACCCAGGCTGGAGTACAGTGGCATGATTTCAACTCACTGCAACTTCTGCCTCCCAGGTTCAAGTGATTCTCCTGCCTCAGCCTCCCAGGTAGCTGGGATTACAGGCACCTGCCACCACGCCTGGCTTTTTTATATTTTTTGTAGAGACAGGGTTTCACCATGTTGACTAAGCTGGTCTCAAACTCCTGACCTCAAGCGATCTGCCCACCTTGGCCTCCCAAAGTGTGGGATTACAGGCATGAGCCACTGTGCCTGGCTTGAAATGGGTTTTTAAATTTTTTTTTTTGAGACGGAGTTTCACTCGTTACCCAGGCTGGAGTGCAAGGGCGCAATCTCAGCTCACCGCAACCTCCACCTCCTGGGTTCAGGTAATTCTCCTGCCTCAGCATCCTGAGTAGCTGGGATTACAGGCACGCACCACCATGCCCAGCTAATTTTTTGTATTTTTAGTAGAGACAGGCTTTCACCATGTTGACCAGGATGGTCTCGATCTTTTGACCTTGTGATCCACCCACCTCGGCCTCCCAAAGTGCTGGAATTATAGGCTTGAGCCACCTCGCCCAGCTTAAAATTTTTTTTTTGAGATAAAGTCTTGCTCTGTCATCCAGGCTGGAGTTCAATGGCTTGATCTCAGTTCAGTGCACCCTCTGCATCCTGGTTCAAGCAATTTTCTGCCTCAGCCTCCCAAGTAGCTGAGATTACAGGCACCCACCAAGCCTGGCTAATTTTTTTTGTATTTTTAGTAGAGATGGGGTTTTACCATCTTGGCTGGGTTGGTCTTGAACTCCTGACCTCGTGAGCCACCCATCTTGGCCTCCGAAAGAGCTGGGATTATAGGCCTGTGCCAAGATTTTAATTTTTAAAGCTGTGGGAATGTGAAGACAAGCTGGAGCTTTATGAGGAAAGGACTGTAATTCATCCATTTCGTGCAGAGTACTCAATATTTATGGTTAAATAATCGATTACTTATCAGGAACACAATCTATATTGTGTTTTCACAGTGTAAGAGAGCTGCGATACAGTAATGAAGTTCAGCTTTGTGAATCATAGCTTTGTCATTTCATAGCCTCATGTCACTTTTCTGGGTCTCAGGTTTCTTATTAGTTAACAGTTAGATGGGGATAATAATGCCTACCTCATAGGGCTTTTATGGTAGTTAAAAGAGATAACATACATAAAACAACCAACATAGTATATAGTAGATGTTTAATGCCTAAATTTGTGTGTGTGTGTTAAGACTAACATCTCTGAGGTATTTTCTCAGTTTTTTAACTCTAGCAACAAAGCTTTTTAAAAAGAGACATATTCTTGCTTTGTTTGCTAGGCTGCAGTACAGCAGTGCAATCATAGTATACTGCAACCTCAAACTCCTGGGTTCATGCGATCCTCCACCTCAGTCTTCCAAGCAGCTAGGACTGCAGGCATGTGCCACCATGTCTGGCTAATTTTTTTCATTTTGTTTTAATTTTTATTATTTTTAAATTAAATTTATTTTTTATTGCATTTTAGGTTTTGGGGTACATGTGAAGAACATGCAAGATTGTTGCATACGTACACATGTGGCAGTGTGATTTGCTGCCTTCCCCCCCTTCACCTATATCTGGCTTTTCTCCCCATGTTCTCTCTCCCCAACTCCCCACCCCCCTCTGTCCCTCCCCTATTTCCCTCCAACAGACCCCAGTGTGTAGTGCTCCCCTCCCTGTGTCCATGTGTTCTTATTGTTCAACACCCACCTATGAGTGAGAACGTGGTGTTTGATTTTCTGTTCTTGTGTCAGATTGCTGAGAATGATGGTTTCCAGGTTCATCCATGTCCCTACAAAGGACACGAACCCATCATTTTTGATGGCTGCATAATATTCCATGGTGTTTATGTGCCACATTTTCCCCGTCCAGTCTATCATCGATGGGCATTTGGGTTGGTTCCAGGACTTTGCTGTTGTAAACTGTGCTGCAATGAACATTCGTGTGTATGTGTCCTTATAGTAGAACGATTT
>CM052667.1:36867253-36879787 GCA_028533165.1 Leontopithecus rosalia | reverse complement strand
CCTTTGGATATATACCCAGTAATGGGATTGCTGGGTCAAATGGAATTTCTATTTCTAAGTCCTTGAGGAATTGCCACACTGTTTTCCACAATGGTTGAACTAATTTACACTCCCGCCAACAGTGTAAAAGTGTTCCTATTTCTCCACATCCTCTCCAGCATCTGTTGTCTCCAGATTTTTTAATGATCGCCATTCTAACTGGTGTGAGATGGTATCTCAATGTAGTTTTGATTTGCATTTCCCTAATGACCAATCATGATGAGCATTTTTTCATATGTTTGTTGTCCTGATATATGTCTTCTTTTGTAAAGTGTCTGTTCATATCCTTCACCCACTTTTGAATGGGCTTGTTTTTTTCTTGTAAATTTGTTTTAGTTCTTTGTAAATTCTGGATATCAGCCCTTTGTCAGATGGGTGAACTGCAAAAATTTAATTTAATTTAATTATTATTTTTTTTTAAGATGGAGTTTTACTCCTGTTACCCAGGTTGGAGTGCAATGGCGTGATCTCAGCTCACCGCAACCTCTGCCTCCTGGGTTCAAGCAATTCTCCTGCCTCAGCCTCCCAAGTAGCTGGGACTACAGGCATGCACCACCATGCCCACCTAATTTTTTTTTTTGTATTTTTAGTAGAGATGGGGTTTCACCATGTTGGCCAGGATGGTCTCGATCTCTTGACCTCATAATCCACCTGTCTCGGCCTCCCAAAGTGCTGGGATTATAGGCGTGAGCCACCATGCCCGGCCTTATTTTTTTTTTAAAGATGGGGTTTCACCATGATGGCCAGGCTGGTCTTGAACTCCTGACCTCAGGTGATCCACCCACCTCGGCCTCCCAAAGTACCAGGATTATAGGCATGAGCCACTGCACCTGGCCATTTTTTTCATTTCTTTTTGTAGAGCTGGGGGGTGGGTCTCATTATGTTGCTCACGATGGTCTCAAATTCCTGGTCTCAAGTGATTCTCCTGCCTCAGCCTCCCAAAGTGCTAGGATTACAGACGTGAGGCACCAAGCCCAGCCAATATTGATAGCAATCCTTCTGCACTCCTCCAACACAAACTCTTTGCCAAAGCTGCTAGGAAGACATATAAATTTAGGCTGATCTGTTTTATATCAAAGGCTCTAAAGTCCATTTTAATTTTATGGCTTATAACCATGTTAAGACTGACCTCTTATCTTTTTTTTCTTTTTTTTTTTTGAGATGGAGTCTCACACTGTTGCCTAGGCTGCACTGCAGTGGCTGGATCTCAGCTAACTGCAATCTCCACCTCCTGGGTTCAAGCAATTTTCCTGCCTCAGCCTCTCGAGCAGCTAGGACTACAGATGTACATCATCACGTCCAGCTAATTTTTTGTATTTTTTTTTTTTTGAGACGGAGTTTCGCTCTTGTTGCCCAGGCTGGAGTGCAATGGCGCGATCTCGGCTCACCGCAACCTCCGCCTCCTGGGTTCAGGCAATTCTCCTGCCTCAGCCTCCCAAGTAGCTGGGATTACAGGCACACTCCACCACGCCCAGCTAATTTTTTGTATCTTTAGTAGAGACGGGGTTTCACCATGTTGACCAGGATGGTCTCGATCTCATGACCTCGTGATCCACCCGCCTCGGCCTCCCAAAGTGCTGGGATTACAGGCTTGAGCCACCGCGCCCGGCGCTAATTTTTTGTATTTTTAGTAGAGAGGGAGTTTCACCATATTGGCCAGGATGGTCTTGATCTCCTGACCTTATGATCTGCCCGCCTCAGCCTCCCAACGTGCTGGGATTACAGGCGTGAGCCACCATGCCTGGTCTGGCCTCTTACCTTATAGGTTTATTTCTGACTCTTAGAGAAGTTTCTTCTTTGTTTTTTTTTTCTGGTCATGTTCTGTCATGATAGAGAAGTTTCTAGTTCTTTTTGTTTTCTTTTTCTTTTTTTCTTTAATGGCATGATAAGAAAGTTTCTGGTTCTTAAAAAAAGGAATGTTGCTTCTTAAGGCCAGAGTATGCCTTTTATTATTATTTTTTTAGTAAGTCCCTGAACTCACCTGGACCCCAGTTATGGTTGTTTGGCTGACTCCAAAAGGTTCTATAGAAGTGACTTCCAATACAGCAGTACCTGCAATGGAACCAGCTTTCAGGAGCCCTTCACCAGCCTCCTCAATGACGGATGAATTAGGAAAACACTTGAGAACACGAGAACTCACGAAGGCAGCTCCTTCCCTAGGGAACAAGGAAATCACGTGGTATCTTTCAGGGGTCTGACCGGAGAGAAGAGTAAAAGTTGCCAGGATCAGCCAGGCGCAGTGGCTAATGGTTGTAATTCCAGCACTTTGAGGGGTCAAGGCGGGAGGATCACCTGAGGTCAGAGACCAGCCTGGCCAACACGGTGAAACCCCATCTCTACAAAAAAAAAATAATAATACAAAAATTAGCAGGGCATGGTGACATGTGCCTGTAATCACAGCTACTTGAGAGGCTGAGGCAGGAGAATCACTTGAACTCAGGAGGCAAAGGTTGCAGTGAACCGAGATTGTGCCACTGCACTCCAGCCAGGGTGACAGAGCGAGAATCAGTCTCAAAAAAAAAAAAAATTATTCAGCCAAAACAATTAAAAACAGGTATTCAAGTAAATATTTGCAAATGAATATTCATAACCATATTATTCACAATAGCCAAAAGGTGAAAATAATCCAAATTTCTATTAGCAGATGAAATTAAAAACTAAATGTGGTATTTCCATATAATGGAATACTATTTAGTCATAAAAAGGAAGAGGTACTGATACATGCTACAACATGGATGAACCCCAAAAACATTACAACTTAAAGAAGCCAACGTAAGGCCGGGCAAGGTGGCTCATACCTGTAATCTCAGCACTTTGGGAGGCTGAGGCAGGCAGATTACCAGGAGCTCAGGAGTTCATGACCAGCCTGGGCAACATGGTAAAACCCTGTCCCTACTAAAATACAAAAAAAAAAAAAAAATTAGCCGGGCATGGTGGCGTGAGCTTGTAGTCCTAACTACTCGGGAGGCTGAGGCAGGAGAATTGCCTGAACCCGGGAAGTGGAGGTTGCAGTGAGCTGAGATCAGGCCACTGCATTCTAGCATAGGAGGCAACAGTGAAACTCCATCTCAAAAAAAAAAAAAGAAGCCAACACAAAACGTTTCATATTGTATGATTTCATTTATATGAAATATACCCAGAATAACTAATACCATATACAGAAAGCAGATTAGTGATTGCCAGAGGCTGAGAGGAGGAAAGAAGGAAGAGTGACTGCTTCATAGGTATGGGATCTCCTTTGGTGGTGATAAAAATATTTTGGAGCCAGATAGTGATGATGAATATACAATATTGTGAACGTACTAAATGTCACTGAGTTTTACACTTTACAATAATTTTACATTATTGGAATTTCACCTCATATAAAAAATTACTTAGGGGTTAGAAAAGTCTCCTAGAAGGCAAAGGTGTTCTTTCTATGTCAGTGTTTTACTGAAGATACTTAAACTTAGATCCTAGCACTTCCTTCTTTTGCCTTTTCATTACCTGTTGGTATGGAGTTTGAGCTGAGAATTTATAGGCATCAGAATCTGCTCAGGTTGGTACTCTGGATAGACAAGTTGGAGTTTTTCAAACACCTATCATGAGAAAATAATGTTTTTCTCATTTTTGGAAAAGGCAAATTATAACTTTTACTTACATATGGACTTCAGTATAATCTCAGAGAGATTACATGCAAATAAATGACAACTACAAATCAACAGTTTGCTTAACTTCTAATTAGTCTAAAATCATCCACAATACTCTTCTTCAAAATGAACCAGGAAGTTAAAACATATCTAGTTATTCGGGTGGGGTGCGGTGGCTCACGCCTGTAATCCCAGCACTTTGGGAGGCCGAGGCGAGGCGGGTGGATCACGAGGTCAAGAGATAGAGACCATCCTGGTCAACATGGTGAAACCCCGTCTCTACTAAAAATACAAAAAATTGGCTGGGCGCGGTGGCTCAAGCCTGTAATACCAGCACTTTGGGAGGCCAAGGCGGGTGTATCACGAGGTCAAGAGATTGAGACCATCCTGCTCAGCATGGTGGAACCCCGTCTCTACAAAGAATACAAAAGATTAGCTGGGCATTGTGGCGCGTGCCTGTGATCCCAGCTGCTCGGGAGGCTGAGGCAGGAGAATTGCCTGAACCCAGGAGGCGGAGGCTGCGGTAAGCCATCGCGCCATTGCACTCCAGCCTGGGTAACAAGAGCGAAACTCCGTCTCAAAAAAAAAAAAATACAAAAAATTAGCTGGGCATGGTGGCATGTGCCTGTAATCCCAGCTACTCAGAAGGCTGAGGCAGGAGAATTGCCTGAACCCAGGAGGCGGAGGTTGCGGTGAGCCGAGATTGCGCCATTGCACTCCAGCCTGGATAACAAGAGCAAAACTCTGTCTCAAAAAAAAAAAAAAAAAAAACCAGACAAAAAAACATATCTAGTTATTCTAGAAGATATAAGCCCTGTTTCTGACTCTGAGGGACTGAGCATGTAGCAAAGTTTACACTTACCACATCTTCTGTATTACTTAGATGTTAGATATAAGATTACTTTGAAACTTCTAATTTTAATTCTGGTAAAAGGAAGTTTGGGGAAAAGAACCCATATTAAATTAGCATGAAACACCATCCAGGTCTTCCACCTTCTAGTAAAGTGCTCTTTCCTCTACTTCACATTGAATCAGAGAACCAAAGTCAAAATAAAGGAAAAAATAAAAAAGGAAAAGATAAAAAAAAGTCCCAAATCAGAGGCAGTGAAACTTACTTGCCCCATACAAGTGATAACTTGTCTTTTGAATTGTTAAAACAACAGGGCCATTTAGCTTTTAGCCTGAGAATATCTGTAGAAACTATTCATACTTTTACACCTTATCGAAAGTTAGAATTATGTGGTTTTTTTTTTTGAGACAGTCTCACTCTATCACCCAGGCTGGAGTGCAGTGGCATGATCTCAGCTCACTGCAACCTCTGCTTCCCAGGTTCAAAAGATTCTCCTGCTTCAGCCTCCTGAGTAGCTGGGACTACAGGCACATGCCACCACGCCCAGCTAATTTTTGTATTTTTAGTAGAGACACGGTTTTACCATGTTGGCCAGGATGGTCTTGATCTCCTGACCTCGTGATCCACCCATGTTGGCCTCCCAAAGTGTTGGGATTACAGACTCGAGCCACTGTACCCAACCAGAATAATGTTGTTTCCTAACTGTGGATATATTTAAATGGACTTATATCAGCTGGGCTGGGCGGCTCATGCCTGTAATCCCAGCACTTTGGGAGGCCCAAGTGGGCAGATTACCTGAGGTCAGGAGTTCAAGACCAGCCTGGTCAGCATAGTGAAACCTCATCTCTACTAAAAATAAAAATATTAGCCGGGCATGGTGTTGCGTGCCTATAATCTCAGGTACTCAGGAGGCCGAGACAGGAGAATCACTTGAACCTGGGAGACAGAGGTTGTAGTAAGTTGAGGTCATACCACTGCACTCCAGCCTAGCAACAAAGTGAGACTCCATCTCAAAAATAAATTAATTAATAAATTAATAAAAATTTAAAATGAACTTATAATATCTATGTCAGGTGGAGCAAATCAGAAATGAATCCCTCTCTAGTTACTATGATGTTCATATCCTGTGCTCCCGAAATGGGGAGTTGAAGGGAGCATATATGCTATAGTTTCTTTTTTTATTTCCTACCCAGATTGGTAATCTGCAAGTACTAATAGTTTCTAATGTCAATAGTGTATAAAAGCAGCTGGGCACAGTGGCTCATGCCTGTAATCCCAGCACTTTGGGAGGCCGAGGCAGGCAGATCACTTGAGATCAGGAGTTTGAGGCCAGCCTGGACAACATGGCAAAACCCCATCTCTACTAAAAATACAAAAATTGAGCTGGGTGCGGTGGCTCATGCCTGTAATCCCAGCACTTAGGGAGGCTGAGGTGGGTGGATCACGAGGTCAAGAGATTGAGACCATCCTGGCCAACATGGTGAAGCCCTGTGTCTACTAAAAATACAAAAATTAGCTGTGCATGGTGGTGAGCGTCTGTAGTCCCAGCTACTTGGAAGGCTGAGGCAGAAGAATTGCTTGAACCTGAGAGGTGGAGGTTGCACTGAGCCGAAATTGTGCCACTGCACTTCAGCCTGGTGATAGAGCAAGACTCTGTCTCAAAACAAAAAAACAAAAATTATCTGGGTGTGGTGGCACATGCCTATATCCCAGCTACTTGGGAGGCTCAGGCAGGGAGAATTACTTGAACCCTGCAGTGAGCTGAGATCATGCCACTGCACTCCAGCCTGGGTGACAGAGTGAGACTCTGTCTCAAAAACAAAAAACAAAACTATATACAAGCAATCAGCAGGAATGATAAAAATCTAGCAACTACAAATCTGTTCCAGGAATTCCTCTAACAATTCTCTGTCTTTAATCAGACTAAGCTCTTTGTGGATGGTAAGAGTATTTAACTTTCTTGTCCTTGATATACAAAAACAAGATTTAGATTTGGGAGCTTACCAGGATCTGTACTTCATCAGAGAGTTCCAACAAATTCCCCTCAAACTGCGCAGAGGAACTGTTCATGCAGTGAACAGTGACCTTGATACTGGTCTGGCCTGCTGCTTTTGTGTGGACAACCATGGCAAAGTTATGCTCTACTGGGAACTGTAGAAAAACCTAGACAGTGAAGGGATAGATTAAGAAATATTCATGAATAAACACGGTGCTTCCTTTTTTCTTTTTTTAGTTTTTTTAATATTAAAAAATGTTTTAAATAAAGTCAGGGAAGGGTGGGGGGGTGAGGGATAAAAGACTACAATACAAATAGGGTGCAGTGTATACTGCTTAAGTGATGGGTGCACCAAAATCTCACAAATCCCCACTAAAGAACTTACACATGTAACCAAATACCACCTGTACTCCAATAACTTATAGAAAAATTAAAACTAAAAAGTCCCTCAGGCTGGAGAGAAGTGGTGTGATCTCGGCTCACTGCAGCCTCGACCTCCCATGCTCAGGTGATCCTTCCACCTCAGCCTCCCTAGTAGCTGGGAGTACAGGGGCATACCAAAAAATAAAAAATAATTTTTGTATTTTTTGTATACCTGCGGTTTCACCATGTTGCCCAGGCTGGTCTTGAACTCCTAGGCTCAAGCGATCCCCACCTCAGCCTCCCAAAGTGCTGGGATTACAGTTAATTTTTGTTTTTATTTTTAATTTTTGTAACTACATAGTAGATATACATATTTATTGGGTACACAAGATACTTTGATACAAGCATAGAACCTGTAACAATCACATCAGGGTAAATAGGGTATCCATCACCTCAAACATACTTAAAAGTTGAAACCTTTTTTGTTTTCTTGGAGACAAGGTATTGCTCTGTTGCCAAGGCTGGAGTGCAGTGGTGCAATCACGGCTTCCTGTGGCCTCAACCTCCTGGGCTCAAACAATCCTCCCAAGTAGCCTCTCAAGTAGCTGAGACCACAGGCATGTGCCACTATGTCCAGCTAATAAATTTTTTTTTTTTTTCTAAAAACAGGATGGTCTTGAACTCCTGGGCTCAAGTGATACTTCTGCCTCAGCCTCCTAGAGTGTTGCAATTACAGGCATGAGCTACTGTGCCCAGGTACATTTATCCTTTCTGTGTTACAGAAAATCCAGTGATACGCATTTATTTTATTTTGAGACAGAGTTTTGCTCTGTTGCCTAGGTCAGAGTGCAGTGGTATGATTTCTGCTTACTGCAACCTCTGCCTCTGGGGTTCAAGCAATTCTCCCTGTTTCAGCCTCCCAAGTGGCTGGGATTACAAGTGGCTACCATCATGCCTGGCTAATTTATATATATATATTTTTTTTACTGCGTTTTAGATTTGGGGTACATGTGAAGAACATGCAGGATTGCTGCATAGGTACATACATGGCAATGTGGTTTGCTGCTTTCCTCCCTGTCACCTATATCTGGCATTTCTCTCCATTTTATCCCTCCCCACCTCCTGCTGTCCCTCCCCTAGTTCCCCCCAACAGACCTCAGTGTGTGATGCTCCTCCACTGTGTCCATGTGTTCTCATTGTTCAACACCCACCTATGAGTGAAAACGTGGTATTTGATTTTCTGTTCTTATGTCAGTTTGCTGAGAATGATAGTTTCCAGGTTCATCCATGTCCCTACAAAGGATATGAACTCATCATTTTTTATGGCTGCATAGTATTCCATGGTGTATATGTGCCACATTTTCCCAATCCAGTCTATCATTGGTGGGCATTTGGATTGGTTCCAAGTCTTTGCTATTGTAAACAGTGCTGCAATGAACATTTGTGTGCATGTGTCCTTATAATAGAATGATTTATAATCCTTTTGATGTATACCCAGTAATGGGATTGCTGGGTCAGTTTTTATGTTTTTAGTAGAGACAGGGTTTCACCATGTTGGCTAGGCTGGTCTTGAACTCCTGACCTTAGGTGATCCACCCACCTTGGCCTCCCAAAGTGCTGGGATTACAGGCATGAGCCACTGTACCTGGCCTAGTTATTTAAAAATATACAATAAATTATTGTTGTCTGTAGCCACCTTATTGTGCTATCAAATACTAGATCTTACTCATTTTATCTAACTATATTTTTGTACTCATTAAGCATCCCCACTTCCCTCCCACTCACCCACTATGCTTTCCAGCCTCTGGCAGCCATCATTCTTCTATCTCCATGAGTTCAGTTGTTTTAATTTTTAGCTCTCACAGGTAAGTCAGAACATGCAAAGTTTGTCTATCTATACCTGGCTTATTTCACTTAACATAATGTCTCCAGTTCCATCATCCATGTTGTGCACATAACAGGATGATAGGATCTCATTTTTTTTTTTTTTTTTGGACAGGTTCTCACTCTGTTGCCCAGTTGGAGTACAGTGGCACAATCATGGCTCTTTGCTGCCTCAATCTTTAGGGCTCAAGTGATTTTTTTTTTTTTTGAGATGGAGTTTTGCTCTTGTTACCCAGGCTGGAGGGCAATGGCACAATCTCGGCTCACCGCAACCTCCGCCTCCTGGGTTCAGGCAATTCTCCTGCCTCAGCATCCTGAGTAGCTGGGATTACAGGCACGCACCACCATGCCCAGCTAATTTTTTTGTATTTTTAGTAGAGACGGGGTTTCACCACGTTGACCAGGATGTTCTCGATCTCTTGACCTCGTGATCCACCTGCCTCAGCCTCCCAAAGTGCTGGGATTACAGGCTTGAGCCACCGTGCCCGGCCAGGGCTCAAGTGATTATCCTGCCTCAGCCTCTCGAGTAGCTGCTACTACAGGCATGTACCACTTCCCCTGGCTAAATTTTTTTAAATTTATTTTTTGTAGAGACTGGGTCTCACTATGTTGCCTAGGTTGGCCTCAAACTCCTTGGCTCAAGCCATCCTCCCACCTTGGCCTTCTAAAGTGCTAGGATTACAGGTGTGAGTTATGGTGCCCAGCCATCTCATTCCTTTTTTATGGCTAAGTTGTACTCCATTGTGTATGTGTACCTCATTTTCTTTATCCATTCATCTGCTGATGGACAATTGGGTTGCTTATAAATCTTGGCCATTATGAATAGTGCTGCAATAAACATGAGAGTGTGGGTATCTCCTTGATATAGTGATTTCCTTTCTTTTGGGTATATGTCTAGCAGTGGGATTGTTGGGATCATATGGTTATTCCATATTTAGTTTTTTAGTTTTTTTTTTTTTTGAGATGGAGTTTCACTGTTGTTACCCAGACTGGAGTGCAATGGCACGATCTCGGCTCACCGCAGCCTCCGCCTCCTGGGTTCAAGCAATTCTCCTGTCTCAGCCTCCTGAGTAGCTGGGACTACAGGTGCGTACACCATGCCCAGCTAATTTTTGTATTTTTAGTAGAGACGGGGTTTCACCTTGTTGACCAGGATGGTCTTGATCTCTTGACCTCGTGATCCACCCACCTCGGCCTCCCAAAGTGCTGGGATTATAGGCGTGAGCCACCGCGCCCAGCCCATATTTAGTTTTTTGAAAACCTCTGAACTATTCTCTATAGTGATTGTACTAATTCACATTCCCACCAACGGTATATGAGAGTTCCCTTTTCTCTACGTCCTTGCCAGCATTCATTGCCTGTCTTTCAGATAGAAGCCATTTTAACTGGGGTGACATGATATTTCATTATGGTTTGATTTGCATTTCTCTGATGATCAATGATGTTGAGCACTTTTTCTTTTCCTTTTTTTTTTTTTTAATTTTTTTTGAGACGGTGTCTTGCTCTCATCCAGGCTGGAGTGCAGTGGCTCAATCTTGGCTCACTGCAACCTCTGCCTCCTGGGTTCCAGCAATTCTCTTGCCTCAGCCCCCTGAGTAGCTGGAATTACAGGCATCTACCACTACACCCAGCTAATTTTTCTATTTTTAGTAGAGATGGGGTTTTACCATGTTGGTTAGGCTGGACTTGCCTAGCCAGATGGCAATGTAATCCTAGCTACAGGGGACGCTGAGGCAGGAGAACCACTCGAGCCAGATTGTTGGAGATTGCAGTGAGCCAAGATCACGCCACTGCACTCCAGCCTGGCAACAGAGTAAAACTCTGTCCAAAAAAAAAAAAAGGAAAAGAAATATCTATTCAGATCTTTTGCCCATTTAAAATATGATTGTTATATACATGTTTTTCCTATTGAGTTGTTTGAGCTGCTTATATACTGGATGTTAATCCTTTGTTAGATGGATAGTTTGAAAATATTTCCTCCTATTTTGTGAGTTTTCTCTTCACTTGGCTGATTGTTTCCTTTGCTGTGCAGAAGCTTTTAAATTGATATGATCCCATTTGTCCATTTTTGCTTTGGTTGCCTGTGTTTGTGGGGTATTACTCAAGAAATCTTTGCCCAGTCCAATGTTCTGGAGTTTCCCCAATGTTTTCTTGTAATAGTTTCACAGTTTGAGGTCTCAGGTTTAAGTCTTTAATATACTTTGATTTTATTTTTGCATATGGTGAGAGATAGGGGTGTAGTTTCATTCTTCTGCATATGAGTATCCAGTTTTCCCAGCACCATTGATTGAAGACACTGTTTTTACCCCAGTGTGTATTCTTGGCACCTTTGTCAAAAGTCAGTTTCCTGCAGGTGTACAAATTTGTTTCCAGGTTCTTTATTCTGTTCCATTGGTCTATATGTCTGTTTTTATGGCAGTGCCATGCTGTTTTGGTTACTATAGCTCTGTTGTATAATTTGAAGTCAGGTAATATAAGTCTTCCAATTTTGTTCTTTTTGCTGAGGATGGCTTTGACTACTCTGGTTCTTTTGTGGTTCCATATACAATTTAGATTTTTTTTTTCTATTTCTGTGAAGAATGTCATTAGTATTTTAACAATATTGATTCTTCCTTTTTGTGAACATAGGGTATCTTTCCATTTTTTGTGTGTCCTCTTCAAATTTTTTTTTTTTGAGACAGAGTCTAGCTCTGTCCTCCATGCTGGAGTTAAATGGTGCTATCTCAGCTCACTGCAACTTCTGCCTCCTGGATTTAAGCAATTCTCCTGCCTCAGCCTCCTGAGTAGCTGGGACTATAGGTGCCCACCACCATGCCTGGCTAATTTTTGTATTTTTAGTAGAGACGGTTTCACCCTGTTGGCGAGGCTGGTTTCAAACTCCTCAACTCAGTTTAATCTACCTGCCTTGGCCTCCCAAAGTGCTGGATTACAGGTATGAGCCACAGTGCCTGGCCTCTCTTCAACTTCTTGCATCAATGTTTTGTAGTTTAATTGTGGAGATATTTCACTTCTTTGGTTAAGTTTATTCCTATATACTTTATTTGTAGCTATTGTAAATTAGACTACTTTCTTAATTTCTTTTTCAGATTCTTTGCTGTTGGCATATACAAATGCTACTGATTTTTTTTTTTTTTTCCGAGCTAGCTGAGATTTTATTTTGGACAAAAAACAAAAAAGCAGTTTAATTGTTTTGCAGCTGGAGGCATGGGCAAGGGGGGTCCCAGGCAGTAAACTCCCCGCCGGTGGGCTGAGGGCTAGGGCTGAGCGTCAGGTGGGTCTCCTGTTCCCTGCGCTCCCCTGCAGGGGATTAAACTGAGTTGAGGAGTTTGAAACCAGCCTCGCCAACAGTTTCCTTGCATGTGAAACGGGTCTGGATGTAACATGCCGTTGGGTTTTGGCTGTGTCTTTTGAATGGGGGATTTAGTCGATTTAAATTTAGGGTTACTGCCATTTGTTGTTAACTGGCTGTTTTATCTATTCGTTGATGTAAATTCTTCTTTATGTTGGTGCTCTTTACTTTTCGGTATATTTTTAGAAAGGCTAATACTGGTCGTTTCTTTCTATGTGTAATGCTTCTTTCAGAAGCACTTGTAAAGTAGGCCTGGTGGTAATATAATCTCTGAGTTCTTGCTTGTTCATAAAAGATTTTATTTTTCCTTCAATTGTGAAGCTTAGTTTGGCTGGATATGAAATTCTGGGCTGAAGGTTCTGTTGTTTGAGGATGTTGAATATTGACCCCCACTCTCTTCTGGCTTGTAGAGTTTCTGCTGAGA
>CM052667.1:36793754-36866753 GCA_028533165.1 Leontopithecus rosalia | reverse complement strand
AGAGGAAGGGGAAGGGAAGAGAAGGGAGGGGAGGGGTAGCTTACATTAGTGAATAGGACATCAGCAAAAGTGACACAAGCAGAAGCTTAATAAGCCCTTGGGCAATTAAAAAAGAGGGGAGGGGAGGGGAACGGAGGGGAGGGGAGGGGAGAAGAGAAGTCAGGTGCAATGGCTCAGGCCTGTAATCCTAGCACTTTGGGAGGCTGAGGTTGAGGATCACTTCAGGCCAGGAGTTTGAAACCAGCTTGGGCAACATAGTGAGAACCTGTCTTTACAAAAAATTAAAATATTAGCTTGTCCTGGTGGCATGCACCAACAGTCCTAGCTACTAGAGAAGTCGAGGCAGGAGGATCACTTTAGTCCCAGAGTTTGAGGTTGTATTAATCTGTGATCTGCTCCACTGCTCTCTAGACTGGGAGAGAGAAAAATACCCTGTCTCTAAAGAAAAATAAATACATTTTAAAATTAATTTAATGTTGGCTCCTTAGCCTTAGCTTTGTAAACAAGGAAAACCGCCTTCATGTTTTCTAAAAAATGCAAGGTTCAAAGATAAAAGGTAATATGTGATAAAATCTAAAATAAAACTCTTGCGCATAAGAAAATATTTAGGGCTGGATGTGGTGGCTCATGCCTGTAATCGTAGCACTTTGGGAGGCTGGGGCAGGTGGATTGCCTGAGCTCAGGAGTTCAAGATCATCTTGGGCAACATGGTGAAACCTCGCCTCTACTAAAATACAAAAAATTAGCTGAGCATGGTGGCATGTGCCTGTAGTCCCAGGTACTCAGGAGGCTGAGGCACAAGATTTGCTTGAACCCCAAAGGTGGAGGTTGCAGTAAGCCGAGATAGTGCCGTTGCACTCCAGCCTGGGCAACAGAGCGAGACTCTGTCAAAAAAAAAAAAAAAAGAAAGAAAGAAAGAAAGAGAGAGTGAGAAAGAGAAAGAAGAAGGAAGAAAATAATTGTAGAACCACTCAGGTATATAAAAAGACTTGTAAATTTTCACAATACCATGTAACCGGGTCTGCCCACTGCCATCATCTTTTGCTACCATTTCCACTGATTTATAATCTTCGAAATGGGCTAGTGTTTCACTAGAGGATTTCCATTCTAGCATTAATGAACTGAAATTATCAAATTTTCTCCTATGTTGATCAAACACTGCTAGTTCCAGGACTGTGTCCCTCAGGCTTGATACAGGAATCTGCATTAAAATAAAAAGTAATAAAAGACAAATTTAAAAATCAACAGCCTAAGAAGTAGTATGATATCTCGAAAGCTAGGGATCAAGTTTTCTCTCAATATTTTTACCTTAACAATTTGCAAACTTACAGCTATATTGAAATAATAATACAATAAATACCTATATACACACACTTCACCTGGATCCACCAGTTCTTTACATTTAGTTACATTTGCCTTTTCTCTCTCTCCCTCTCCTTCCTCACCTTCCATATATGGTTGTTATTTTGTTTTGTTGATGTATAGGCATCATTGGACTTTACCCCTAAACATTTCAGCATGTATCCTAAGAATACGAGAACATTCTACTATGTAAGAAACAGGATATCACACACAACAATATTAACACTAATTCAATGTCATCAAATGTATGGTCAATATTTTCATTTCCCAAAATGTCACCCCCAAATGTTTTTGAATGTTTTTTAGTTTAAATCTAGAAGTTAATCAAGATTTATGTATGCATTGTATTTGATTGTTTACCTCTTTAGTATATATCATAATCTAGAAAAGGCACATCTGCCCTATTGTTTTGAATTTTTTATAAAGTCCAGGTCTTTTTTTTTTTTTTGGAGACAGGTCTTTCTCTGTTGTGTAGGCTGGAGTATAACAGTGTGACCATGGCTCACTACAGCCTCAACATGCCAGGCTCAAGCCATCCTCCCAGTTCAGTTGCCTGAGTAGTTAGGACTACAGGTGTGTCCTGATGGACACCACACCAGGATAATTTTTAAATTTTAATTAATTTTACTAATTTTTTTTATTTCCGTAGGCTTTTGGGGAACAGGTGGTATTTGGTTACAAGAGTAAGTTTTTAGTGGGGATTTGCAGAATTTTGGTGGACCCATCACCCAAGCAGTATACAGTGGACCTGATTTGTATTCTTTAATCCCTTACCCCCTTCTGCCTTTCCCGAGTCCCCAAAATATATTGTACCATTCTTTTGCCTTTGCATCCTCATAGTTTAGCTCCCACTTACGAGTATGAACACATGATGTTTGGTTTTCCTTTCCTGAGTTACTTCACTTTGATTAATAGTCTCCAGGCCGGGCACAGTGGCTCATGCCTGTAATTCCAGCACTTTGGGAGGCAAAGGCGGGCAGATCACCTGAGGTCAGGAGTTTGAGACCAGCCTGGTTAACATGGCAAAACCCTGTCTCTATTAAAAATACAAACTCTAGCTGGGTGTAGTGGCAGGTGCCTGTAATCCTGGCTACTTGGGAACCTGAGGCAGGGAGAATCACTTGAACCCACGAGGTGGAGGTTGCAGTGAGCTGAGATCGCGCCATTGTCCTCCAGCCTGGGCAGCAGAGCGAGATTCTGTCTCAGAGCAAAAAAAAAAAAAAAAAAAGAAGAATACTCTCCAATCCCATCCAGGTTGCTGCAAATGCCATTAATTCATTCCTTTTTATGGCTGAGTAGTATTCCATCGTGTGTGTGTATGTGTGTGTGTGTGTGTGTGTGTGTGTATATATATATATATATATATATATATATATCACAGTTTCTTTATCCACTTGTTGATTTATGGGCATCTCAGTTGTTTCCACATTTTTGCAACTGCAAATTGTGCTGCTATAAACGTGTGTGCAACTTTTTTTTAATATAACGACTTTTTTTCCTCTGGGTAGTGGTATTGATGGATCAAATAGTAGTTTTACTTTTAGTTCTTTAAGGAATCTCCACACTGTTTTCCATAGTGGTTGTACTAGTTTACATTCCCACCAGCAGCGTAGAAGTGTTCCCTGTTCATCATATCCACACCAACATCCATTATATTTTGATTTTTAAATTATGGCCATTATTGCAAACAAAAGCATAAAGTGGGGAAAGGACACCCTATTTAACAAATGGTGCTGGGATAACTGGCAAGCCACGCATAGAAGAGTGAAACTGAATTGTCATCTCTCACCTTATAAAAAAATCAATTAAAGATGGATCAAGGACTTAAATCTAAGACTTGAAACTATAAGAATTCTAGAAGATAACATCAGAAAAACCCTTCTAGACATTGGCTTAGGCAAGGATTTCATGACCAAGAACCCCAAAACAAATGCAACTTAAACAAAAATAAATAGCTGGGATTTAATTAAACTAAAGAGCTTTTACACAGCGAAAGGAACCAGTCAGCAAAGTAAACAGACAACCCACAGAGTGGGAGAAAAATCACAATCTATACTTTTGACAAAGGACTAATATCAAGAATCTACAACAAACTCCAACAAATTAGCAAGAAAAAAACAATCTTATCGAAAAGTGGGCTAAGGACATGAACAGACAATTCTCAAAAGAAGATATACAAACATAGATGGACAAGAAACATGAAAAAACACAACATTGCTAATGATCAGGGAAATGCAAATCAAAACCATAATGCGATATCATCTTACTGCTACAAGAATTTTTTAATTTTTTGTAGAGATAGGGTCTCACTGTGTTGCCAGGGCTGGTCTTAAATTCCTGGGCTCAAGCAGTCCTCCCACCTTGGCCTCCCAAAGTGTGAAACCCGCATCTCTACCAAAAAAAAAAAAAAAAAAAAAAAAATGATTAGTCACATATGATGGTGTGCACATGAAGTCACGGCTACTCGAGAAGCTGAGGTGGAAGGATCGCTTGAACCCTAGTTCAAGCTTATAGAGAGCTATGAATGCACCACAGCCCTCTACCCTAGTTGACAGAGTGAGACCATTTCACATAAATAAAGAAATAAATAAGGACCAGGCATGGTGGCTCATGCCTGTAATCCCAGCACTTTGGGAAGCCAAGGTGGGCATATCACTTGAGGTCAGGAGTTCAAGATGAGCCTGGTCAACACGGCCAAACCCTGTCTCTACTACAAATACAAGAAATTAGCTGGCATGTGGTGTGTGCCTATAACCCCAGCTAATCAAGAATCGCTTGAACCCAGGAGGTAGAGGTTGCAATAAGCCAAGAATGTACCACTGCACCCCAGCCTGGGTGACAGAGCGAGATTCCGCCTCAATAAATAAATACATACATATATTTATTTTGGTATATGTATTAATACATACATACAGTCATTGTTACACTGGAGCAGGCTCATAGGTAAGCTGATTGTTAGCATCTCTTGACAACTCTGAATAGTGATATCATATTGGTAACTTGAAATTGGCCATGATGGGAGTATTAACACCATAGAATTTGGCTCATGTTACAAATTTGGTCCCTCTGTTTTTTGTTGTTGTTGTTTTTGGAGAGCCTGTTAAAAATTTACATGCACATAATATCAGGTTGTAGCACTATTAGTGATGCAAAATTTGATCATCTGCTGAAGGTGGTAACTGCCACTGGAGATCCCTCCAGTACAAAGGTATGGTTTCCTTACTGTGATTTGAAATCTTGAGACTATCCCATTTCCCAAGAAGCTTTCACCTACTAGTTTTTCTTTTTCTGAGATGGAGTCTTGCTTTGTCGCCCAGACTGGAGTGCAGTGGTGTATTCTTGGCTCACTGCGACTTCCACCTCCCAGGTTCAAGCGATTCTTCTGCCTCAGCCTCCTGAGTAGCTGGGATTACAGGCATGTACCACCACACCCAGCTAATTTTTGTATTTTAATAGACATGGGGTTTCACCATATTGGTCAGGCTGGTCCCAGACTCCTGACCTCATAATCCGCCTACCTTGGCCTCTCAAAGTGCTGGGATTACAGGCGTGAGCCACCGTGCCTGCCTTTCACCTGCTAGTTTTAATTTCCATTGATGATCTTTACCAGGATCAATTATTACAAGGAGAATTACAAAATCATACATTTCTAATTCTATGATTCGTTTTATATAAGGTGGTATTTTTCTGGAAAAGAGCATCCTTTTTTCTCCTTCATCCCTCCTTTTCTTCCTTCCTTCCTCAATTCATTTCTCCTCTCTTTCTCCCTCCGTCTCTCTTTCTTCCTTCCTTTATTTTTCTCTTATAATCTTGAGCATCACTATGGGGTCATGAATTTTAAGTTGATATTTCTGTCATTATTATTATGTTTTGAGACGGAGTCTCACACTGTCACCAGGCTGGAGCGCAGTGGTGTGATCTCGGCTCACTGCAACCTCTGCCTCCTGGGTTCAAGTGATTCTCCTGCCTTAGCTTCCCGAGTAGCTACAGGCATATGCCACCACACCTAGCTAATTTTTTTTTATTTTTAGTAGAGATGGGGTTTCACCATGTTGGCCAGGATGGTCTTGGTCTCTTGACTTCATGATCGGCCCACCTCAGCCTCCCAAAGTGCTGGGATTACAGGCATGAGCCACCATGCCTGGCCTCTTGTCATTATTATTTTTTTCTTTTTTTTTAGACGGAGTTTCGCTCTTGTTACCCAGGCTGGAGTGCAATGATGCAACCTCCGCTCACCACAAGCTCCGCCTCCTGGGTTCAGGCAATTCTCCTGCCTCAGCCTCCTGAGCAGCTGGGATTACAGGCGCGCGCCACCATGCCCAGCTAATTTTTTGTATTTTTAGTAAACACGGGGTTTCACCATGTTGACCAGGATGGTCTCGATCTCTTGAACTCGTGATCCACCCGCCTCGGCCTTCCAAAGTGCTGGGATTACAGGCTTAAGCCACCGCGCCTGGCCTATTTTTTTAAAAAGATATATTTAAGGAGTACAAATGCATATTTCTTACAGCATGTATGACATAGTGGTGAAGTCCGGGTTTTTAGTGTAGTAAACATTGTACTCAATAGGTAATTTTTCAACCCTCTGCCATTATTTTTTGGATGCTCAAATTATCTACAATTTGGAGAGTAGGGGTCCCTTCAAACCAGCTTATTTTTAAGAAATCACCATTAGTCTTTGAGCACTTCTTTGCTTTCTAACACAAGTTGTTTGCTTTCTAACATAAGGTGTGTGCAGGCTCATTGTACACTTTCCCTACTGAGCTGGAATCAACTCCGAGATGCTCTAAATCCTTTAAATGGGGACTAGCATTTAGAAACCAACATGTTTGTACATCACTATTGGGGTGTAGGCCCTTTCAGTGAACAGAGCTTGTAAATAAAATTTGTTTAAAAAAAGTATCATGAGTTGTATAGCAATTTAAAAACATGTCTGTAAACTCTCATATATATGTGAGACATACACACATATAGATATATGTACATATACACATTCTTGGACAAGATGACTCAGTGACTCAACATCATAAATATTCCACTTATTCCAAGTTAATAAATAACTGTAACATAGTCCCAATAAAAATACCAGGAACAGAAATAAATTTTTGCTAATAATTAGCTGACCATGAAGCTAACTAAGCAGAGACTTTCAGTGGCCACACAGGTCAAAGAGTACAGATGTTACAGAACTAGTTCAGAAAAGTCACTAAACAAATGGTCTCAGCAAAAACAAAAAACACAAGCAGCCACAAAACCAAGGGAGGGAAGAATCTGATTTCAGAGTTGCTACTTTATATTACACAAAATGTCGAGTTTTTAACAAAAGTTTATTAGAAATGTAAAAAAATAAGTATGTTCCATACATGAGAATAAAAGCAGTTTCCATAGAAACTGTCCTAGAGACCAAACTGAATGATTATCTCAAGGTTAAAAAAGAAAGAAAGAAAGAAACTGTCCCTGAGAATACCCAGATATTGAGCTTACCAGACAAACACTTCTTTTTTTTTTTTTCTTTTTTGAGATGGGTTCCACTCCATTGCCCAGGCTGGAGTGCCGTGATACGATTATAGCTCACTGCATCCTCTGCCTCCTGGACTAGAACAATCCTCCCAACTCAGCCTCCCAAGTAGCTGGGACTACAGACATGCACCACCATGCCTGGTTAATTTTTGTATTTTTGTAGAGATAGGGTTTTGCCATGTCACCCAGGCTGGTCTTGAACTCCTGGACTCAAAGGATCTACCCACCCCTCAGCCTCCCAAAGTGCTGGAATTACAGGCATGAGCCACCATGCCCAGCCCAGACAAAGACTTCTAATTAACTTTATTGTACAAAGAACTAAAGGTGTTAATATTTGAATAACTAAAGGAAAATATGAATATGGTATCATATTACATAAAGAATATCAATAAAGAGATAGAACAAAAAAGAACCAAAAAGAAATTCTTCAGTTGAAAAGTATAATAATTGAAATAAAAAATTAACTAGAGAAATTCAACAGCAGATTTGAACAGGCTGAAGAAAGAATTGGAGAACTTAAAGATATGTCAATGGAGATTATCCAGTCTGATAAACAAAAAGAAATGAAAAAATATGAACAAACATCAGAGACCTGTGGGACACGATCGTATGTATCAGTATATGCAAAAAGAGAGTGCTAGAAGGAGAGGAGCTAGGAGAAAAGAAGAAAGAATATTTGAAGAAATAATGGCCCAAACTTACCAAATTGATGAAAAACATTAAACATGCAAGAAGCTCAAACACCACCAAGCAGAATAAATTCAAAAAGATCTACATCCAGACACATCATAATCAACTGTCCAAAGTCAAAGACAGAATCATAAAAACAGAAAGAGAAGGGATTCACCCCTTATAAGGGATCTTCCATGGGATTAACATCTTTTATCAGAAACCATGAGGGCCAGAAGGCCGTGAGATGACACAATGAAAATAAAAGAAAAAGGGCCAGGTGCAGTGGCTCACACCTGTAATCCTAGCACTTTGAGGGGCTGAGACAGGAGGATTGTCTGAGCTCAGGAGTTCAAGATCAGCCTGGGCACATGGTGAAACCCCGTCTCTACCAAAAATCCAAAAAATTAGCCAGGCATGGTGGTGTGGGCCTGTAGTCTCATCTATTCAGGAGGCGGAGGCACAAGAATTGCTTGAACCGTATGGGAGACAGAAGTTTTGGTTAGCTGAGATCAGGCCACTGCATTCCAGCCTCGGTGACACAGCAAGACTCTGTCTCAAAATAAAAATAAAAATAAATAAAAATAAAATAAAAGAGTGCCAACCAAGAATTCTATATTGGGCAGAATAATCCTTCAAAAATGGAGAAATTAAGACATTTTAAGATCCAATAAAAATGGAGATAATTTATTGCTAGTAGACCTGTCCTACAAGAAATACTAAAGAGAATCCTTCAGGCTGCAATGAAAGGTCTCTAGACAATAGCTTGCATCACCATGAAGAAACAATCTAGAAAATATAATTGCAGAGGTAAATCAAAAGACAGTATAAATGTATTTTGGGTTGTAATTATTCTATATTCTATCTGATTTCAAAGAAAAATATGGCCGTCTGCAGTGGCTCACGCTTGTAATCTCAGCACTTTGAGAGGCTGAAGCAGGTGGATCACCTGAGGTCAGGAGTTTGAGACCAGCCTGACCAATATGGTGAAATCCCATCTCTACTAAAAATACAAAAATTAGCCGGGCATGGTGGCATGAGCCTGTAGTCTCAGCTACTTGGGAGGGTGAGACAGGAGAATTGCTTGAATCTGGGAGGCAGAGGTTGCAATGAGCCAAGACTGCACCACTGCACTTCAGCCTGGATGACAGAGCAAGACTCTGTCTCAAAAAAAAAAAATTATATATATATGAAAAATACATAAAGTAATAATTATAGGCTGGGTGCAGTGGCTCATGCCTGTAATCACAGCACTTTGGGAGGTCAAGGTGGGCAGATCGCTTGAGCCCAGGAGTTCAAGACCAGCCTGGACAACACAGTGAGACCTCATCTTTACAAAAAAATAAAAATAAAAAATTAGCTGGGCATGGTGGCATGCACCTGTAGTCTCAGCTACTAGGGAGGCTGGGGTGGGAGGATCCCTTGAGTGAGGGAGGTGGAGGTTTCAGTAAACCATGAATCAGTCAGGGCAACTGAGGAAGATCCTGTCTCAAAAAAAAAAAAAATAGGCCAGGCACAGTGACTCACACCTGTAATCCCAGCACTTTGGAAGGCCAAGGTGGGTGAATCACTTGAGGTCAGGAGTTTGAGACCAGCCTAGCCAACATGGTGAAACCCCATCTCTAGTAAAAATACAAAAATTAGCTGGGTGTGTTGGCACACACCTGTAATCCCAGCTACTTAGGAGACTGAGACAGGAGAATTGCTTGAGCCTGGGAGGCAGAGAATGCAGTGAACCATGATTGCACCACTGCACTCCAGCCTGGGCAACAGAGTGAGACCATCTCAAAAAAAAGAAAAACAAAAAACAAAATAACAACAAGAACAACAAACACTTTGGGAGGCCGAGGAAGGTGGATCAGATAAGGTCAGGAGCTTGAGGCCAGCCTGACCAATATGATGAAATCCCATCTCTACTAAAAATTTAAAAATTAGCTGGACATGGTGGTGTGCGCTTGTAGTCTCAGCTACTTGGGAGGCTGACACAGGAGAATTGCTTGAAGCTGGAAGGCAGAGGTTTCAGTGAGTCAAGATAATGCCACTGTACTCCAGCCTGAGTGAGAGACTGAGACTGCATCTCAGGAAAAAAAAATAAAAAGGAAGAAATGAAAGAAGAGGAACAGAAAAGGCATATGATATATAGAAAACAAATAGCAAAATGGCAGACATAACACCTACCTTATCGGTAATTACGTTAAATGTAAATACATTTTATGTTCCATGAAAAGTCTGATTAGTATAATGAAATTTTTAAATGGCCCAGCTATATGCTGTCTGCCAGAGACACTCATGGGTCACAAATATAAGTATGGAAAAAAAAGATGTATCATGCAAATAGTAACCACAAGAGAGCTGAAGTAGTTATACTGACATCAGATAAAATAGACTTTAATACAAAGCTTGTTACTAAAGAAAAAGAAAGTCATTTTATAATGATAAAACAGTACCGAATAATAAACGGGTTGCTGGTTTCTGTCCTCAGTTCCTGGGAGGTAACCCCTAAACCCTTGGAATTTCTTGAGTAATAGGATTGTGTCTGTTATTTATGGTGGGTCCCTTGGATAACACCTGAGTTTATGCTAATGAGATGACACAGGATGGAGTTGAATAAGGACAGAAAGACCAATCATGTGGTTAGAAGGATGAGGTTTTGGGCCAGGTGATAGCAGCCCCACCTCCAGGGAAAAAAGGAGGGCTGGTGATTGAGTTTAACCACATAGTCAATGATTCAATCAATCATGTTTACATAATAATATCCCAGTAAAACACTGGAGCTGGGCATGGTGGTTCACACCTATAATCCCAGCACATTGGGAGGCCAAGACAGGAGGACTGCTTGAGCCCAGCAGTTCAAGACCAGCCTGGGCAACCCAGTGAGACCCTGACTTTACAGAAAAAATTTAAAATTAGCTCAATGTGATGGCATGCACCTTTGGTCCCAGCTCCTCAAAAGGCTGAGGAGGGAAGATCACTTGAGCCCAGGAATGAGGCTGCAGTGAGCCATGATCACACCATTGCACTGTAGCCTGAGCAACAGAATGAGACCCTGTCTCAAAAAACAAAACAAAACATTGGACACCAAAACTCAGTGGAATTTCCTGGTTAGTAAACACATTGATGTGTTCCACCTGGTATGTTTTCACCAGATCCTGATTCCATGTAGAGGGCATAGAAGCTCTGTCTCTGCTGAGATCTTTCTTAAAGGATACAAAAGGAGTTGTATCCTTTATAATGAAACTGTGAGCCATTCTAACAAGTTATCAAACTTGTTGGTCAGGAGTGTGGGTAGCCTGTCTGTCCCTCAATTTGCAGCTATCATCTGAAGTGAGGGCAGTCTTATTGGAACTGTGCCCTTAAAACTGTGGAGTCTGAACTAACTCTGAATATTAATGTCAGAATTGCATTGCAGTATTGCCAAGGGTCAATCTATTAAAAAGATATAACAATTGTAAACACATATGTACCTAATAACAGAGCCTCAAAATATATAAAGCAAAACCTGACAGAATTCAAGAGGAATAAATAGACAATTCAATAATAGTTGAAGAGAGCTTGTAGATAGTTGAATAGGTAGAGGTTCCCAGAGGGTGGCATGCCCAGGGAGGGCATGGAAGCTCCATGTCCAATACCTATATCTCACCCTATGTATCTCTTCACCTGTATCCTTCGCAATATCCTTTATAATAAACTAGTAAATACAAGTAAGTATTTCCCTGAGTTCTATGAGTCACTCCAGCAAATTAATTGAACCCAAAGAGGAGGCCAGGGAAAACCCAATTGGAGGCCAGTTGGTCAGAAGTTCTGGTGGCCTGGATTTGAAACTTGTGTCTTAGGTAAGGGTAGTCTTGGGGAGTGAGCCCTCAACCTGTGACATCTGACAGTAGCTCCAGGTAAATAGTGTCAGAATTGAATTGGAGGACACCCAGCTATTGTCTGCTGCTTGATGTGTGGGGGAAAAACCCCATACATTTGGTCACAGACATTGTCTTTTTTCCTTCTTCCCTCTCTCATATTTTTCATGAAAAAGAAATCTTCTGTGTTGATTGCGTCATGGTGGGGAAAAACACAGTGTGAGAGTTTTTCTTGAACAATTGGTGTGATTGAGGTAGGATTTGATAGAATGGCACTGGCTTACAGAAATGTGGTTTGGGATGAGAAAGGATGAAAGAGTGGGGGATGAGGAACCTTTAATTCCTGGGTGGCTACCTTGTCAACCATGGTATGACACTGCAGCTGTGCTGCATTCAGTTACTAAGGGTAAAAGTTAACCAGTGCAATTTAGAGATGGTGGTAGACTCATCAGGGTGGTAGACCCTGTTCTTTTCTCTCCCTTTTTTTTTTTTTGAGACAGAGTCTCACTCTGTCACCTAGGCTGAAGTGTAGTGGTGCAATCTTGGCTCACTGCAACTTCCACTTCCCAGGCTCAAGCAATCTTTCCACCTCAGCCTCCCTTGTAGCTGGGACTACAGGAGCATGTAACTGTGGTTGGCTAATAAAAAAAAATTTTTTTTTTGAGACAGAGTCTCACTTTGTTGCCCAAATTGGAGCACAGTGATGTGATCTCAGTTCACTGCAACCTCCACCTCCTAGGTTCAAGCAATTCTCATACCTAAGCTTCCCGAGTAGCTGAACTCACAGGCATGCACCACCACACCTGACTAATTTTTGTATTTTTAGTAGAGATGGGGTTTCACCATGTTGGCCAGTCTGGTCTTGAACTTCTGACCTCAAGTGACCCATCCATGTCAGCCTCCCAAAGTGCTGGGATTATATAGGCATGAGCCACTGTGCCTGGCCTTAAATTTTTTGTAGAGACAAGAACTCATTATATTATCCAGGCTGGTTGAAACCCTGCTTTACTTTTTTTAATGTTATCTGTTTGTTGGTTTGTTTATTTATTTATTTTGAGAATGGGTTATGAGACTGGCTAATTTTTATATTTTTGGTAGAGATGGGGTTTTGCCATGTTGCCCAGGCTAGTCTCAAAATCCTGGGCTGAAGTGATCCACCTGCCTCACCCTTCCAAAGTGCTGGGATTACAGGCACAAGCCACTGCATCCAGCCAGGACCCATATTTCTTTCTTTCTTTCTTTTTTTTTTTGAGATGGAGTTTCGCTCTTGTTACCCAGGCTGGAGTGCAATGGCGCTATCTCGGCTCACTGCAACCTCCACCTCCTGGGTTTAGGCAATTCTCCTGCCTCAGCCTCCTGAGTAGCAGGGATTACAGGCACGTGCCACAATGCCCAGCTAATTTTTTGTATTTTTAGTAGAGACGGAGTTTCACTATGTTGACCAGGATGGTCTCAATCTCTTGACCTCGTGATCCACCCACCTCGGCCTCCCAAAGTGCTGGGATTACAGGCGTGAGCTACCGCGCCCCGCCCCCATATTTCTTTAAAAAAAAAAGAGAAAGAGATTTAAATTTAAGTTTGTTCTCTAACCACAATAGAGTGAAGTTAGAAATCAGTAACAGGAAATCTAGAATATTCACAAATGTGTGGAAATTAAACAAAACACTCCTAAATAACCAGTAAGTTGCCAGCCACAGTGGCCAGACTGTTCTTCAACTCCTGACCTCAGGTGATCCACCCACTTCAGCCTCCCAAAGTGTTAGGATGACAGGCGTGAACCACAGCGCCTGGCCTAAAAATAAAATTAGAGAAAAAAATTCCAATTATGATAGCATCAAAAAAGCAAATATTTAGGAATAAATCTAATAAAAGGAATGTAAAACTTGTATACTCTAAACAGAAAACATTGTTGAAAGAAATTAAAGATACAAATAAACAGTTCATAAATCGAAAGACAATATCATCAAAATGGCAACACTCTCCAAACTGATCTACAGATTCAATGCAATCCCTATCACAATCTCTGCTGGTGTCTTTGCAGAAATTGACAAGCTGACCCTAAAAATTTATGTGGAAATGGAAGGAACCCAGAATAGCCAAAACAATCTTGAAAAAGAACAAAATTGCAAAATTCACACTTTCTAAACCTCAAAACTTACTACAAAGCTATAATGATCATGACAGTGTAGTACTAGCATAATGACATACAGATTAATGGAATAGATTTCAGAGTCCAGAAATAAACTCTCATGTTTATGGTTAATAGATCTGCAATATGAATGCCAAGACAACTCAAGGGATAAGGAATAATCTTTTTAACAAATGGTGCTGGGTCAAATGGATATCAGTATGTAAAAAAAAAAGAAGTTAGGCTGGGAGCAGTGGCTCACATTTGTAATCTTAGCACTTTGAGAAGCCAGTGCAGGTGGGTCATTTGAGGTCAGGAGTTCAAGACCAGCCTGGCCAACATGGTGAAATCCCATCTCTACTAAAAACACAAAAATTTGCCGGGTGTGGTGGCAGGCCCTTGTAAGCCCAGCTACTCGGGAGGCTGAGGCATGAGAATCACTTGAACCTGGGAGGCAGAAATTGCAGTGAGCCAAGATCACACCACTGCATTCCAGCCCAGGCAATAGAGTGAGACTCAGTCTTAAACACACACACACACACACACACACACACACACACACACAAAGTTAGATCCCTACCTCACACCATAAAAATGAACTCAAAGTGGATCAGAGAGCTATATGTAAGAGCTAAAACTATAAAACTCATAGAATAAATCAAAGGCATAAATCTTCCTGCCCTTGAATTAGGCAACGATTTCTTAGATATAACACCTAAAGTACAAACAACAACTATAGTAACGAAATTGATAAATTGGATATCATTAAAGTTAAAAACTTTGTGTTTCAAAAGATGTCATTAGAAAAGTGAGGCCAAGCATGGTGGCTCATGCCTGTAATCCCAGTACTTTGGGAGGCTGAGACTGGAGGATCACTTGAGGCCAGGAGTTTGAAACTAGACTGGGCAATATAGTGAGACTTCATCTCTACAGAAAAAAAAAAATTAGCTAGGTGTGGTGGCATGTGCCTGTAGTCCCAGCTACTTAGGAGGTGGAGGTGACAGGATAGAAAGTTTGAGCCCAGGAGTTGGAAGTTACAGTGACCTGTGATCATGTCATTGTACTTCAGCCTGAGTGACAAAGTTAGACCTTGTGTCTTAAAAAAAAAAGTAAAAGATAACCCATGTGATGAGAGAACATTTTTTGCAAATCATGTATCTGAAAAGAGACTTGTATGTAGAATATATGAAATGAAGAACTCTTATAACCAATAAAAAGACATATAATTCAATTTAAAATTGGCAAAGAATCTGAATATGCATTTGTCAAGAGGATACACAAACATCTGATAAGCACATAAAAAGATACAAAACATAGGCCAGGCACCGTGGTTCACGCCTATAATCCCTGTAATCCCAACACTTTGGGAGGCTGAGGTGGGTGGATCACCTGAGGTCAGGAGTTTGAGACCAGCCTAGTCAACCTGTTTTTACTAAAAATAGAAAAATTAGCTAGGCATGGTGGCACACGCCTATACTCCCAGCTACTCAGGAGGATGAGGCAGGAAAATCACTTTAAGTCAAAATGTGGAGGTTGCAGTGAGCCGAGATTACACCACTTCACTCCAGCCTGGGTGAAAGAGTGATACTACATCTCAAAATATATATATATAAAATACCCAACATAATTAGACAGTGGGAAATACAAATCAAAACCACAATGAGATACCACTTTATACCTACTAGAAAGGCTATAATCAAAATGACAAATAATAGCAATTGTTGGCAAAGATATGGAGAAACTGGAAGCCTCATACACTGCTAGTGGAAATGTAAAATGGTACAGCCACTTTGGAAACAGCTGGAAGTTCTTAAAAAGGCTAAGTATGGAATTAAGATACAAACCATCAATTCCACTCTTAGCTATATATATAAGAGAAATGAAAACATATATTCACACAAAAACTTGTACATGAATGTTCATGGCAGCATTATTCATAACAGCCAAAGGTGGAAACAACACATATATCCATCAACTGACGACTGGATAAACAAAATGTAGTATATCTATACAATGGAATATTATTTAGCCATTAAAAATGCACTATGGATTCAGACTACCATATGAATGAAACTTGAAAACATGTGAAATGAAAGAAGCCGGGAAATGGAGGAAATAGGAAGTGACTGCTAATGGGCATGGAGTTTCTTTTGAAGAAAATGAAAATGATATGAAGTTAGATAGCAGCGATGGTTGCACAACTTTGATCTGAAGAGTTTAAAAGGGTGGTCTGCTGGGCATGGTAGCTCACACCTCTAATATCAGCACTTTGTGAGGCTGAGGTGGGTGGATCCCTTGAGCCCAGGAGTTTGAGACCAGCCTGGACAACATGATGAAACCCCATCTCTACTAAAAATACAAAACATTAGCCAGTATGGTGGCACACACCTATAGTCTCAGCTAATTGGGAGGTTGAGGTGGGAAAATATCTGACTAGGGAAAGTTGAGGCTGCAGTGAGCCATGATAGTGCCATGCACTCCAGCCTGGGTGACTGGAGTGAGACCCTGTCTCCAAAAAAAAAAAAAAAAAAGGGTGAACTATATCTCAACTTAAAAATAAATATATGCTAGTGTATGTCAATAGGGTGATGGAGAGTCATGTCTGTAACCTACTCTCAAATGGATCAGGGAAAAAAGTTCTTTTCTTGCAACTTGTCTGTAAATTTGAATTATTTCAAATAAAAAGAAAAATGCCATTGAATGCCAATGATGTTATAGGGGTAACTTTTATTCTGCTCCACTCAGAGTGCTTTAAAAAAAGTAACTCCTTCATAAACTTCAAATAATACTTAATGTGAAGTCTGACTCTAAAAAATATGGGTTCACAACCTAACATCCCATACTGTTGTTCTTCATAATAAAAAGCAGTATAGCATAAATAACATCTGCTCTGGAGTCAGATGGAATGTGTTCTTTTCTAGCTTTATGACTGGGAAAATTAATCAACTTTTAGGAGGCTTGGTTTTTTCATCTGGAAAATGAGAATAATTAATTGATGCTCTGTTCTGCATAGGCTACATAATGACTTATATGCTCCCAAGCTTGGACTGTACTCAACATTGTATGTTATATAATCTGATGTTCTACTTTCTAGGATAGATAACTCATTTATTTTTCATACCCTGTTGCCTACTTAGTAGCTACATTATTATCACTATTCTTCATGATTGGTTTGGAGAAGAGATTTATTTTATTGCTTATTAATAGTCTTAATAAAAGATTTGGTAGGGAAGGATATCAGCAAAATTTAGAAGTTATTTAGATAGATCTCAATTATCTACTGCCATAATCACAAGCTGATTATGTATTTAAGTATAGTAAACAAGTGTAGCCAATTCTAATCTAGTTTAATTACCTCTTCTCAGACACTATCAGAAAATGAGGAATGAATAAATAGTTCATTCAATGTTGATAAGTGGAGAAATGGGAACCCTTGTGCACTGTTGTTAAGAATGTAAAATGGTACAGCTGCTGTGAAAAACAGTGTGGCGGTTCCTCAAAATATCAAAAATAGAATTACCATATGATCCGGCAATTCCATTTCTGGATATATACCTCAAAGAATTCCAGACTCTATCTCTAAAGCATGGAAGAAAAAAGTGCCAACTTAGTTGGAAACATACTCTGTACTTACCAGTTGTTTGTTGTGCTGTGGCAGAGGACATGGCTGGGCACCAGCTGGCACCTTGTATACCGGTGTTACTGACATACTAGCAGGGTGGGCACATATGAAGCGAACCTGCAAAACCTCTACAGCTGGACTAGGGTTCAGGACACCTGGGTGATTTCCAATTTGGAATGTGAGAACCTTTAAGGAGATATCAGAGCAAGAGATAATTGTGGGTAGATACTTGATGTTAGTCATGCCAATATAAATGTGTTAGAATTACTCAAATTCCAGAATAGAGAGTCCCTTTCGACATTATAATCCAGCAAATCCCTTAAAGGCATTATATTTCTTAATTATCTATGCTAAAAGGCATTAATAATATCATGAAAATTTGAAAACAAGGGGAACATTAAAAAAAAATCTAGGTCAGGCACAATGGTTCATGCCTATAATCCCAGCACTTTGTGAGGTTGAGGTGGAGGATCGCTTGAGCCTAGGAGTTCAAGATTATCTTGGGAAACATAGTGAGACCCCATCTCTGCAAAAAATTTAAAAATTAGCCAGGCATGGTGGTGTACGCCTGTGGTCCCAGCTATTTGGGAGACTGAGGCAGGAGGATTGCTTGACTCAGGAGGTCAAGGCTACAGTGAGCCATGTTCATGCCACTGCACTCCAGCCTAGGCAACTGAGTGAGACCCTGTCTCAATAAAAAAAAAAAAAAATTTAACTTTGCCTGAGTGTGGTGGCATGCACTTGTGATCTCAGCAACTCGAAGTCTGAGGCAGGAGGATTGCTTGCTAGGCCTACGAGTTGGAGACCAGCCCGAGCAACATAGTGAGACCCTGTCTCAGAAAAAAAAAAATCTTTGACCAATTACTTCAGTCTTTTCCTCCACCAAATATTTTGTTACTAGTTAATAAAAAGTGAAAAAACTAATTTATGTTTCAACTTGTCTGTAGTAGAAGTACTAATGAATAACAGAATGTGAAAACAAAAAGAAGTTAGGAAACTTCAAATGGGGTATAATTAGGCCCCAAATCACTAATAGCTCACTCAACAAGCTAGGAGAAGGAAACTATCTCAACATAATAAAAGCCTTATATGAAAAACCCACAGCTAACATCATACTCAATAGTAAAAGGCTGATTCAAAAAATGGGCAAAGGTCCAGTGCAGTGCCTCACGCCTGTCATCCCAGCACTTTGGGAGGCCAAGGCGGTGGATCATCTGAGGTCAGGAGCTCGAGACCAGCCTGGCCAACATGGTGAAACCCTGTCTCTACTAAAAATACAAAAATTAACCAGGCATGGTGGTGTGTGCCTGTAGTCCCAGCTACTCAGGAGGTTGAGGCAGGAGAATTGCTTGAATCCTGGAGGTGGAGGTTGCAGTGAGCTGGGATTGTGCCACTGCACTCCAGCCTGGGCAACAGAGCAAGAAGACTCCGTCTCAAAACAAGAAAAAGTGCAAAGGATTTGATTCTTCAAAGAAGATACAGACGGCCAAAGATATGAAAAGATGCTCAATATCACTAATCATAAAGACAATGCAAATCAAAACTATAATGAGATACCACCTCATACCCATTAGGATGGCTACTATAAAAAAAAAGAAAATAAGGCCAGGCATGGTAACTCATGCCTGAATCCCAAGCACTTTGGGAGGCCAAGACTGCAGCATTACACTCTAGCCTGGGTGTCAAGGGTAAAACTCTGTCTCAAAAAAAAAAAAAAAAAAACCCTGAAAATAACAAGTGTTGGTGAAGTTCTGGAGAAATGGTTTTAGAAAAAAGAATCATTTGATCAATAATTAGGATTTTCCTATTTAGTCCATAAACTAAATTCAGTGGAATCCGAAAAGGAATGGCTGAAAGTACAAAGCATTTGGAGTATTATACTAAAGAAAATGTTATAAAAAGACTGTTTTCCTACTTGTTCCCCTAAATCCAGGCATTGGACCCGGTAGATGTACTGGTTCTGTTTTCTCTTAGATGGCAGCCACACTTGTGCTATTCCAATCTTCTCTGTCTTCTCCACGCTCAATTCGAAAAAAAATCGGGAGGGCTCCAAGATCCATGGATGAGGACCCCCTTCAAATACCATTTCCTTCACAGAGTGCCATGTCACCAATGCGACTTCCACAGGATTTAGAGCCTGATGACATTTAAAGAAATAAATCCCTGATTGGTTAGGGAATTCAATGATTTTCTAAAGTGAAACACTTGTTATCTGAACATGCTGCAAATGATGTTAAACTTAATTCCCAAATTAAGAGATAGGTATGCCATGCCTCTCACTTGGAATGCTTCTCAACCTAATTTAGATCCTACCTATCATTCGAACCTAACTATTATGTTACTTTATCCATTAATTTGTTTCCAGTCATTCTAGACCACACCATATCTGCATCCTCCAAGCTCTTACAGTATTTATCTCTACATTCATTTGTATACTGTTAATTTCCTAATGTTATTACACGTGTCAAATGCTATGTATAAATTGAATAATTTTTGTTTTCTCTAGTTATATAAACTCCTTAAGAGGATTCAGTATCTTATACCTAATTTGTTTTAGTATTTCTCTTTTTCACTGGGATTTAGTACAATGTTGTGCACAGAAAAGGTATGGTATGAATAACTGCATAAGCATCTTTTCAGGCTAGAGAATGAAAAATAAGATGCATAAGCATTTTAAACTTATTTTTTACTAAAATATCAAAGAATTTCTGTCCTAAAAATATAAAAATACATGCATACACTTAACCATATTTCTCCAAGAACTTTATAAGCTAAGAAGTAGATAAGATAGGTATTACTCAATTCACTATACAGAGGAATTGTATCCCATGTATAGATGAGAAAATGGCATTAGGGAAATTAAGTATTCTCAAACTATAGGTTATTTTTGTATGGGACAATAGTGACTAAGTTGTAAGTGACTACAACAGTGACTAAGTTGTAAAATTATACCTTAAGTTCTGGGGTACATGTACAGAACGTACAGGTTTGTTACATAGGTATACACGTGCCACGGTGGTTTGCTGCACCCATCAACCCATCATCTACATTAGGTATTTCTCCTAATGCTATCCCTCCCCTAGCCCCTGACCCCCTGGCCGGCCCTGGTGTGTGATGTTCCTCTCCCTGTGTCCATGTGTTCCTATTGTTCGACTCCCACTACAGTGACTAAGTTTTAAAATGAAGTAGAGAGTTGAAGCAATTATTCTAAAAATGTAAGCAAACTATGCTTTCTTTCTGGAACTGTTCAGTCATATTTATTATTGAGTACTATTAACACTGAATATTCCTATCCCTGATGGTAGTATATGTCTCACAGGGAGCCCACAATCTGAAAAAGACAGACTCAGAGTAGGTAAAGAGTACAATAAGTGCTACAAAAAGGGCGTGGTGGCTCATGCCTGTAATCCCAGCACTTTGGGAGGCTGAGAAAGGTGGATCACTTGAGGTCAGGAGTTCGAGACCAGCCTAGTTAACATGGTGAAACCCCATCTCTACTAAATTAGCTGAGCACAGTGGTATATGCCTGTAATCCCAGCTATTTGGGAGGCTGAGGCAGGAAAATCACTTGGAGACAGAGTTTGCAGTGAGCCAAGATTGTGCCATTGCCCTCTAGCCTGGACAACAAGAGCCAAACTTGGCCTCAGGAAAAAAAAAAAAAGACATGTTACAGAGTGATATACAAGTTTTTGGCCCACTAAGGTGGATCATACCTGTAATCCCAGCACTTTGGGAGGCTGAGGCAGGTGGATCACTTGAGCCCAGGAGTTGGAGACCAGTCTAGCCATCATGGCAAAACCCCATATCTACTAAAAATACAAAAATTAGCTGGGAATCATGGTGGGTACCTGTAATCCCACCTACTAGGGAGGCTGAGGCACAAGAATCACTTGAACTCGGGAGGCGGAGGTTGCAGTTAGCCAAGACTGCACCACTGTACTCCAGCCGGGGCAAAAGAGTGAGACTCTGTCTCAAAAAAAAAAAAAAAGTTTTTGACAGAAGAAATTAATGGAAGAAAGAAAAAATAAATTAATGGAAGAAATAAACACAGAGGTCTCATAAATGGCCTTTCTGAAAAAGCAAAACAAATTATTCCTTTTTCTTAGATGTATAGTCCAAAATTAAATGGACCAACTGAATTGAGCTGATAATGTAAAAGGACAAATTAAGAACTGTAACATATAATGAAACACCGTAATGGTAACAAAGGTAAAATACACATATTTTTAAACAATTTTTTTTTCATCAGGCCAGGGGAAAGACACATGACTAATGTAGTGTAGACAAAAAAAATCATCATCTTTCTTTCCTTTAAGAATGACTTTCATTCAGGGAGATCTGATTTGTGGACACTCAATGTATATAAAATAAGCTTAAGGATAATGATAAAAGTAAGAAAAAAACTAATGAAACTTTACAGTGAGCCACAGCCAAGGACTTTCATTTAATTAGTGCTTGGCTGTGGCTCATCAAGTAGGATGACTCACCCACCAAAGGAACTAGTGAAATATACTTGAGCCATATATTTAATATATATGCTATACAATGTACAGTATATTTAATATATACGCTATACAATGTACAATGAAGCCAACTTAAAATGCAAATTTGAATGAGTAATTCCTCTTTTTTCTTTTAATTAAGAACTTACTTTACTGCTTTCATTAGTGTTAACATTTTTCCCTGTGGGTGCTCCTTATTCCAACAGGCATTGAGTCAGGATTTGTCAGTATCTATTAGCAAGAACTTGTAGATACTAATTTTAGCTCCTGCTGGAATCAAATAGGATATAGAAAGCAAGCCAGTCTCTAACTACTTTTATTTTGAACTGTTGCAAGATCCCTGGAGTGTCACTTTTCTGGCTGGAAACCTCTGACTGGTGGTGCCTTTGCTCAGTTTTGTTTGGACCCACTAGGCTTGTTCCATCCACTCAGCCTGGCAGCCTGCGCTTGGCTCATGCTACCAGCCTGGATGCCACACCTGCCAAAGGTGAGCCAGAAATGGAGTGGCAACAGGTGTGTGAGTGAGTGAGCATGGGGTCCAGCCACTGGACACAGTCAGGCAGACCAGTTGCTGCAGCGGGGTGGGCAGCTCCAGGTGCTGGCATGGGCACTGGCTCTCTGCAAGCCTATGGCTAAGATCAGGTGCACTGCAAGCAACTTCCATAGCTGCCACTGGGGAACACAGTAGTGCCTGGAAGCTTGGAGACTCCAGGAACCACACACAGGGCCCCAAGGAGGGAGTCACAGCCCTGGCTTGGGGAGCTCCCAGGCCTTGCCTCCCTGAAGAGTCACAGTTCTTCTCTCCTTCTCTTCACCTACAACGTGGTGAACAAGGGGCATGTTTCAGCCTTGTTTGCGTTATAGCTCTTTCAGCCCTGCCATTGGGCAGGTCCTAGGTTCTTATCCTGCATCCAGGAACAGTAAGGTATGCAAACAAGTGGAGGTTGAGCAAGGTGAAGAAGAGCTTTACTGAGTAACAGAATAGCTTAGAGGAGGCCCGGGAGTGGGTAGTACCTCTCTGCAGCTGGTCATCCCAACGTATGCAGCTTTCAGCAGAGAGGAGACCCTGGTTGTCTCCTCTCTGTAGCTGGTTGTATGATGTCTGCTCAGCTCTAGCTAAGCCTGGAGCTTTTATGGGCATCAGAGGAGAGGAAGTGTACACTGATTGGTCCATGGGCAGCCATGGGTGGGCCCAGAAAAGGCATCATAAATTCCCACTCTGGTCTGTGGGAATGGCAGCCTGGACCCCAGCCTTCAGGCCCTACCTGGCCCAAAGGTAGGGCCTCACCAGGGACTGCACCTTCTGCCCAGGAACCTGTCTACCTCCTGCTGCTGTTCATGGCATCCAGGCTGTATGCCACAGGCCAGTGCTGAGCTGCTCTCAGTTCCCCCTTGGCTTCTCTCCTATGCTCATTGGTTCCCAAAGTCTGGAGGGGGCCAAGGCAGCAGGAGCCTAGCATGTCAAAACTGGCCCAAGCATGTGCACATCTGGCTAGATTGTGACAGCACCCACGCTCTGCACAACTTTGCTCTAAGACTGACAGCAAGGAGAAGCCAGGCAGCAGAAGCAGGTAGAAGGGGACTTCCTGGGCCCCCTTGCACTCTTGTGCAAGGATGCTTGAGTTCACAACTGCCATTTGGGTGGCTGCAGTTGTACAGCAAGGGTATGATGGGGCTGGGGCAGTGATGCAGCTTCTGCTTACTCAGTGGAGCAGGAGGCCTCGATCCGCAGCCATGACCTGGGCTGCCCCCAGGGAGCTCCTGCCCCACCAACTCAGAAGGAGTGGGGCTCCCAGGGCTCCCACTTGGCCTCAGCTCTAAATGGCTCCATGGAGTGTGCAGCCATACCTGCCTGCACCTCCTTGCTGCAGCTGATGTGATGGCAGCAGCTGCTCCAGACAGGTGGCCACTGCCTCAGAACCACTTATCATCATACTATCTCCATTATAATGAGTCAGTCCTTAGGGCACATATATAATGGCTTCTGTGCTTAAAATCCATAAGTATATAGGGTAAAAGATGACTGACTGCCTTCCATAGGATAGAAATTATCTTTCAGAGTTCTTCAAAAGGGAGTATGCTAATATACCAGTCTTGGTATTTAGAGATACCGGCACATGTAAAATTTCAGATATCACCATAAGATTAGTGTACTTTGTAAACTTTTCTGTATATATTTTATGCCTCAGTAAAAAAGAAGGGGAATATCTAAAACTTTCTGATACAACTTAAAGATATTCCTGTGACAGAAGCATGAAGGAGTAAACTCCCTGGAGACTTAGGTTTGAGGAGAGAGCTATAGATCTAAAAACAAAAGAATGGCAAGTAAAGAGAATATAAATATCATTGATCCTTAGTAGAGATCACAGATAGCTAGCAAGCCCATGTGGACATAGTTGAGTCCATTAAAAGAAATGCCAGTTCCTTACCATGAAATATCTTACCTTTAGGGGTTCATAAGCAGCAAATGTGGCACTGCTCTCCAAGTACTCTTCACATTCATTCACACTTACTGTTACCAGAGTATGACCGAGTGATTTAGCTGCCATATATATACTGGAACAATGCATTGGTCCAGGTCTTTGAATACCTGTGAATCAAAAACACATGATCTTGGCAGGGTGTGGTGGCTCAGGCCTGTAATCCCAGAACTTTGGGAAGCTGAGGCAGGCAGACTGCTTGAGCTCAGAAGTTCAAGACCAGCCTGGGAAACATGGCAAAACCCCATTTCTATAAAATATAAAAAAATTATCCAGGCATGGTGGCGTACACTTGTAGACCCAGATACCCAGGAGGCTGAGGAAGGAGGAAAGTTTGAGTCCAGGAGGTTGAGGCTGCAGTGAGTCATGATTGTGCCACTACACTCCAGCCTGGGCAACAGAGTAAGACCCCGCTTAAAAAAAAAACCCCCAAACAAATATAATTTCATGGGGTAACAAGCAGTTAATTCTAAAGGAAATTAAGCACTACAGAAATATAAGAGTTTTAATACAATCTTGGCCAGGTGCAGAGGCTCACGCCTGTAATCCCAGTACGTTGGGAGGCCGAAGCAGGCAGATCACCTGAGGTCAGGAGTTTGAGACCAGCAAGGCCAACATGGCGAGACCCCGTCTCTACTAAAAATACAAAAATTAGCCAGGCATGGTAGCAGGCACCTGTAATCCCAGCTACTTGGGAGGCTGAGGCAGGGAGAATTGCTTGAACCTGGGAGGTGGAGGTTGCAGGAGCCAAGATGTGCCACTGCACTCCAGCCTGGGCAACAATAGCAAGACTCCATCTCAAAAAAACAAACCAAAATAAAACAAAACCACCTTGATCTCTTACATTAACCATTAGGCCCTTTATATCAAGTTGATATAAAAATCTGTTATTTCTATGAGAAACATGTATGAGATACAGCTCTATGTATGGTGAGACTATATATATATGATAGATATATATATATCATATATATAATAGATATATATATATCACATATATAATAGATATATATGTGATATATATATCTATTATGTGATATATATATCTATCATATATATGTGATATATATGTGATATATATCACATATATATGATATCATATATGATAGATATATATATATATATATGAGCAAAGATCCTGACCTCAAGCATTTATAGTTTCTAGGGGAAAGTGAACATGTAAATAATTCACTTAAAACATTAATAGAAAGTGATAAATACTATAGAAGTCCAGAAAATAGATTATTTTAAGCTGGAGAGATCAAGGAAAGTTTAAAGTATCTCAGGCTGAGAAAACAGAATGAACAAAGAAATACAAATGAGATATAAATGAGAATATGAGAGATATATATGAGAGAATTTAAAGTAGTTGATTTAGCTGGGCATGGTGGCTGATACCTATAATCCCAGCACTTTGGGAGGCTGAGGTAGGCAGATCACTTGAGGTCAGGAGTTTGAGACCAGCCTGGACGACACTGTGAAACCACTAAACTACTACTAAAAATACAAAAATTAGCCAGGTATGGTGGCATGTGCATGTAGGCTCAGCTACGTGGGAGGCTGAGGGATGAGTATTGCTTGAACCTGGAAGGCGGAGGTTGCAGTGAGTCAAGATGGAGCTACTGCATCCCAGCCTGGGCGACAGAGTGAGATTCTGTCTCAAAAAAAAACAAAAAAACAAAAAAACAAAAAAATAAAAATAAATAAACAAAGTACTTGATTTAGTTAGAACCATATATAAAGCTGAAGTATGAAATAATGAAAAGTAGATTGGGTTATATTGTAGAGGGATCTTGGTTACCAAACTAAAAGATTTTGGCTCCATTTCACTGGCAATAAGTCTTTCAAAATTTTTGAGCAGAAAAAGTAATATCAAAGTTGAGTTCATGAAGATCCATCTGGCAGCCAGAGGTAAGACTAGTCAGAAGGATTTTGTTGTCCCACATGGGAAATAAGGGCCTAAAAATTAGAAGAGATACTCTGAGGGGGAAAAAGAGAGATGTGAGAGTGAGTATGTATGTATGTATGTAGCATAATGAGCAAAGGCAAAATAAAAGTCCAATTTGTTACCAAGCTTATAGATGTAAGAATTAAATAGTTAATGTATAAAAAGTATGCAGAACAGAGCTTGGCAAAGAGTAAATGCTAAGAAAATCTCAGATGTTACTACTGTCATTATACTGATGAAAAAACAATGGGAATCAGGATCAAATATGAAGTCCAATAGCAGGAAAGAATGTTGACTTTTATGAATAGTTTACTCATATTTTCTGTTTTATTAGAAAAATATTTTATCATTTTTCAATAAATTTAATGTATGCATATATTAAATGGCTTTACATTCCTCTTTGAAAGATATATGGTATGTATATTAGGGAAAGAAAGAAGAAAAGAGCTTGAGGCTAGAAAGGGAAAACCTTACTGTGAACTAAAATCTGATACTGAGTTTGCCCTTGCAATCCCAGCTACTTAAAAGGCTGAGATTGGATAGCCTGGGCCCAGGAGTTCGAGGTTACAGTGATCTATGATTGCACCACTGCACTCCAGCCTGTGTGACACAGCAAGAACCTGTCTCTAAAAATAATTATAATAAAAATAAAAACTGGCCGGGTGTGGTGGCTCACACCTGTAATCCCGACACGGAGGCCGAGGCAGGCAGATCACCTGAGGTCAGCAGTTCAAGACCAGCCTGGTCAACATGGTGAAACCCCATCTTTACTAAAAATACAAAAATTAGTCAGGCGTGGTTGTGGGCATCTGTACAGCTACTTGGGAGGCAGAGGCAGGAGAATCACTTGAACCCGGGAGGCGGAGGTTGCAATGCACTCCAGCCTGGGTGACAAAAGTGAGACTCTGTCTCAAAGCTGATAAACAAATAAACAAACAAACAAACAAAAACTGGTATCATCCAGCTACAATGTTATTCAGTTTCTGTGCCTTTGTTTCTACATCTGTAAAATGAGGAGTATAACACTTACTACAAGGCATTTGATGCACATAAAGACAAAGGAAGAAGATGATTAAAAGGCTACTTTTACCTCCTTTGAGAAGAGCAAAGACTCCTTGTTTATCCGTGTTCAGATCCAAGGATAAATGAGAGCAGTCTGTGAATGCCATGGCTTCTTTAGTCTCTTTATTTACGTGATACATTGCAATGGGGATTTCTATAATCTGGCCAATCTCCACATCAGCATGATATGGTAACAGTTCGATTTTGTTGAGTTTCAGGACATGTACCTGGAGGGGAAAAATTCATCTTTCAAGAAAGTTACGTTGAAAAAGTCTTAGGAAGAGGCAAAGCAAGATGGCCAAATAGAGCCCTCCAGTTAGTGTCCCTGCAGGAAACCAAACTCAATGACTATCCATACAAGAAAGCACCTTTGTAAGAATCAAAAATCAGGTGAGCAATCACAGACCTGGTTTTAACATTATATTAAGTAAAGAGGCACTGAAGGGGGAAGAAAGAGTCTAGAATTGCCAACATCACCACTCTCCCATTCCTAGGCAGTGGCAGCAGCCACATGGTACAGAGAATCTGTATACCTGGAGAAGGACAGTGATTTGCATCCCACAATCACTGCACTTCCCCAGGTGTACAGATTTGGAACTCAATAACACAGGGCAGAATTCAGTCAGTGCCTATGGGGGGAGCATTTAGACCAGCGCTAGCCAAAGGGAGTTGCCCATCCCAGTGGTCTGAACCTGATTTCCAGCTAGCCCTGACACTGTGGGCTAAAGCACTCTGGGGTGCTAAATAAACTTGAAAGGCAGTCTAGGCAGCAAGGACTGTAATTCCTGGGCAAGTTCTGGTGCTGTGCTGGGCTTGAAGCCAGTGGACCTGGGATACATATGACCTAGTGAGACTCCTGCAGGGGTGGCCAATAGAGTGCTTGTAGCACTCCTCCCTGCACCCAGGCAGCACAGCTCATAACTCTGGAGAGTTACTCCTTCTTCCTGCTTGAGAAGAGGGGAGAGTAAAGGGGACTTTGTTTTGCAACTCAGATAATAGCTCAGCCACAACAGGGCAGCAGGCAGAGTCCCAAGGCCCCCATTTCAGACACTAATTCCCTGAAAACATTTCTATACACACCGTGGGGCAGAAGGTAATATGCTGTCTTGAAAGGAAGGACACTGTCCTAGCAGGATTCATCACTTGCTGATTAAAGAGCCCTTGGGCCTTGGCCAGGTGCGGTGGCTCATGCACATAATCCCACCACTTAGGGAGGCCGAGGCAGGTGAATCACTTGAGATCAGGAGTTCAAAACCATCCTGGCCTCTACTAAAAATAACCTGTCTCTACTAAAAATACAAAAATTAGCCAGGCATGGTGGCAGTCACCTATAATCCCAGCTATTGGGAGGCTGAGGTATGAGAATCACTTGAACCTGGAAGGTGGAGGTTGCAGTGAGCCAAGATTGTGCCACTGCACTCCACCCTAGGAGACAGAGCAAGACTCTGTCCAAAAAAAAAAAAAAGACCTGAATAAACATTTTGTATCTTCCAGGTGGTATTTAATGCAGGTGGAGACAGAGCAAGACTCCGTCAAAAAAAAAAAAAAAAAAAAAAAGAGACAGCCTTTGGGCCTTGAATAAACATTTTGTATCTGCCAGGTAGTATTTGATGCAGGCCTTAGGTGACACTCAGTGCCCTGCTGGCTTCAGGTGTGACCCAATACATTCCCAGCTGTGAGGACCATGAGCAGAGACTTATTCTGCTTAAGGAAAGAAAATGAAAGAGTGAGGGAACTTTGTCTTATAGCGTGGGTACCAGCTCAGCCATAGTGAGGTAGAGCACCAACTGGGCTTCAGGGGTCCCCAGTTTCAGGCCTTGGCTTCTGGATAGCATTTTTGGACCTGCCCCAGGCCAGAGGGGAGCCCGCTTCATTGAAGGGAGAGAGATCCAGGCCTGGCAGCATTCACAAGCTGACTGAAGAGCCTTTGGACCTTAAATGAACACTGGTAGTAACCAGGCAGTATTTGCCACGAGTCTGGGGCAGTGGTGGCCACAAGGAGAGACTCCTTCAGTTTGAACAAAGGAGAGGCAAGAATGAGACGGGGGCTGGATGTGGTGGCTCACACCTGTAATCCCAGCACTTTGGGAAGCCGAGGTGGGCAGATCACTAGATGCCAGGTGTTCGAGACCAGCCTGGCCAACATACTAAAACCCCATCTCTACTAAAAATACAAAAATTAACTCAAGCATGGTAGCGCATGCCTATAGTCCCAGCTACTCAGGAGACTGACGCAGGAGAATCGCTTGAACCCAGGAGGTGGAGGTTGCAGTGAGATGAGATCATGCTATTGCACGCCAGCCTGGTTGACAGAGTAAGACTCCGTTCCAGAAAAAAAAAAAAAAAGATTGAGAAGGGCTTTATCTTGCAGCTTGGGTGCCAGCTCAGTCACAGTAGAACAGAGCACCAGGTAGATTTCTGAGTTTCCTGACTCCAGGCCCTGGCTCCTGGATAGAATTTCTGGATCTGCCCTGGGCTGGTGAGGAGCTTGCCACCCTGAAAGGAAGGCCACAAGCCTGGCTGGGTTTGCTACCCACTGACTGTGCAGACCTTGGGTTTTGAGTGAACACTAGCAGTAACCAGGCAGTGGTCATTGCAGGACTTGGGCAGGACCCAGGGATGTGCTAGCTTTGGGTCTGACCCAGTGCAGTCCTAGTGGTAGTAGCCATAGAGGGGCTTGTGTAACCCTACCCCCAGCTCCAGACCGCTTAGCATGGAGAGAGAGAGAGAATCTGTTTGTTTGGGCAAAAGAAAGAGAAGAGGAAAAGAGTCTGTCTGGTAATCCAGGAAATTCTCTCAGATCTTATGCAAGACCACCAAAGGAGTACCTCTACAAGTATGCAAGAGTCACAGCGTTACTGGGTTTGGGGTGCCCCCCTCATGCAGATACACACTGTAGTGACCAAAGACTTAGATCACAACACTCAACTCTCTTTGAATACTTGGAAAGCCTTCCCAAGAAGGATGGGTACAAACAAGCACACTGTTCACAGACTATAATTAATATCTAATTCTTCAATGCCCAGACATCAATGAACATCCACAAATATCAAGACCATACAGGAAAACATGCCTCACCAAATGAACTAAATAAGGCACCAGTGGACCAATGTTGGAGTGACAGTTATATGACCTTACAGACAAAGAATTCAAAATAGCTCTTTGGCAGAAATTCTATGAAATTTAAGAGAAGAGAAGGAATTCAGAATCCTATCAGATAAATATAAAAAAAATATTGAAATAATTTTAAAAAGCAGAAATCCTGGAGCTGAGAAATTCAATTAACATACTAAAGAATGCATCACAGTCTCTCAACAGCAGAACTGATCAAGCAAAAGAAAGAATCAGTGAGCTTGATGACAGGTTATTTGAAAATACAGTTATGGGCCAAATGTGGTGGCTCACACCTGAAATCCCAGAACTTTGGGAGGCCGAGGTGGGTAGATTACTCGAGGCCAGGAGCTAGAGACCAGCCTGGCTAACACAGTGAAAGCCTATCTCTATTAAAAATAGAAAGAATAAGCTGGGTATGGTGGCACAAGCTATAATCCCAGCTACTCGGGAGGCTGAGGCATGAAAATCGTTTGAACCTGGGAGGCAGAGGTTGCAGTGAGCAGAGATCATGCCACTGCACTCCAGCCTGGCTGACAGAGTGAGATGCTGTCTCAAAAAAATAGAAAAGAGGCTGGGCACAGTGGCTCACGCCTATAATCCCAGCACTTTGGGAGGCCAAAGTGGGCAGATCAACTGAGGTTGGGAGTCTGAGACCAGCCTGACCAACACAGAGAAACCCCATCCCTACTAAAAATACAAAATTAGCTGGGCGTGGTAGCACATGCCTGTAACCCCAGCTACACAGGAGGCTGAAGCGGGAGAATCACTTGAACCCCAGGAGGCAGAGGTGGCGGTGAGCCAAGATCATGCCATTGCACTCCAGCCTGGGCAACAAGAACAAAACTCTGTCTCAAAAAAAAGCCCCCCAAACAATGATCTGTTGCCTATAAGAAAAACATGTCACCTATAAAGGCACATGTAAGCCTGGCATGGTGGCTCACGTCTATAATCCCAACACTTTGGGAGGCCAAGGTGCATGGTTCACCTAAGGTCAGGAGTTGAAGACCAGCCTGGTCAACATAGCGAAACCTCGTCTCTACTAAAAATACAAAATTAGCCGGGCGTGGTGGCACATACCTGTAATCCCAGCTACTTGGGAGGCCGAGGCAGGAGAACTGCTTAAATCCAGGAGGCAGAGGTTGTGGTGAGGCAAGATCACACCATTGCCTGGGTGACAGAGTGAAACCCCCTCTCAAAAAAAAAAAAAAGACACATATAGAGTGAAAATAAAGAGATAGAAAAAGATTCCATGCCAATGAAAACCAAAAAAAGAGCAAGGATAGCTATGCTTATATCAGCCAAAATAGATTTCAGGACAAATATAAAAAGAGACAACAAAGGCCATCATGTAATGATAAAGGGGTCAATTCAGCAAGAGGATATAACAATTATAAATATACATATTAGAGCTTAAGAGAGCAATAGACCCCACTACCTTAATAGCTGGAGACTTCAACACCCTACTTTCAGCACTGAACAGATCATCCACACAGATAATCAACAAAGAAACATCAGTCTACAGTGTAGACCTAATGGATCTAATAGATGTTTACAGAACTTTTCATTCAATGGCTGCAGAATACACATTCTTCTCAGCAAGAGTGAGTATTCTTGATCATATTAAAGAATAAACCATGTTAGGCCACAAAACAAGTCTTTAAATATTCAAAAAAAAAATTGAAACTATGTCAAGTATCCTTTCCGATCACAGTGGACTAAAACTAGAAATCAGTAACAAGAGGAATTTGGGAAACTATACAAACACATGAAAATTAAACAACTTGCTCCTGAATGACCAGCAGATCAATGAAGAAATTAAGAATAAAAATTTTAAATTTCTTGAATAAAATGAAAATGAAAATATAACAATACTTATGAGATACAGTGAAAGCCGTACTAAGAGGAAAGTTTATAGCAGTGAGTGCCTACATCAAAAAAAGTAGAAAAACTTGAAATAAACAACTCAATGATGTATCTTAAAGAACTAGAAAAGTTGGCTGGACAGTGGTTCATGCCTGTAATCCCAACACTTTGGGAGGCTGAGACAGGTGAATTGCTTGAGCCCAGGAGTTCAAGACCAACCTCAACACCATGGTGAAATCCTGTCTCTACAAAAAAAAACCACAAAAATTAGCTGGGTGTGGTAGTGTTCACCTGTATTCCCAGCTACTTGAGAGGCTGAGGCAGGAAGATCGCTTAGGCCTGAGAGGTAGTTGCTGCAGTGAGCTGCGATCGCGCCACTGTACTCCAGCCTGGACAACAGACCAAGACTTTGCCTTTAAAAAATAAAACAAAACAAAACTATAAAAGCGAGAGAAAACCAAACCTAAAATTAGTAGAAGAAATAAGCCGGGTGCGGTGGCTCACGCCTATAATCCCAGCACTTTGAGAGGCTGAGGCGGATGGATCACGAGGTCAAGAGATGGAGACCATCCTGGTCAACATGGTGAAACCCCCGTCTCTACTAAAAATACAAAAAATCAGCTGGGCATGGTGGCGCGTGCCTGTAATCCCAGCTACTCAGGAGGCTGAGGCAGGAGTATTGCCTGAACCCAGGGGGCAAAGGTTGCGGTGAGCTGAGATCGCGCCATTGCATTCCAGCCTGGGTAACAAGAGTGGAACTCCGCCTCAAAAAAAAAAAAAAAAATTACAAACGATCAACAAAATGAAAAGTTGATTTTTTAAAAAAAAAGATAAACAAAATTGACAAACCTTTGGCCAGACTAAAAAGAAAGGGAGAGATGACCCAAATAAATAAATCTGACCAAGCACGGTAGTTCACGCCTTTAATCCCAGCACTTTGGGAGGCTGAGGCCGCTGGATCACCTGAGGTCAGGAGTTTGAGACCAGCCTGGCCACCCACGATGGTGAAACCCCATCTCTACTAAAAATACAAAAATTAGCCAGGTATGGTGGCTGATGCCTGTAATCCTAGCACTTTGGGAGGCTGAGGCAGGCAGATCACAAGGTCAGGAGTTCAAGACCAGTCTGGCCAATATAGTGAAACCCCGTCTCCTATGAAAATACAAAAAATTAGCTGGGTGTGGTGGCTGACGCCTGTAATCCCAGACTCGGAGGCTGAGGCACAAGAATTGCTTGAACCTGGAAGGCAGAGGTTGCAGTGAGCCGAGGTTGCTCCACTGCACTCCAGCTTGGGCAATATAGTGAGACTCAGTCTCAAAAAAATAAAAATAAAATCTGAGATGAAAAAGAAGGTATTACAGCTGATACCACAGAAATTCAAAGGATCATTACTGGCTACTATGAGCAACCATTTGCCAATAAATTAGAAAACCTAAAAGAAATAGATAAATTCCTAGAGATATACAACCTACCAAGACTGAACTATGAAGAAATCCAAAACCTGAAAAGACTAATAACAAGTAATGAGATCGAAGCTGTAATAAAAGTCTCCCAGCAAATCAAAGCCTAAGACTCAATGGATTCACTGCTAAATTTTACCAAACATTTAAAAAATAACTAATTCCACTCTTACTCAAAGTATTTTGAAAAACAGAGGAACAGAGAATACTTCCAAACTTATTCTATGAGGCAAAAACCAGACAAAGACATAAAACAAAAAACAAAACAAAACAAAAACTACAGGCCAATATCCCTGACGAACATTGATGGAAAAACTCTTGACAAAATATTAGCAAACTGAATTCAACAACACAGTTTTTAAAAAATCATTCAGAGCCAGACACGGTCGCTCACTCCTATAATCCCAGTACTTTGGAAGGCTGAGGTGGTAGGATTGCTGGAGTCCTGGAGGCCAAGGCTGCAGTGAGCCATATTTCTGCCACTGCATTCAAGCCTGGGTGACAGAGCAAGAATTTGTCTAAAAAAAAAACATTGCTAAGGCTGGGCACAGTGGCTCATGAATGTAATCCCAGGACTTTGGGAGGCTGAAGCGGGTAGATCACCTGAGGTCGGGAGTTCAAGACCAGACTAACCAACATGGAGAAACCCTGCCTCTACTAAAAATACAAAATTAGCCGGGTGTGGTGGCGTACACCTGTAATACCAGCTACTTAGGAGGCTGAGGCAAGAGAACCCAGGAGGCAGAGGTTGTAGTGAGCCAAGATCATGCCATTGCACTCCAGCCTGGGCAACAAGAGTGAAACTCTGTCTCAAAAAAAATTGCTAAAATAACTAAAAGAGTATAACTGGAATGTCTGTAACACAAAGAAAGGATAAATTCTTGAGGTGATGTGATGGTTAATCCATTTAACCTGATGTGACTATTATGCATTGCATGGTCAAATCAAAATATCTCATGTATCTCATAAATATATATATACCTATCATATACACATAAAGAATAAAAATTACAGCACTTTGGGAGGCCAAGGTGGGAAGATCTCTTGAGCCTAGGAATTCAAGACCAGCCTGGAAGATGTGGGGAGACCCTGTCTCTAAAACAAGTTAAAAAATTAGCTCAGCATGGTGGTATACATCTGTAGTCCCAGCTACTTGAAAGGCTCAGGTGGGAGGATCACTTGAGCCCGGGAGGCAGGGGCTGCAGTGAGCTGAGGTTGCACCACTGCAGTCTAGCCTGAGTGACAGAGTGAAACCCTATCTAAAAGAAAAAAGATAAAAAAAAAAAAAAAAAGCTGGGTGCAGTGGCTCATGCTTATAATCCAAGCACTTTGGGAGCCCAAGGTGGGTGGATCACCTGAGGTCAGGAGTTCAAGGCCAGCCTGGCCAACATGCTGAAACCCTGTCTCTACTAAAAATACAAAAATTAGCTGGGCATGGTGGTGTATGCCTGCAGTCTCAGCTACTGAGGAGGCTGAGGCAGGAGGATTGCTTGAGCCAAGGAGGTGGAGGTGGAGGTTGTAGTGAGCTGAGAGCGTACCACTGCACTCCAGTGTGGGTGATGGGAGAAAAACCCTATCTAAAAAAAAAAAAATAAATAAAATAAATATATATATATATATATATATATATATGACGATTTTGTATATATGTATACAATTTTAAGAAAAAGACTTAGAAGAGATCATTTCTTAAATGTTTACATACACATAAACATATATAAACACATTATATATATGCTATTTACATTATACATAATATAATGGTCCAGGTCTGTTTTTTTTAAATTTTCTTTCCTTTTTTTTTTTTTAAGAGACAGGGTCTCATTATGTTGCCCAGGCTGGAGTGCAGTGGCTGTTCACAGGCAAGATCCCACTACAGACCAGCATGGAAATTTTGACCTGCTCCATTTCTGACCTGGGCCAGTTCACCCCTCCTTAGGCAACTCCAGGTCTGTTTTACACACACACACACACACACACACACACACACACACACACACGGTGCTAAACATGTCACTCTACATTTTTAAATTCACTGATCTCTTTAAAGCATCTAACACCATATAGGAGGGGTCTGGCAAACTACAGCCTGTATACAACCTGTTTTTGTACAATGAGCTAAGAATAGTTTTCACATTTTAAAAAGGTTGTAAAATAAAAACAACAATAACAATCACAAAGAAGAATATGAGTTTGTGACTGTATGTGGCCTGTAAAGACTAATGTAACTATGTGGTTCTTTACAGAAAAAGTTTGCCTTTGACTTAGAGCACTTCCTCTTTTTTGATATCTTTTTAAAATATCTTTTGGCCAGGTGTGGTGGCTCATGCCTATAATCCCAGCACTTTGGGAGGCTGGGAGGCAGGAGGATCCCTTGAGTCCAGGAATTTGAGACCAACCTGGGCAACATAGCGAAACCCTATCTCTACAAAAACAAAACTAAAAAATTAGCTGGGTGTGGTGGTACATGCCTGTAGTCCCAGCTACTTGGAAGACTGAGGTGGGAAGATCACTTGAGTGAGGGAGGTCAAAGCTGGAATAAGCTGCAAACATGCCACAGCACTGAGACTGGGCAACAGAGACCCCATCTCAAAAATTAATAAATAAAATATCATTTATTTTGTCATTTTTGCCACTTTCTGTGTTTCTTCTGCTAGTTCCTCTTCCTCTGCCTATGTTTCTTAAAGTGACATTTATACTACACAGGATCCATCTTCTCTCTGATTCTATATGTTCTTCCTAGGAAATCTTACCCAGTCCCAAAGCTTCAATGACTAACCATAGGCTAACTCTCCCGCCCTAATCTTTCAGCTTAACTTCAGACCCCTATTTCCAACTAAAAACATTCACTTGAATGCTCCATAGGTGAATTACGTTGAGTGTGCCCAAAACTAAATTCATCATCTTTTCCTTTGTTTTGTATTTTCTTTTTTTTTTTTAAAAAAAAGATAGGGTCTTACTCTTGCCGGGGCTAGAGTGGAGAGGCGTGATCAGAGTTCACTGTAACCTCAAACTCTGGCCTCAGGCTATCCTCCTGTCTCAGTAGCTAGGACTACACGCACAAGCCATTCGCCTGGTTAATTTTTTTTTTTAACGAGATGGGGGTCTCGTTAAATGGCAGTAACCCTAAATTTAAGTCGACTAAATCCCCCAATCAAAAGATACAGCCAAAACCTAACAATATGCTACATCCAGACCCATTTTACATCCAAAGATACACAAAGACTTAAAACAAAGGGATGGAGAACGATTTACCAACCAAATGGAGAGCAAAAATAAATAAATAAATGAAAAGCAGGAGTTGCAATTCTTGCATTTGATAAAATAGATTTCAAAGCAACAAAGATATAGTGGTAAAAGGATCAATGCAACAATAAGAGATAACGATCCTAACACCCAGATACATAAGACTCATAAAGAGATTTAGACTCAATGAGACAGAAAATTAATAAGGATATCCAGGACTTGAACTCAGATCCGGAACAAGTAAACTCAATAAATATTTATAGAGCTCTCCATTTTAAATACACAAAATATACATTCTCCACCTTAAATACACAAAATATTGATCGGCCATAATTAATACCCATTTTTAGAATAAAGCAATATTCCCGTTCTCTCTCCCTCTTTTTCTTCCTCTTTCTTTTTCTCCTTCACAAAAAAAAAAACAAAAAACCTGAGATGGGGGTCTTGCTTTGTTGTCCATGCTGGTCTCGAACTCTTGGCCTCAAGCCATCTTCCTGCCTTGGCCTCCCAAAGGTGTTGGAATTACAGGTGTGAGACACCACTCCCATCCTCTTGTATTTTCTATCCACCCCACTGCTGAAGTGAGAAACCTCCACATGATCTCTGTGGCTTTAAATGTTTTACTCTTCCTTGCTCAAGTAGGCATCAAATCTGAGTGAGTTTACCTATTAGAAAAGATTCTCATTTTGTCTATACCCTATTCTCAATACCAATTCACTAGTTCAAGATTAACTTAAGTCTTTGCCTTCACTTTCTCCCTTCAATCCACTCTAATCTACTAGTCTATAACACCAGAAACTTTTGTTTGTTTATTATTATGGCTGTTATTGTCTGATTATAAAAATAATTAAATATCTTTCAGAACAGAGACCTTACCATACCATTGACCTGTTAAAAGCCTGTATTAGTTCCCCATTGTCTACAGCAAGGGCTGGCAAAGCTTTCCATAAAGAGCTAGACAGTAAACATTTTAGACTTATTCAGGCTACATGGTCTCCATGGTAACTACTAACTCAGCAGTTGTGGCTTGAAAGCAGCCACGGACGATATGTAAATGAATGGGAGTAGCTGTGTTCTTTTTTTTTTTTTTTTTTTTGAGACGGAGTTTCGCTCTTGTTACCCAGGCTGGAGTGCAATGGTGCGATCTCGGCTCACCGCAACCTCCGTCTCCTGGGTTCAGGCAATTCTCCTGCCTCAGTCTCCCGAGTAGCTGGGATTACAGGCACACGCTACCGTGCCCAGCTAATTTTTTGTATTTTTAGTAGAGACGGGGTTTCACCATGTTGACCAGGATGGTCTCGATCTCTTGACCTCGTGATCCACCCGCCTCGGCCTCCCAAAGTGCTGGGATTACAGGCGTGAGCCACCGCGCCCGGCCCTGAGTAGCTGTGTTCTGATAAAAGTTTATTTATCAAATAAGGCAACACTCTGAATTTAACCCTTGGCCCTTACTTTTATTCCACCCTCCAAAAGTCTTGTTCAAGTTCCTACCTCTTTCATAATAGTCTCTGACAGTCCCATACACAAGGATTTTTCTTTTACAAACTCATAGCACTTACTGTACAATTCAAGTAGTTCTCAATCATACAGGGCTTTAAAATATCTCACATATTATTTTCTTAAAATGCTGTATAACCTTGCACGTCAATATAATTTCCTAGTTAGACTGCAAATTCTTTAAGATATGTATCATGTGTTATACATCTCTGGATGTCCTATAATACCTACAAGATACTAAATGTTCACTGAGTGATGGCAAACTGTTAAATCCTATAGAGAACAACAACATATATTATAAAAGGGGCTGGAGCTGGATGTGGTGGCTCACTCCTATAATCCCACCATTTTGGAAGGCCGAGGTGGGTGAGTCACTTAAGGTCAGGAGTTTGAGACCAGCCTGGCCAAAATGGTGAAATCCCATCTCTACTAAAAATACAAAAAATTAGCCAGGAATGGGTGGCATGCACCTGTAGTCCCAGCTACTCAGGAGGCTGAAGTAGAATTGCTTGAACCTGAAAGACGGATGTTGCAGTTAGCTGACATCACGTCACTGCACTCCAGCCTGGATGACAGAGTGAGACTTCATCTAAAAATTAAAAAAATTTTTTAAATGAACCTGGGTTCAGTGGCTCACACCTGTAATCTTTGCACTTTGGAAGGCCAAGGTAGGAGGATCACTTGAGGCCAGGAGTTTGAGACCAGCCTGGGCAACATAGTGAGGCCCTGTCTCTACAAAAATAGTAAATTTAACTATGTGGGTGATACGTGTCTGTAGTCCTAGCTACTTGAGAGGCCAAGGCGGGAGAACTGCTTGAGTCTAGGAGTGTGAGGCTACAGTGAGCTATGATCATGCCATTGCTCTCCAGCCTGGGCAACAGAGCAAACCTCAGTCTCAAAATTAGAAAAAAAAAAAAGGAGAAAAATAGAACAATTATTATATAATATACTAAAAAATGTTCAATCTTTTAGAAACAGATTGACAAACCAAAATTTGACACTAGAGATAAAGTTACTATAAAGGCCATTTAAAAATCATATGCATGTAACAAAAAAGTTAACATTAATTAAATATTTTATTTCTTTTTTATTTATTCAATCTTTTGAGATGGAGTCTTGTTCTGTCACCCAGGCTGGAGTGCAGTGGTGCGATCTCAGCTCACGGCAACCTCTTCCTCCCTGCTCAAGTGATTCTCCTGCCTCAGTCTCCTGAGTAGCTGGAACTACAGGTGTGTGCCACCATGCCCAGCTAATTTTTGTATTTTTAGTAGAGATGGGGTTTCACTGTGTTGGCCAGGATGGTCTCCATCTCTTGACCTCGTGATCCATCCACCTTGGCCTCCTGAAGTGCTAGGATTACAGGCGTGAGCCACCACACCTGGCCAACATTAATTAAATAGTAAATATATGCTAAGGACGTGGGCAAACCCTATCTCATTTATTCCTGACAACAAAGACTATACTTTCAGTTACCATTTCTTTTTTTTTTTTTTTTTGAGACAGAGTTTCGCTCTTGTTACCCAGGCTGGAGGGCAATGGCGCCATCTCGGCTCACTGCAAACTCTGCCTCCTGGGTTCAGGCAATTCTCCTGCCTCAGCCTCCCAAGTAGCTGGGATTACAGGCATGCGCCACCATGCCCAGCTAATTTTTTGAATTTTTAGTAGAGATAGGGTTTCACCATGTTGACCAGGATGGTCTCGATCTCTTGACCTCGTGATCCAAGAGGAGGCCTCGGCCTCCCAAAGTTCTGGGATTACAGGCACGAGCCACCATGCCCGGCCTCAGTTACCATTTCTATAGTTCATTACAAGGGAAGTTTCTCTGAACACATACAGCACTGTAAAAATGCTCAAAATGTTACCTATTACTGTTTTCAGTTTTGCATGTGTTTTTACAATTAGTATAATAAATACAGAATGCATTTCATCATTTTATTTCCAAAATTTTCCAGTTAAAAACATTTTCAATAATTCTAATAAAAAATAATCTTTGAGGTGGATACTAGCATCATCCTACGAGGAAACAAACATAGATGTTAAATAAGTGACTATTAAGTGAAGCAAGAGTCAATCTAGTTACAGAAATATTTTTAAAATATGTATTTCTGGCCAGGTGTAGTGGCTCACCCCTATAATCCCAGCACTTTGGGAGGCTGAGGCTGGTGGATCACGAGATCAGGAGTTTGAGAGCAGCCTGGCCAACATGACAAAACCCTGTCTCTACTAAGCTACAGAAACTTACAAAACTACTCTACTAAACTACAAAGATTAGCTGGGTGTGATGGCAGGTGCCTGTAATCCCAGCTACTCAGGAGGCTGAGGCAGGAGAATCTCTTGAACTCAGGAGGTGGAGGTTGCAGTGAGCCGAAACTGTGCCACTGCACTCCAGCCTGGGCCACAAGAGCAAGATTTCCTTTCAAAAATAAAAAAAGTATTTCTAGACTGAATGTTAGCAATATTTTTAAATAGTCCAGTTGGACTAGGTATTTTTTAAAATGTGTTAATGTACTTAAACTTAGACAGTAGTGTTGTAGGGGAAATAAGAAGAACCTTTGGAGAGTTGTTTACCTTAATTTCTCCATATCGAAAGGGATTTTGTGCATCTCGGGCCAAAACAGTACTGTTCCCCCTGATCTGACCTGCAGTCACCATTCCTTTTGTGGTTACCATGACCACTGTTTCATTAGAAGAAGTCCAGGTAAAGTTGCCACTGCCACCCTCTACCTGTGAAAATGTACAACATAACATTTAATTACAATAGGAAGAAAACGAAATTTAAGTGAAAATGTAAAACTTGACTGGTGAAATAAAGTTTACAAAATCATAACATAATTTAATAAATTATTTTTGGACACATTAGAAACTCTGACACTAGACTGGGTGCGGTGGCTCACGCCTGTAATCCCAGCACTTTAGGAGGCTGAGGCGGGCAGATTACCTGAGATCAGGAGTTCAAGACCACCCCGGCTAACATGTCAAAATCCCGTCTCTACTAAAAATACAAAAATTAGCTGGGCATGGTGGCATGTGCCTGTAATCACAGCTGCTCTGGAGGCTGAAGCAGGAGAATCGTTTGAACCTGGGTGTTGGAGGTTGCAGTGAGCCGGGATCGTACCATTATACTCCAGCCTGGGCAACAAGAGCAAAACTCAGGGAAAAAAAAGGGAACTGTGACTCTATAGTAAAGCAGCTTAATGGGCAAGAGAAATACTAAAGAGAGGCAAAGTAATGGTAGTTTCACAAAATATCAAAAAAAAGACACAACAGAATGTTATAAAACTAACCAGGAAAAGATATTGGGAAGAGAGACATAAAGCACTATAACCAAGTCTTGTTATAGATGACATTATTCAAGAGTATAATTTTGATTGTCACCAAAACCCAAGTTATATTCTTAGGATTGGGAGGAAATAAATTTGACATTAATAAATTTTTTTTTTTTTAAAGACAGGGTTTCACCATGTTAGCCAGGCTGGTCTTGAACTCCTGACCTCAGGTGATCTGTCCACCTCGGCCTCCTAAAGTGCTGAGATTACAGGCATGAGCCACCACGCCCGGCCAATAAATTTTCAATACATTAATCTATCAGAGACACCAGCTTATCTCTTTGTGAAGCCTTATAGGACACCATACCTGTACTTTATAATGATATAACATTCCCATAGGATGATGAGGAAATGCCAGAAATTTGGGTGTAAGAATGATGGGAAAATAAATCTTCACTTCTTGTTGGTGTTTGATTAGAATTTTTTGAGGCGGAATATCTTTATTCTAAAGAACGGGGAAAAAGGAGCAAAACATATGTTATAAGGACTGTTCTTATAATACACATTTATATATTCAAAACATCAGCAAAATGGTATGCTCATAAATTACTCAAACAGTTTCTATCTATAAAAGAAATAAAGAAATACATATTTCTCTTCATTAAAGAAGCATAGCTACTATGGTTCAATAATAATGAAAAGCATTTTGCTACACTTTAATTATCACAATCACGGAAAATAGTTTAAAATTACCTAAAATAAAAGAGACTTTTAAAAAAAATTCAACATAGGAAGGGAAATCATAGTTTCAGAAGAAAGACTCCTGGACATCCATAAACTGTAAAGGCAAAGGGATACTATAAGCTATTCAAAAGAAATGGAGAATATTTAAACGTGCTGAGGTAAGAAATTCCCCTCATACTTAAAAATAAGCAAAACCTACCAAAGTTTAGAGCGGGCCAGCTTGTTGCATAAGGTTCTACAGGGCTGGCCAGGCACGGTGGCTCACGCCTGTAATCCCAGCACTTTGGGAGGCCAAGGTGGGTGCATCACCTCAGGAGTTTGAAACCAGCCTGGCCAACATGGTGAAACCCCATCTCTACTAAAAATGCAAAAAATTAGCTGGGCGTGGTGATGCATGCCTGTAATCCCAGCTACTTGGGAGGCTGATGCATGCCTGTAATCCCAGCTACTTGTAAACCGAGATCATGCCTTTGCACTCCAGCCTGGGCAATAAGAATGAAACTCCATCTCAGAATAATATTAATAAGGTTCTATAGGCCTGACCATGGGATTGAGTATGTGTATGGATTTTGGTACATGGGGGGTCCTGAAACTAGTTCCCCACATAAACTGAGAGACAACTCTATTTAGAAGTGCATTATTAAATTTCTAAATAGGTATTTTTAAAAATCCCCTTATTGTTGTTTTAATCACACGATTGCAGATAAGATATAATAATCTGGTAGTAAGAGGTTCTTCAAGGACAGTCAGAGAAACTTTTAGATCTCTTTTTTTTTTTTTGAGACAGAGTTTCGCTCTTGTTACCCAGGTTGGAGTGCAATGACGCGATCTCGGCTCACCGCAACCTCCGCCTCCTGGGTTCAGGGAATTCTCCTGTCTCATCCTCCTGAGTAGCTGGGATTACAGGCATGCGCCACCATGCCCAGCTAATTTTTTGTATTTTTAGTAGAGACGGGGTTTCACCATGTTGACCAGGATGGTCTCGATCCCTTGACCTCGTGATCCACCCGCCTTGGCCTCCCAAAGTGCTGGGATGACAGGCATGAGCCACCGCACCTGGCCACTTTTAGATCTCTTATGGTGATCTTGTGCTGAGAATTTAAAGCCCTGATCTAACAATTTTCTTTCCCCACACTATCCAGCACATTTAGCAACAGTAATCAATCATATTAAATCCCTTACTTTCACTACAATGTTTTATGGCAGTGACCACTTGGTTACCTAAAGCTTTGCCTTCTCTATGCACTTTACTGCAGTGTCTACACGTCATAATTTAAACAGCTGTTTTGCTATTGCATGCTATGGAATACCAGTGCTCACTTTATCACTGGAAACAGGCTCATTAAATCATTTAAGTCTAATATCAGAGACCCCAGAACCAATTTGGAGCACTTATCTATGATAACGAGACTAAAATATGGCCCCCAAAGATCTCTGACTCCTGTGATTCATCCCCTTGTCTGATAGCCATTACATAATACACATTGTCTTAGGATTGGTCTAAATAACCAATAGAATGTGGCAGAAATTTTTATATTAAAAAAGAAGAAAGATATAACCCAACAATCCATCATAAAGTTCCTCCACCATAAGAAACTTTAAGAGCTGGAAATGGTGGTTCATGCCAGCAATCCCAGCACTTTGGGAGGCTGAGGTGGGTGGATCACTTAAAGTCAGGAGTTTAAGACCAGCCTGGCCAACATGGTGAAACCCATCTCTATTAAAAATACAAAAATTAGCTGGACATGGTGGCAGGTGCCTGTAATCCCACTATTCGGGAGGCTGAGAAAGACCCCCAAGCATCACTTGAACCTGGGAGGCAGAGCTTGCAGTGAGCCAAGATTGCGCCACTGCACTCTAGCCTGGGTAACAGAGTAAGACTCTGTCTCAAAAAAACTAAACAAAAACAAAAATGAGCCAGGTATGGTGGCATGCATCTGTAATTCCAGCTACTCAGGAGGCTAAGATGGGAGGATTGTTTGAGCCTGGGAAGTTGAGGCTGCAGTGAGCCGTGATTGCACCACTGCACTCCAGCCTGGCTGACAAAATGAGGCCCTCTCTCAAAAAGAAAAAAAAAATGTTTTTAATGAAATTTGAAACCCCAAATAATATATACACAATGACCACAAATGCAGACATTTTTATGTATAATAACATAGATTAGAACAGAAAATTTGTAGAGGTATAAACTTAGAGTGTGCTGTTTATCCATTTCTTTATTATTGTGAAAGATAAAGGTGGCATATGTTATTTATCTGCTTGCTAATCAACAAATCAGTCAAGCTTCTTTGGTGTGCTTAAAATACAAACACTGTCTTTTTAATTCGTACCTGGTAAATGATGGAGGTCAAGGATGCATTTATTACCACAGCACCATCTTTCAGGGCTTTTACTACATGGTAAGATCCATTCACAGTAGTTAGTTGCTCTTCAAAGTACTCCTTAGGAAAGTTGTGTGTAATCCTGAGATTCTGAAAATCAGCCCCACAGTAACACAAACCTGAAGATATGTTCTTTCCCTGAAGCCGTCTTAATCCCAAAGCACATATAAAACTGTAGCTATGCATTCATGGAATAAAGAGATGAAAACAAAACTCTCGCTGTCCCTCATGGAAATTCTAAGTTGGGGCAATATAATTTTTAAATGCTACTAGTTTTTGAAAGATCTATCAATGGCAAGCATTAGGAAGAGCAAGAGTCAAAGCTTATGCAAATTTTAGTGTAATTTTTACCATTTTATAAATTGGCAGTTCTCAGGATAAAATAAGAACCCTGAGTACAATATTTCACATCTAATATTCATACTACTACTCTCATCCCTACAAAACCCTGGTAACCATCTCTGATGTGAAGTTGTAGAACGAGGACACCCTCCAAAGTGTTATCACTGGTACTCATTTCAATTCTTTTCTATAATTCTGACCAAATTATATATATTTTACTTCTGATTTAGCATTCCTCAAGAATAGAACTAGCTGGGCATGGTTGCTTATGCCTTTAATTCCAGTTGAGGTAGGAGAATTGCTTAAGCTAGAAGTTGGAAGCTGCAGTGAGTTATGATCACACCACAATTCCGGCTTTGGTGACAGAGAGAGACTGACTCTCTTTAAAAAAAAAAAAAAATGGCTGCGTGTGGTGGGTCATACCTGTAATCACAGCATTTTGGGAGGCCAAGGGGGGTGGATCATGAGGTCAGGAGATTGAGACCATCCTTGCCAACATGGTGAAACCCCGTTTCTACTAAAAATACAAAAATTAGCTGGGCACGGTGGCATGTGCCTATAATCCCAGCTACTCCAAGAGGCTGAGGCAAGAGAATCTCTTGAACTGGGGAGTCAGAGGTTGCAGTGAGCCGAGATCGCCCCACTGCACTCCAGCCTGGTGTGCAGAGCACAACTCGTCTCAAAAATTTAAAAAATTTAAAAAAAGAATAACAGAATTAATGGTAATAATAAATTAGCAAGTTGCCTTTCCAAAGGTAAAAATCTAGAATCAAAGAAAGAAAGAGGGCTTGGGTTTTCTAGCCAGGAAGATGGCCCACTGCATATCTTATGTATCTCATCCCTATAAGAAGCTCAGAAAAATACAAAAGACTAACTCACATCTGAAATATAGACCTTTGTGCTGCTTCTATCAAAGACTTCTACAGTAATGACATACAACTGTCCCACCTCTAGACTCCATCGATTTCCAGGCTGGACAGTGAAACCTATACACAAATCGAGAAACAGAAATATTAGAAGAGGCCAACATTTTTCTACAGGTTGGACAGTGAAACCTATATATAAATCAAGAAACAAAAATATTAGAAGAGGCTAACATTTTTCTACAATGAATTTAAAAATACAATCTTTATAAAGCTATTCAAGCAGCAAAATTTACTAATAGATGGAGATGGTTTCCAAAGTAGATTCTTTCTTTCTTCCTTCCTTCTTTCCCTCCCTCCCTCCTTTCTCTTTCCTTTCTGTTTCTTTCTTTCTTTCCTTTCTTCCTTCTTTTTCTTTCTTCCTTTCTTTTCTTATGTTATTTTTTTGACAGGGTCTTGCTTTGTTGCCCAGGCTGGAGTGCAGAGGCAATCTTGGCTTACTGACACCTCCACTTCCGGGGTTCAACTAATTCTTGGGCACACCCTCATCCTCCCAAATAGTTGGGATTATAGGTGTGACACCACCATGCTCAGCTAATTTTTGTAATTTTAGGAGAGATGGGGTTTTGCCATGTTGGCCAGGCTGTTTTGGCCAGGCTGCTCTCAAATTCCTGGCCTCAAGTGATCTGCCTGTCTCAGCCTCCCAAAGTGCTGGGATTATAGGCCTGAGCCACTGTGCCTGGTCTAAAGTAGATTTATTTTGTTTCGTTTTCTTGACAGGGTCTCACTGTCACAGATGCTAGAGTACAGTGGTGTGATCCTGACTTACCTCAGCCTTGACCTCCTGGGCTCAGGTGATCCTTCCACCTCAGTCTTCTAAGTAGCTGGGACTACAAGCTTAGGCCACTGTACCTGGCTAATTCTTCTATTTATAGTAGAGACAGGGTTTCCCCATGTTGCCCACACTGGTCTCAAACTCCTGGGCTCAAGTAATGTGCCAGCCTCAGCCTCCCTAAGTGCTGGAATTAGACATGAAACACTGCATCTGGCTCTCCAAAGTAGATCTTTTAGTTCTTTCTCTCAATATAAGGCTGGGCCTGGTGGCTCACGCCTATAATTCTAACACTTGGGAGGCCAAGGAGGGAGAATTGCTTGAGCCCAGGAGTTTGAGGCCAGCCTGGGCAACACAGCAAGATCTCACCTCTACAAAAAATTTAAAAATTAGCTGAGTGTGGTGGCTTACAGCTATAGCTCCAGTTACTGATGAGGCTGAGGTGGAAGGATCACTTGAGCCCAGGAACTGGAGGCTATGGTGAGCTGTGATTATACCACTGCATTCCATCCTGGACAAGAGAGCCAGACATTGTCTCAGAAAAAAAAAAAAAAGAATAAATTGTATAATAATTTAGTATCCCAAAAATCCTGGTTTAACTTAGCTCATCTCAGGTATAAAGAAGCACTTTAGGCTGGCATGGTAGTTCATGCCTGTAATCCTAGCACTTTGGGAGGTTGAGGAGAGCAGATCCCTTGAGCTCAGGAGTTCGAGACTAGCCTAGGCACTGTGGCAAAATCCCATCTTTACAGAAAACACAAAAATTAGCCAGGCATGGTGGTATAACTGTAGTCCCAGCTACTTGGGAGGCTAAGTAAGGTGTGAAGACTGCTTGAGCCCAAGAGGCAGAGATTGCAGTCAGCTTAGATTGTGCCACTGTGTTCCAGTCTGGGTGACGGAGCAAGACCCTGTCTCAACAAAAACAAAAACCAACACCAACAAAAAAAGGAAACACTTTCACTTATCTCTGTAGACAAGAAGAAACTAGACTTTTGGCTCATTCCTAATGTGTCAGGCAATATTTTAGCTTCTTTCAGTCAGACTCATTGTTTCATATGACATATGAGCATTAAGATTATTTTTCCTTGTATAAAGTCCTTTTCCTAACCTCAAAATTGTATTACATGGATTTTAATATTTTCTCACAATCTGTTTCAACATGCTTCACTCTTGTGATAGCATATAATCAGAACAATTTGATAAAACATGTCAAAGTAAGGTAGAATTTGAAATTCCTTAAGTCTCAGAATGAAAGTTGAAGAAACACTCTAGTTTTTAATGTACTCATTTTAGAGAAATCATTTAAACTATCCACCTTTCTGAAAAGTATGATCTAAGATACCTAAAAATCCAGGCTGTACAACATATATTGTGCAATTTGGGAGTCCAGACACAGATCGCATATGAACACCTTAATTTTTGCTTAAGGAAATTATGTGAGCCAGAGTTGGGTAAAAAGGTAAGGTACCGAAGGAGAAAAACAAACAAAGGCACAAATGAAAACAAACAAATTCCTATCTTTTATTATCCTCTGGAAAGCCAAAACTTAAATGTGTATACTTCTGTGAAAAGTCTGAGGGACTATTAGTCATCTTATGAGTCAGATATTCTTGAATTTCAAATTTGAGGAAGGATAGAAAGGGAGGAAAAAAAGATCATGCTTTGTGCTTTTAATATTAATGTAGCTGCAGAACCCTTTTTCCAAATTAACACCTACATAGGAGCCTAGTATGGAAGCAGGGCAAAGTAGCTCTGCTCTGGAGGAAGAGACCTTCTGGCTGAAGGGATGAACAGTGTTGATGGACGAAGAGGAAGAGGCATGACTTGCCATCCAGCAACGTGCCTAGAACTCCACAGACAGTTTCAAAATCACTAGTTGATTTTCTATTATCTGCAGCAAATGTTTAACACCAAAATGTTTCTGCTTGTCACCAAAGATACTTCTGGGTCACTTAAACCTCCATTCCACCACTACCATTTCAGATAATTCTGGCAAGAACATAAATTTATTCCAGTATCAGTCTATATAGAATCTAATTAAGACTATGTCTTGTTCTTAAAAAAATACTACATCCAAAAGCTAAGAATAAATTACTTTTGCTCAGAGAAATACATAATTGGCCAGGTGGGGTGGCTCATGCTTGTAATCCCAGCACTTTGGGAGGCTGAGGTGGGTGGATCAATTGAGGTCAGGAGTTTGAGAACAGCCTGGCCAACATGGTGAAACCCCATCTCTACTAAAAATATCAAAATAAACCAGGCCTGGTGGCATGCACCTGTAATCCCAGCCACTTGGGAGGCTGAGGCAAGATAATTGCTTGAACCTGAAAGACGGAGGTTGCAGTGAGCTGAGATCTTGCCACTGCACTGCAGCCTGGGCAACAGAGTGAGACTTCATCTAAAAATTAAAAGAAATACAGGCCAGGCGCAGTGGCTTACGCCTGTAATCCCAGTAAAGTGCTGGGAGGCCGAGGCGGGTGGATCACGAGGTCAAGAGATGGAGACCATCCTGGTCAACGTGGTGAAACCCCGTCTCTACTAAAAATACAAAAAAATAACTGGGCATGGTGGCGCGTGCCTGTAATCCCAGCTACTCGGGAGGCTGAGGCAGGAGAATTGCCTGAACCCAGGAGGCAGAAGTTGCGGTGAGCCGAGATCGTGCCATTGCACTCCAGCCTGGGTAACAAGAGCGAAACTCCATCTCAAAAAAAAAAAAATTAAAAGAAATACATAACTGACATACCTAAACAGAAAATACTCAATCTGAAATACACTAATTTAGAATGGCACAGTAGCTCATGCCTGTAATCCCAACACTTTGGGAGGCTGAGATGAGAGGATCACTTGAGCTCAGGAATTCAAGACCTGCCTGGCCAACATAGTGAGACCCCATCTCTAAAAAAAAATTGAAGGCAGGGCGCAGTGGCTCAAGCCTGTAATCCCAGCACTTTGGGAGGCTGAGGTGGGTGGATCACAAGGTCAAGAGATCGAGACCATCCTGGTCAACATGGTGAAACCCCGTCTCTACTAAAAATACAAAAAATTAGCTGGGCATGGTGGCATGCGCCTGTAATCCCAGCTACTCAGGAGGCTGAGGCAGGAGAATTGCTTGAACCCAGGAGGCAGAGGTTGCGGTGAGCGGAGATTGTGCCATTGCACTCCAGCCTGGGTAACAAGAGGGAAACTCCGTCTCAAAAAAAAAAAAAATTGAAAAACTGGCTAGGCATAGTGGCTCAAACCTATAATCCCAGCACTTTGGGAAGCCCAGACTGATCTTAAACTCCTGGACTCAAGAAATCCTCCTGCCTCAGCCTGTCAAAATGCTAGGATTACATGCATGAGCCATTGTGCCTGGCCTAAAGCAAATCTTCTAAATACTTTATGGGTAACTCTGTGCCAAACTTAGGTTTAGTTCTGATATGTACTTTACTATAATATTCATAAAATATAAGAGATAGAAAGAAAGTCAGAAATAACATCCCCTTCATTTTACAAAATCTCAACAGATCTCTACAACAATTCATTCTGATACTGGGATAAGATATCAGAATAAGCTCTAAGCCTTCTATCTGCATTCTAAATCTCATTTTCTGTTGCCTCTCAGAAAACATGCTCCATCAGTTGGCTCCCTTTTTTCCCTTATCTCTATCATCTTTCTCTGTTTAATTAACAGAAATGTTCAAGCTTTTCCAATCTTAGGGAAAAAAAGTCCTCCTTGTGTCTTTTTCAAAATTCTACTTTGTTTTGTCCTTGTGAAAGCCAAGCTGATTTTATTGACAAAGTGACCCGAGACCTCCTAGTTACCACGAGCTTTCAGTCTTTATCTTGACATCACTACCAGATTTGACCTGTTGAACAATCTTCTTCTCTTTGTAAACTTCTAATTTGGTTATCAGGAAACTCCTCTCTCTGGTTTTTCTTTCTTTTTTTTTCAGTTGAGACTCATTTCACTTGTTTCCCAAACTAGAGTGCAGTGGCGCCATCTCGGCTCACTACAACTTCTGCCTCCCAGGTTCAAGTGATTCTCCTGCCTCAGCCTCCTGAGTAGCTGGGATTACAGGCATGTACCACCATGCCCTGCTAATTTTTTTTAATTTTAATTTTATTTTTTTTAAAGATGGGGTTTTACCATGTTGGTCAGGCTGGTCTTGAACTCCTGACCTCAGGTGATCCACCCGCCTTGGCCACCAAAGTGCTTGGATTACAGGCATGAGCCACCATGCCCGGCCTAATTTTTATATTATTATTAGAGAAGGAGTCTCTCCATGTTGGTCAGCCTCAACTCAGCCTCCGAGTTGGTCTCAAACTCCTGACCAGTAATCCACCTGCCTCAGCCTCCCAAAGTGCTGGGATTACAGACATAAGCCGCCGTACCCATCCTTGGTTTTTCTATAATACTACATTTTAAGCATTCTTTCAGATCCTCCTTACAGGTCCTCTTTTTCCATCTGAACCGTAAAAAGCCAGCATTACACAATTCCGTCTTTGGCCAAATTATCTCACTCTATATAATTTCCGTAGGTGATTTTATCTTCAATAGCTCCAACTATCACCTACCTATAAACTAATTTTCAATTACCTATCTTGATCTTCAATCTTTCTCCTCCAGAGGCATAATAAAATTTCTGTTGGGATGTCTACCCCACAGGCACTTCAATTTAACATGTGAAAAACTGAACTTGCTATAAAACTGCTCTTTCTCTTATATTTTCCAACTCCATGAACAGTTCCACCAGCTACCCTATGCCAGGTGCTGGGACAAATCATAAATAGTCACTATCCATATGCTCAAAAAAGACATATAAATGGACAAATACAATGTATTTTCATATTTGATACTTTGGAAAAAATAAGGAGAACTGAAAACAGGAGGAAAAAAGAACATTTAAGTTTACCTGGGGAATTCAGGAAAGTGTCTGACACCAATTGGGGCTCAATAAATATTGAATATGTATGGAGTTTATTTTCTCAGTATAATTATATTTATTGAAAAATGTCCTAGGTGCCTTAAAATGACTAAAAAGTAAACAGTATGGGATCAATAACTCTCCTTAATGTGTGCTAGACAAATAATATAGCCAGCTAACTAACACTATTATACAAAAACCTGATAGAATTTTTTTTTTGGTGTTAGCAACTTTTCTTCAAGTGGCAGTGTACAGCAGCTGCAGAGGTACTGCTCCTTCCGAAGCAGGGCTACCCCATAGACAGTGTTCCCAGAATAGAGACATGCTTATTCAGAGTAAGCCTACTAGGCCCTACCTAATCTGCCCCTCCCCTACTCTATTACTTCTACTATTTCCTGATTCACTGCACTTCAGCTTCACTGTCTTCAGTACTCTTTTCTACTCACGTCAAATATGTTCCTACTTCAGAACCGTTGCAATTGCTCTTTCATTTTCCTAGAAGTCTTTCACCAATTATCCACATGGCTTACTGCACCAGTGTTGCCTTATCAGAGAGGACTTCTCTAACTATGCTAGGTAAAGACTGGGTGTGGTGGCTCATACTTGTAATCCAAGCACTTTGGAGGCCTAAGCAGGATGTGTTCACTTTCTTTTTTTTTTTTCTTTTTGAGACGGAGTTTCGCTCTTTTTACCCAGGCGGGAGTGCAATGGCGCGATCTCGGCTCCCTGCAACCTCCGCCTCCTGGGTTCAGGCAATTCTCCTGCCTCAGCCTCCTGAGTAGCTGGGATTACAGACACGCGCCACCATGCCCAGCTAATTTTCTGTATTTTTAGTAGAGACGGGGTTTCACCATGTTGACCAGGATGGTCTCAATCTCTTGACCTCGTGATCCACCGGCCTCGGCCTCCCAAAGTGCTGGGATTACAGGCGTGAGCCACTGCGCCCGGCCCAGGATGTGTTCACTTAAGGCCAGGAGTTCAACCAGCCTACTCAGTCTAGCAAGACCTGATCTCTACAAAATTAGTATGGCATGGTGGTATGTGCCTATAGTCTCAGCTATTCAGAAAGCTGAGGTGGGAGGATTGCTCAAAGCTACTGTGCATTATGATCAGGCCTCTGCACTCTAACCTGGGCAACAGAGTGAGACCCTACCTCTAAAAAAAGGAAAAACAAAAAAAAGAATCTGGCTGGGTGCCTGGAATCTTAGCATTTTTGGGAGGCCAAGGCAGGTCAACTACTTAAGTCCAGGAGTTCAAGACCAGCATGGGCAACATGGTGAGACCTTGTGTCTACAAAAAAATACAAAAATTAGCTGGGTGTGGTGGCACATGCCTGTGGTCCCAGCTACTTGGGAGGCTGAGCTGGGGGGATCACTTAAACCTGGGAGTTTACAGGTTGCAGTGAGCCAAGATTGCACCAATGCACTCCAGCCTGGGCAAAAGAGCAAGACCCTGTCTCTATTAAAAAAATATTTAAAAAAAAATCTAACTATGCTGGATAAAATGGCAGTCTGTATACCCAGAGCTTAGAACAATGCTGAGCATACAGTAGAGATATAATAGATATTTGCTGAATGAATTTCTTTCAGATTCAAGTATTCAAAAAAAATTTCCAAATAAAACACTTAGAGATGGAGTCCAAATCATGTTTCAATTTTCCGAGAATTTAAATCTTCATTCTCTTTTGTTTTCACTGACTATAACAGATCTCTGTGTACCCTTCTTTGTTCAATCCTTGAATAGCAGGTTTAGTGAATTTTTAAACATTGCTCTCAACGCAATTTAAAAAATATTAGTTAAACATCTACTGCAGACAATACCATCTTTTCTCAATTATCATATACAAATAGGAAAAAACAAATTAAATTCTCACATGTTCTTCCAAACTCCATTTTCCCCTAATTACAATTTTTAAATTTCCCTAAGTACAATTTGATGGAGGTTGCAAAAAGTACTGAAGTCAGTAGATCCCAAGTTCTAACTACTCTCCTTTTCTCTACCTACTCTGTTAGAAATTGTGACAATAATAATTTATAATTCTTTGTTGAAAATAAAACCTATAGAAAAATACTGTAGTAGTATTATAATCACTCTTATAAGTTATTTTACCAAAGAACATGTCTAGCATGCTCTAGGAAGTATAGACTGGCAGCTAAAACTTGAACAAAAGGATACTTTTATGGACAAAGACAAGATTAGTCTGGCCCAGTTGTAAGGCAGTCACCATGGCTGTTTTGTCATCCAGTAAAGCCACTTTCTTAGAATGAGAACCATTAAATGCAAGTCTCTGGTCTTGTAATTCCAGTGTATAATGTTCCAGGGGAAATTTCACCTCTGTAAGACATGAAAGATACATAAATGTAATGACAGCAGTCATTCCAGTAGATAATGATGTATTCTTGATCATAAAGTAATGATCAGGAAGCAGACATAAAATGAGAGTATGATCTGCTTCTAATGTTTTTCCTGCTATGATGAATTTCTACATGTAACCATTTGAGGGTAATATATGAGTTAAAATATATTGTTGGAGGCCGGGTGTGGTGGCTCACGCCTGTAATCCCAGCACTTTGGGAGGCCAAGGTGAGCAGATCAGCTGAGATCATGAGTTCGAGACAAGCCTGGCCAACATGGTGAAACCCTGTATCTACTAAAAACATAAAAATTCGCTGGGCATGATAGTGCATGCCTGTAATCCCAGTTACTTGGGAGGCTGAGGCAGGAGAATCCCTTGAACCCAGGAGGCAGAGGTTGCAGTGAGCTGAGATTGCGCCATTGCACTCCAGCCTCGGTGACAGAGCAAGAAGCCATCTCAAAAAATATATATATCTGGTATTGCCTGTATTCTTAAAAACTAGTGAACCGAGTGGCAGGTGGGGTCATTATTAGTAATGAAAAGACTAATGTTAATGGAATGTAACTTTTAGTATCAATAGAATATTAAGTTTTCAGTCGATGAATTGGGTTTCTCAAGAAACAACTTTTACAAAGATCATTGCAATGACCATTCAAGTCCCTTCTGGTAAAACATATTCACTTGCCCTTTAAAAGCTAGTAAAGTTTTTGTTGTTTTATTTATTTAGTTATTTTTAGGGATGGGGTCTTTGGCCTGGTACAGTGGCTCATGCTTGTAATCTCAGCTCTTTGGGAGGGAGGCCAAGGTGGGAGAATCACTTGAGACAAGGAGTTCAAGACCAGCCTGGATAACATAATGAGATCCCATCTCTACCAAAAAAAAAAGAGGTAGATATGATGGCAGGAACCTGTAGTCCCAGCTACTTGGGAGGCCAAGATAGGAGGATCACTTAATCGCAGGAGTTCGAGGTTACAGTGAACTGTGATTAGGCCACTGTACTACAACCTGGGCAACAGAGGGAGCCCCCCTCTATTTCAAAAAAATAAAAATAAATAAATACGATTAAATTAAAAAGAGGTGGGGGATCTTGCTCCGTTGCCTAGGTTGGTCTTGAACTTCTGGCCTCGAGCAATCTTCCTGACTCAGCTTCCAGAGTAGCTGGAATTACAACTGAGAACCACCATGCTTGGCCAGTTGTTGTTTCGAGATGGAGTCTCACTCTGTAGCCCACGCTGGAGTGCAGTGGCACGATCTCGGCTTACTGCAACCTCCACCTCCTGGGTCCCAGTTCAAGAAATTCTCCTGCCTCAGTCTCCCAAATATCTGGGATTACAGGCACGTGCCACCATGCCTAGCTAATTTTTGTATTTTTAGTAGAGACAGGGTTTCACCATGTTGGCCAGGCTGGTGTGAACTCCTGACCTTGTGATATGCCTGCCTTGGCCTTTCAAAGTGTTGGGATTATAGGTGTGAGCCACCGCACTTGGCCTACTTGTTGTTTTAATAGAGAATTCAGGTGCCTCTTGCAACTGAAGCTAAGCAGCCGAACTATGCCATTAATATGTTCAAGATATGGAGATATCTCTGTCTAATTTTAATTAAGTATAGCAATTAATACTCTATAACAAAATCTAAAAACCCAAATATCTTTCATATGTAAAGTGGAGTTGCTGATCTTGTCAGCAGAAAAGATTCGGGAAATGCGAGTCATCATAGGAGAAAAAATAAATCATCTTACCTGTCATTCTCCCTTGAACCATTTTTGCAACTTGGTATTTAATATATGCTCCTACTAAGAGATAAATATCATGGGATGGTATAAGAAATATATTCTCCAAAACAAGCAGATGTATCAATACTGCTGCCACTTTCTAAAAGAGATAGGAAAAAAAAGTTTACACGAACAGAATTCTCAGTCATCTTTCTTGTTAAAAGCTTACTACTTTCAAATTTCTTTACATTTTTTTAAAAAGCTTTTCTAATCACAAGTCATAATTTCAGCTACCCTTAAAAAGTGATCATGAATCTTAATACCTTATTAACTTTCTAAGATACTCAGACTAAGAATAGAAAAGTCTTCTAAAAGAGAAAAAGTAGGTAAATAGAAAGGCAAGTATGCTGAAATGAGAAAAGGTAAAACTCAGCTGTGGAACCCAGAAATTCTCTTTTTTTTTTTTTTTTGAGACAGAGTCTCGCTCTGTTGCCAGGCTGGAGTGCAGTGACTCGATCTCGACTCAATGCAATCTCTACCTCCCATGTTCAAGTGATCTCCTGCCTCAGCCTCCTGAGTAGCTGAGATTACAGGCACACACCACCACACCCAGATAATTTTTTTGGTATTTTTGGTAGAGACAGGGTTTCACCATTTTGGCCAGGACAGTCTTGATCTCCTGACCTCGTGATCCACCAGCCTCCCAAAGTGCTGGGATTATACCGAGCTCGGCCTGAATGCAGAAATTCTTTTAGCCAACCTCCAGTTAACTGACTTGCCAGATTAAGTTACTTTCCACTCCCTGTTGAACACATTGATTTCTGTGAAGATTTACCCAATGCAAGGTTGGTAGGCTTCTCTCTAGGAAGTCCACACACTCATGTTCTTGCCATTGAATTAAATGCTTACCAAAAGACATTTGTTTTTCCCAAATCTATTTATGCAAGTTGTGCTTGTAATTATAATTGCATTAAAACAAAACTCTAGATGTGAAAAGAGAACTGTTGTTTCTACTAAAAATTTAAATGTTTTGGCTGGGTACAGTGGCTCATGCCTGTCATCATAGCACTTTGGGAGACCGAGGCAGACAGATTGCCTGAGGTCAGGAGTTCAAGATCAGCCTGGCCAACATGGTGAAACCCTGTCTCTACTAAAAATACAAAAATTAGCTGGGCATATTTGGCAGCTACCTGTAATCCTAGCTACTCAAGAGGCTGAGGCAGGAGAATCCCTTGAACCTGGAGGCAGAGGTTGCAGTGAGCGGAGGTTACAACATTGTTCTCCAGCCTGGGTGACAGAGCAAGACTCTGTCTCAAAAAAAAATAAACAAAAATTAAATGTTTCCAAAAAAAGTGAAAGGCAAGCTGCTAATATATACTATCAATTAGGTGTAAGTGAGAAATGTAAAATATTAGGGAAAATCCTTTAAAATATAAAATTCTGCACTCAAATTCTTCCTGCATCTAAATTTTCACTTGACTAGAAATTAGGGCTGTGGCAGTGGCTCACACCTGTAATCCTAGCATGTTGGGAGGCTGAGGCAGGTGGATAACTTGAGGCCAGAAGTTCAAAACCAGCCTGGCCATCACAGCGAAACCCTGTCTCTAATAAAAATACAAAAATTACTGTGCATGGTGGCACACACCTATAATCCCAGATACTTGGGAGGCTGAGGCACAAGAATCACTTGAACCCTCCCACCCCCAAAAAGGAAGAAATTAGAAACTGTAGTTTATGCAAGAAAGTGTATGTAGATTTCAAATCAGTGAACTAATGGTCAAAGAAAGGCCTTTCACCTACATCAAGGATTGCTGAATAAACTGTAGTTATATCTTTTAAGAGAAAATGCCAGTAACATTTGTAATTGTAATCAGGCAATAAAATGTTTAAGAAAGATAATTTTTTTAATGCTTACCCCCTTCAAATAACTTTTTCAATTAAATGACCAATTATTGGCCCAAATCAGATAAGGCTAGAGGGCTTTACTGTAGATAAACATAAATAACTATATTTTCCATAGGCAAGACTATTAGATGAAAATTTATAGCACTTGCCAGGTGTGGTAGCTCACACCTGTAATCCCAGAGCTTTAGGAGGCCGAGGCAGGCAGACTGCTTAAGCTCAGAAGTTTGAGACTTAGCCTGGGCAACATGGCAAAACCCTGTCTCTACAAAACAAAACAAAGAAACAAACAAAAAACAGGGTGTGGTGGTGCGTCCCTGTAGTACCTGGGCAACAGAGTGAGATCCTACCTTGAAAAACAACAAAAAAAGGAAAATTTATGACACAAACTTTTTACCTTATAGAATGGCTCATGAATTTGAACTTTTACAACAGCAGCACCAGTTCTAATCCCGGACACTAAAATCATATCCCCTTGTTTCTCCTCTTTTTCCATCTTAGTTATATACACTGGGGGAGAATATTCTGCTTCAGAGTACTTAAGAATCCTAAAGACATAAAATAAAATGTGTTTCTAGCAGAATTAAATGATGCCTTCTTCCAGAAGTCCCTAAGATACATTAAACATAGTTTCTTCAATGTCTATAAAATATAAAACACTTTTGGCTGGGCATAGTGGCTCATGTCTATAATCCCAGCACTTTGGGTGGCCAAGGCAGGTGGATCACCTGAGGTCAGGAATTCGAGACCAGCCTGGCCAACATGGTGAAACTCCAGCTCTACTAAAAACACAAAAATTAGCCAGGTGTAGTAGCACATGCCTGTAAGTCCAGCTATTCGGGAGGCTGAGACAGGAGAATTGCTTAAACCTAGGAGGTGGAGGTTGCAGTGAGCCACTGCACTCCAGCCTGGAGACAGAGTGAGACTCCGTCTCAAAAAAAAAAAAAAAAAAAGGAAAGAAAAGAGAGGCCAGGCGTGGTGGCTCATGCCTATAATCCCAGCACTCTGGGAGGCCAAAGTGGGTAGATCACTTGAGGTCAGGAGTTCGAGACCACCCTGACCAATAAGGTGAAACCCCATCTCTACTAAAAATACAAAAATTAGCCGGGCATTGTGGCAGGTGCCTGTAGCCCCAGCTACTTGGGAGACTGAGGCAGGAGAATCGCTTGAACCCAGGAGGCAGAGGTTGCAGTGAGCTGAGACTGTGCCACTGCACAGCCTGGGGGATAGAGCAAGACTCCATCTCAAAAAGAAGAAAAAAAAAAAAGAAAGAAAGGTATTTATGAGTCTCTGGCTAAAATTGTGGTAGAAGTAAACTTGGACTGTCTGAGATCTACTCCTTGGTACTGAAGACAAAATTTCATACAATTATCCTTCTCCCTCTACTTCAGCATGTGCAGGCAGCTTGAACAAAAAACTGACAGAAGATACACCTGGCTCAAATAATTGTATGGTCCTTAGCTCATGAACTCCTCCATAATGGCTCAAATTAAGCCATCATAAAGGTACCTAAATCTATGTCATGTTTCATTCTGTCAAAGACATTCCCCCTCAGTAATTTATCTGTTTCAAAAAAGAACAGACAGCAGGATCATCAAAGTTCACGAAAATGCTTGCTTGTTCAGTATGCCACTTAATGGCAGATGTCTTCTTCATAGCCAGATGATTTATGTTTGGCTTCAAGTTTACCTAATTTTGCCAGACAGTTTTTCTCTTGCTGACTCGTTGTCCTGGGCAATGTTCCACTCAAACATCATCCCTGCCAAACTACTAAAAGTATTTCCTGTAGAGCAAGCCAAAAGCAGACAAGGTAAGATCACGTATTAAAAAATATTCAGGTATTTACACCAAGAAAAGGAAATCTAACTAGAAAATTACTTTGAGGCCTCTTTCATTAAGAAATAGAAAGCACTGGCCGGGCATGGTGGCTCACGCCTATAATCCCAGCACTTTGGGAGGCCGAGGCGGATGGATCATGAGGTCAAGAGATCGAGACCATCTTGGTCAACAAGATGAAACCCCATCTCTACTAAAAATACAAAAATTAGCTGGGCATGGTGGTGCGCGCCTGTAGTCCCAGCTACTCGGGAGGCTGAGGCAGGAGAATTGCTTGAATCCAGGAGGTGGAGGTTGCGGTGAGCCAAGATCGTGCCATTGCACTCCAGTCTGGGTAACAACAGCAAAATTCCATCTCAAAAAAAGAAAAAAGAAGAAAAAAAAGAAAAAGAAAAAAAGAAATAGAAAGCACTATCATTAATTAATTAAAACATATATATGAGAAAGATCCCTACACAAACAATAAATGCTGTTGCTTCACAAGCTGTCTGAAAGTAAAAAGAAATCAAGCGGATTAAGTTCTAGTTGACAATAATTATGACATGCTCTTTCTGTTCCTTTCTACATGAGGGCCATCTCACAGTTGACAAGGCATCCTTAATCCTGGTCCTCTCCACATAAATGTTTGTAAAAACCAGTTTCCAGGCCAGGTGCAATGGCTTGTGCCTGTAATTCTAGAACTAGGCAGGAAGTTCACTGGAACCCAGGAGTTTGAGACCAACCTGGGCAACATAGTGAAACCTGGTCTGTGAAATAAAAACATAGCCAGGAATGGTGGCGTGTGCCTGTAGTCCTAGCTACTCAGGAGGTTGAGGTAAGAGGATTGCTTGAGCCTGGGAGGTCAAGGCTACAGTAAGCCATGTTTGTGTTACCGCATTCCAGCCTGAGCAACAGACTCTGTATCAAAAAAAAAAAAAGCATCTAGAATAGTTCACTTTTCAGACCAAAAAAAATCACTCTGCCAGGCACAGTGGCTCATGCCTGTCATCCCAGCATTTTGGGAGGCTAAGGCAGGTAGATTACGAGGTCAGGAGTTCAAGACCAGCCTGGCCAATATGCTGAATCCCCACCTCTACTAAAAATACAAAAAATTAGCCAGGCATGGTGGCGGGTGCCTGTAATCCCAGTTACTTGGGAAGCTGAAGCAGAGAATTGCTTGAACCAGGGAGGTGAAGACTGCAGTGAGCTGAGATCACACTACTGCACTCTAGCCTGGGTGACAGAGCAAGACTCTGCCTCAAAAAAAAAAAAATCACTCAAGTAATTTACAAAGAGCAATACATATATATATATATATATATATATATTTTTTTTTTTTTTTTTTTTTTTAATCGACCATGGAAAACTTGGCCTCACAGGATACTTCTTCTACCTTGGCCAAGTTTTCCATAGTCGATTAAAAAAAAAATGTTCTTAATTGTTGATCTAGGGACCATCAACAGAAGCTCAGTGGCAGATTTGGATATTTAAGAAAAGTTCTGAGGCCAGCACAGTGACTCATGCCTGTAATCCCAACACTTTGGGAGGCCAAGGTGGACGGATCACTTGAGGCCAGGAGTTCAAGACCAGCCTGGCTAACATGGTGAAAACCTGTCTCCCTTAAAAACACAAAAATTAGTGAGCGTGGCAGCAGGCACCTGTAATCCCAGATACTCGGGAGCTGAGGCACAAAAATCGCCTGAACCCAGAAGGCGGAGGTTGCAGTGAGCCAAGATCAAGCCACTGCACTCAAGCCTAGGCAACAGAGCGAGATTCCATCTCAAAAAAAAAAGGAAAAGAAAAGAAAGGTCACAGTAGCTCATGCCTGTAATCCTAGCACTCTGGGAGGGTGAGGTGGGTAGATCACCTGAGGTCAGTTCTTGACCAACAATGGTGAAACCCTGTCTCTACTAAAAATACAAAATTAGCTAGGGGTGGTGGTACAGGCCTGTAATCCCAGCTACTCTGCAAGCTGAGGCAGGAGAACTTCTTGAACCCGGGAGGCAGAGCTTTCAGTACCTGGGATGGTGCCATTGCACTCCAGCCTGGACAAGAAGAGTGAAACTCTGTCACCAAAAAAAAAAAAAAAAAAACAAAGGAAAAGTTCCAAGATAACAATAGCAGTAATACTTTATGAAAGTGTGTAGCTAATACATTAAATTACACTCAGAATTATTATTTAGCTCCAAATGAGAGAATAGATATTATTTCTAATCACTCAAGTTTTTGTTTCCAAGTGCTAAACATAAAGGGGTATTACTTTATTTTAGTTAATTTTGTTGAATCCTCTGAAGTTCTTTTTTTTTTTTTTACTTTTCTTCATATTGCCCTTCTCCTGATTGTAGTATCCTCTGAAGTTCTTTACCTTCAGCATCCAATGCCCTCACCATCAGTTCCAGTGGCGAATCATCTACATAAAGTTCCCGGGCCCGAGATACAATTTCGATTCTCTTTATCACATCGATCTTAACATCACAGCGTAGCTCATGGTCAGTCACTACAATGAACCCAAAAACTGAGTATTTAATTCAATAGGTCATGAATCTATTAAATGTCTCAAATACTCAAAACTATATTCTAAAGATCATGAAAAAGGAAGACTATGACAGCTGCTTTTACCTATGGAAGAAAATAGCATAATAACAAGAGCCTTTCTTTGAAACAACAGACACTAGATCAGTGATTCCAAAACACTGATCTATGATGTTTTACTCATTCATGGAAAAATGAGAAAAATAAAAATGTTAATCTTTTGCTCCAAATTCTTCCAGATCCTGACAACAAATAAAAATTTTAAAATAGTGAATAATAAAATTAAGTTGTAGTCATATTAAAGGAATATAATTTATTCATACATCTTATTTTTAAAGTGGTAAAAATTATCTTTTATGAAATAATGGTGTTAGTAAATTTTTTTAATGTATATATTTAGGGAAGTAAAATGGTGGCAATTATAAGTCAGTCCTATCAATAAACTTCTCTCTTTCTCTTAATTTTTTTTTCTTTAAGACTGAGTCTCACTGTGTTGCCCAGGCTGGAGTATAGTAGTGTGATCTTGGTTTGCTGCAACCTCCACCTCCCAGGTTCAAGTGATTCTCCTCTCAGCTGGGATTACAGGTGCCTACCACCACGCCCAGCTAATTTTTGTGTTTTTAGAAGAGATGGGGTTTCACCATGTTGGCTAGGCTGGTCTTGAACTCCTGACCTCAGGTGATCTGCTCACCTCGAGGGGCCTCACAAAGTACTGGGATTACAGGCGTGAGCCACTATGCCTGGCCCATCATTTTTTTTTTTTTCTGAGCCATCAGATTACAAAGTCTGGGAACCACTATATTAGATCTAGCTAGAGTACCAGTCTAACCAGAGTTCTAGTCAACATATCCATAATGAAATTCAGAAACACTAATTGAAACAGTACAGAATAAAATGAGAACCAGATAAAAATTGTTTGTATCACTGTATTTTTAACATGGTAAAAATTATCATGACATTTGTAATACAAAACAACTATGATATTGTAGCACTCTCTCTTACCACATTTGCCATGTATTTGAGAACTGTCTGCATAGTTGTTTCATTCTACTACGGTAACTATACATTTTTAGTTTTAGCTTCATCCATAAAAACCAAAAAGCAAAGTTACCACCACTTTTCAAGGACTCTAAATTACCAGTAAACATCAGGGATAAACTCCGTCCCCAGCCATAGATCTGCTTTCATGGAATTTTAAAATCAAAGGACAGGCCGGGTGCAGTCGCTCACGACTGTAATCCCAGCACTTTGGGAGGCTAAGGCAGGTGGATCACCTGAGGTCAGGAGTTAGAGACCAACCTAGCCAACATGGTGAAACCCTGTCTCTACTAAAACGCAAAAAGTAGCTGGGTGTGACGGTGCATACCTGTAGTCCCAGCTACTCAGGAGGCTGAGGCAAGAGAATTGTGTGAAACTGGGAGGCATAGTTTGCAGTGAGCCAAGCTCGCGCCACTGCACTCCAGCCTGGGTAACAGAGTGAGCAAAGTTACTACCTTTGCTCAAAAAAAAAATTAAAAATTAAACATTGGCAGAGCATAACGGCTCACACCTGTAATCCCAGCACTGGGAGGCCAAGGTGGGAGTATTGCTTGAGATCAGGAGTTTGAGACCAGCCTGGCCAACATGGTGAAACCCCATCTCTACTAAAAATACAAAAATTAGCCAGGCATGGTGGTGGTGCACACCTATAGTCCCAGCTATTCGGGAGGCTGAGGCAGGATAATCACTTGAACCTGTGAGGTGGAGGTTGCAGTGAACTGAGATGGCACCATAGCCTGGGTGACAGAGCGAGACTTCATCTCCCCTCACAAAAAAAAAAAAAATTTAACATTGAAAAAATCAAAGAAGAATGTTAATCAGATAATACAAATAAATGCCCCTCAACAAAGGCTAAGGTGCACTAAAATATGCTTATTTCAGGAAATGATATGCTTCCTTTCACAAGAAGTGTTAAAAATTGAATTACTCATCCTGAAACTATAAAGACAATACAATTGAACAAATACATCATAGATAATGAAAGTCAGTTTTCTCCCTGTCAGAGAAAGAAGTTACAATAAGCAAGGTGGGAAGGCTAGAATAAACCCGAAGGTGCAAGATTAGAATTGAAGAATATCAGTATGAGATCATGTTTATTTTAATATCTATGCAAACAGACATAGAAATAAGTATAGATATATGTGTATACATGAGTTAGCATATATACATATATTTCCTAGTTCTGTTTGCTAAGAGGGCCTAGAAGCAGTGGATATACCAGTAGCTTTTTTTTTTTTTTTTTTGAGACAGAGTCTTGCTCTGTTGCCCGGACTGGAGTGGAGTGCAGTGGCATGATCTTGGCTCACTGCAACCTCCACCTCCTGGGTTCAAACAAATTTCCTGCCTCAGCTTCCTGAGGAGCTGAGATTACAGATGCATACCATCACACCAGCTAATTTTTTTGTGTGTGTGTTTTTTTAATAGAGATGGGGTTTCACCACGTTGATCAGGCTGGTCTCGAACTCCTGACCTTGTGATCCGCCTGACTCAGCTTCCCAAAGTACTGGGATTACAGGCATGGGCCACTGCGCCCCGGCCGCAAATATAATTCTTGTTGTTGAGACAGAGTCTCGCTAAGTTACTCAGCTTAGTCTAGAACACCTAGCCTCAAGTGATCCTCCTACCTCAACCTCCCAAACTGCTGACATTGCAGGCACTAAATAGAATTCTTTAATATAAAGAACCAGGACTCCTTGAAGAAATGGCTGAGTAAGATGACCCTGGCCCATCTCATAGAACTAAAAAATTAAAAAGTACAATCAACCAGTCACAAAAATTCAAAAGATAAGGGCAAATCCAAAGAATATAGGAACCAACTTGTAAGAGCCCCCAATGGTCAAAGCTGGAAAAACTGTAATAACAGAATAAATTATGATCATATTGAAATATAATCCCCAAATTAAATAAATATCCATGAAACAATACTGACATAAATAATTGAATAAATTAACTGGGAAGAAGTTATTTATAATATGTAAGATATCATTCTTTCAGAACAATACTAGTTAATAAGTATAGAAGATATGAAGGAAATTGCTTGAGCCCAGGAGTTCAAAATCAGTCTAGGCAACAAAATGAGACCTCATTTTTACAAATAATAAAAAGAATCTAGCCAGGTGTGGTGCACAACTGTGGTCCCAGCTACTTGGGACAATGAGGTGGAAGAATCACTTGAGCCTGGGTGGTCAATGCTTCAGTGAGCTGAGACCATGCCATGCAAGAGGAAGATCACACACACACACACACACACACACACACACGCACACACACTCACAAATCACAGTACTAAGATTCATGGAAAAACACTAAAATTAGTGGGTAAAACTTCAAGGAGAAACAGGATACATCAAAGTATCTCCCTTAAATATTTATTAGTTATTGCAGTGGTTAATACATGTGCACAAATTCTTCGGTACTCCTCCTTTCAAGAGGTAAAGGTTAATTCTCTTTATTTTTGTTTTGTTTTTTAAAAAACAGGGTCTCACTCTGTCACCCAGGCTGGAGAGCGGTGCCACAATCATAGCTCAATGCAGCCTTAAACTCCTGGGCTCAAGTGATCCTCCCACCTCAGCCTCCTGAGTGGTTGAGATTATAGGCGCATGCCACTGCACCTGGCTAATTTTTAATTTTTTGTAGAGGCAGGGTCTCACTTCATCGCCCAGGCCAATTCCCCTTCCTTTGAATTGTAGGCTAGGCTTAATGACCACTTTTAATAAATAGCATATGTGAAGGGGAAAATGGTAAGTTTACAGTGGAGAAAACTGACAGATACCACCTTAACCAAGTGGTCAAGGTTAACATCACCAGTGAAAAATCATGCTGATATCAAGAACCCCCTAAAATAATGCAATGGGAAGGGCTTTTCAATTTCAATGTGGGTTTTTATTTTCCTCAAAATCTGTAACCCCAGGCTAATTATGAGAAAACATCACATAAACCCAAATTTAGAAAACATTCTATAAAACGTCTGACCAGTACTCTTTAAAAAAAAAAAAAGGCCAGGTGCGATGGCTCACGCCTGTAATCCCAGCACTTTGGGAGGCTGAGGTGGGCAGATCACTAGGACAAGAGATCGAGACCATCCTGGTCAACGTGGTGAAACTGTGTCTCTACTAAAAATACAAAAAAATTAGCTGGGCGTGGTGGTACGCACCTGTAGTCCCAGCTACTTGGGAGGCTGAGGCAGGAGAATTGCTTAAACCCGGGAGGCAGAGGTTGCAGTGAGCTAAGGTCGTGCCACTGCATTCCAGCCTGGCACCTGGTGATGGAGTGAGACTGTCCCCCCCCCACAAAAAAAAAGAAAAAAGAAAGGTCTCTGGAGTGCATAGCTCACTGCAGCCTCAAACTCCTGGACTCAAGCAATCCTCCAGCCCTGGCTAATTTTCTCTCTCTCTCTCTCTCTTTTTTTGATAGAGACTTGGTCTTGCTAATGTTGCCCAAGCTGGTCTTGAACTCCTGGGCTCAAGTGTTCCTCTTGCCTCAGCCTCTCAGAGTGCTGAGATTACAGGCCTCCTGAGCTCCTGACATCGGCCCAACTGTTTTGTTTGTTTTTTTTTTTTTTTTTTAGATAGAGTCTCTCTCTGTTGCAGGGCAGTAGTGCAATCCAGCTCACTGCAACCTCTGCTTCTGGGGTTCAAGCAATTCTCATGCCTCAGCTTACAAAGTAGCTGGGATTACAGGCATGCACCACCACACCTGGTTAATTTTTATATTTTGAGTAGAAATGGAATTTGGCCATGTTGTCCAGGCTGGTCTTGAATTTCTGACCTCAAGTGATCTACCTGAGTACTGGGATTACAGGCGTGAGACACCACGCCCAGACCCAACACTCTAAAATTGTCCAGGCTGGGCACGGTGGTTTACGCCTGTAATCCCAACATTTTGGGAAGCCAAGGTGGGTGGATCACTAGGTCAGGAGTTCAAGACCAGCCTGGCCAACATTATGAAACTCCATTTGTACTAAAAATACAAAAAATTAGCCAGTCATGGTGGCCCGTGCCTGTAATTCCAGCTACTCGGGAGGCTGAGGCAGGAGAACCACTTGAACCCGGGAGATGGAGGTTGCAGTGAGCCTAGGTTGCGCCATTGCACTCCAGCCTGGGTGACAGAACAAGACTCTGCCTCAGGGAAAAAAAAAAAAAAAAGCATCAAAAGTGACTGAGAAGCCAGACAGTGACACCCCAACTCTACAAAAATTAGCTGGGCATTGTGGCGCATGCCTGCAGTCCCACTTACTGAAGAGGCTGGGGTAAGTGGATCACTTGAAACCAGGAAGTGAAGGCTGCAGTGAGCCCAGATCGTGCCAGTGCACTCCAGCCTGGATGACAGAGACAGACTCTGTCTCAAAAGAAAAAAGTGACTGAGAAACTCACAGATTGGAGGAGACAAAGTAAAAATGACAACTTAGTTTAGCAATGTGGTGTCTTTAATTGAATCCTAGAGAAGATTAGCAGAACATTTTAGGAAACTGGGTAAAGGGTATATGGGAATTTTCTGTATTATCTTTACATCTCTTTTATAAATCTAAAATCATTTTTAAATTAAAAAGTTTTAAAATTGTTAGACTTCTACTTGATAAATATTAAATTGACAAACAGAACTCCAAGTTAAAAGAATTAAAGAGAAAGACATGGGGTCTATGAACAAAAAAAAACCCAAGACAAGTTGAAACCTCACAGGATTACCACTAAGGAAGTGTTCCAGGATGGCAAAGGAAGGAAGGAAGGGAGGGAGGGTGATCTTAGGTAATGCGTAACTACATAATCAGGCACTGAATAATCTACCACTTGTCAAATGAGAAATTAAAGCCCCCCTTTCAGTAGAGAAATGTGTAGTGCAATGGCAAACAGAAGCAGCTGTGACCTTACATAAAAATATTAAAAGCTTTGTGCACACAATGCTTACTCATCTGACTACTTCAACAGCAGAAAACTTATTTTTTTTTCTTTCGGAGAAGGAGTTTCACTCGTGTCACCCAGGCTGGAGTGCAATGGTGCCATCTCGGCTCTCCGAAACCTCTGCCTCCCAGGTTCAAGCAATTCTCCTGCCTCAGCCTCCCAAGTAGCTGGGATAACAGGCGCCCGCCACCACGCCCAGCTAATTTTTGTATTTTCCGTTGAAATGGGGTTTCACTATGTTGGCCAGACTGGTCTCAAACTCCTGGCTTCAGGTGATCTGCCCACCTTGGCCTCCCACAGTGCTGGGATTACAAGTTCGAGCCATCATGCTCAGCCTAGAAAATTTTTAAATACAAGGCCATGACCATAAAAAAAAAAAAAAAAAAAGCTGCCTAGTACAATGGCTCACGCCTATAAGCTTTGGGAAGCTGAGGTAGTAGGATTGCTTGAGCCCAGGAGTTCAAGATCAGCCTGAGCAACATAGTGAGACCCGTCCCACCACGCCCCTAGAAAAAATAAAAAAACTAGCCAGGCCTGGTGGTACCCCCCTATAGTCCCAGCTACTCAGGAGGCTGAAGTAGGAGGATCACTTAAGCCCAGGAGGCCATGGCTGCAATGAGCCATGTTTGTGCCACTGCACTCCAGCCTGAGTGACAGAGTGAAACCCTGTCTCAAAAAATAAAATAAATAATAAATGTAATAAAAATAATTAATTTACAAGTAAACTTAGAATGATTAGGAAAAATATCAAACATTTAACCTTTAAAGTGAAGAGAATACAACTTTATTAAATAACGTAACAGATATTCTTATTTACATGTCCACATTACTTCAGGTACACTTCAGTTGTCCAAACATTTTTTTCATCCACCCTGTGAGCTTTTTCATCTAAAATAATGCTCTTGGCCAGATGTGGTGGCTCATGGCTGTAATCCCAGCACTTTGGGAAGACAAAGTGGGTGGATTGCTTGAGTCCAGGAGTTTGAGACCAGTCTGGGCAACCTGGCGAAACCCCACCTCTACAAAAATACAAAAGTTTAGCGGGGCAAGGCCAGGCATGGTGGCTCACACCTGTAATCCCAGCGCTTAGAAAGGCCAAGGTGGGCGGATCACCTGAGGTCGGAAGTTAGAGACCCACCTGACCAACATGGAGAAACCCTGTCTCTACTAAAAATACAAAATTAGCCAGGCATGGTGGTGTGTGCCTGTAATCCCAGCTACTTGTTAGGCTGAGGCAGGAGAATCGTTTGAACCCGGGAGGTGGAGCTTGGGGTGAGCTGATCAAACCACTGTACTCCAGCCTGGGAAATAAAAGTGAAATGTGAAACTCTGTCTCAAAAAAAAAAAAAAAAATTAGCGGGGCATAGAAGCACACACTTGTAGTCCCAGTTACTCAGAAGGCTGAGGCAGGAGGATCTCTTGAGCCAGAGAACAGGAGGGTGCTGGGAGCTGAGTTCACAGCACTGCACTCCAGCCTGGGCCATAGAGCAAGACTGTTAAAAAAAAAAAAAAAGGGTGTCCTATATCAGCAATTAAAAAAAAATTTAAATAAAATTATGCTCTCTCCAAACTCCTCTACTTATCTTTTACCTAAGGTTAAAGTCTAGACTTCCCATTATAAAAAGGTATATTTCTATATTTATAAGCTACCACTGATGGGATACAGAAAACTGGTTGTTTCTTAGAAAATTAGGATTAACAGCTGGCCATGGTGGCTCACACCTATAACCCCAGCATTTTGGGAGGCCAAGGTGGGTGCATCACCTGAGGTCAGGAGTTCGAGACCAGCCTGGCCAAAATGGCAAAACTCTGTCTCTACCAAAAATACAAAAATTAGCGGGGCATGGTGGTGCATGCTTGTAGTCCCAGCTACTTGGGAGGCTAAGGTGGGAGAATCACTTGAACCTGGGAGGTGGCGATTGCAGTGAGCCAAGGCTGAACAAAATGGATCACTCCTGTAATCCCAGCAATTTGGGAGGCCAAGGCAGGTGGATCACCTGGGGTGGGGAGTTTGAGACCAGCTTGGACAACACAGTGAAACCCCAACTCTACTAAAAATACAAAAATCAGCCAGGTGTGGTGAAGGGTGCCTGTAATCCCAGCTACTCTGGAGGCTGAGGAAGGAGAATTGCTTGAACCCGGAAGGTGGAGGTTGCAGTGAGCTGAGATCACGCCAGTACACTCCAGCCTGGGAGACAGAGTGAGACTTGGTCTCCAAAAAAAAGCCAGAAAACTGGGATTAAAGAAATATGTACTTTTCACTAGATAACCTATTATATTCTTTGACTGTTTTACCAAGTGGAGGTAACACCTAGTCAAAAAGAAAAAAATTAAAAATAAATTTAGGCTAGGGCGGTTGTGCTTGCCTGTAGTCCCAGCTACCCAGGAGGCTAAGGTAGGAAGATCCCTTGAGGCCAGGAGTTCCAGGCTGCAGTGCATTATGATTGCACCTGTGAATAGCCACGGCACTCCATCCGAGCAACACAGCATGACCCTATCTCAGAAAGAAAAGAAAGAAGGAAGAAAACAAAGAAGGAGGGAAGTAAAGAAAGAAAGAAGGGAAAAGGGCCAGGTGTGGTGGCTCATGCCTGTAATCCCAGCACTTCAGGAGGCCAAAGCTGGCAATCACTTGAGTTTAGGAGTTCAAGAGAGCAACCTGGGCAACATGGCCAAACCCTGTCTGAAGGAAGGAAGGAAGAAAGGGAGGGAGGGAGGAAGGGAGGGAAGGAGGAGAAGAAACAGAGGGAGGAGGGAGGAAGAAATCTAGTACTCTTATATGGAGCTGTCCATCTCAAGTCTCTCACCTCAAGTCCATCCATCATCTCGGTCATAGCCACTTTTCTTACTACACTATCACCAAAACCATCATAAACAAAATTCTATAACAAGCACTTAAATATCAATGGGAAGCTTAAATCTTTTTACCTTTATATATGCCTTATATAGTAGGCAACTCGATAAATATTTGTCCAATGAATTAATGAACAATTTCTCTGAGGCACGAATGTCCCTTTTTTTTTTAGACAGTCTTGCTCTGTCGCCAGGCTGGAGCGCAGTCGCGAAATATCAGCTCACTGCAACCTGTGCCTCCTGGGTTCAAGCGACTCTTCTGCCTCAGCCTCCCGAGTAGCTGGGACTAGAGGTGCGTACCATCACACCCGACTAATTTTTGTATTTTTAGTAAAGATGGGGTTTCATTCTGTTGGCCAGGATGGTCTCCATCTCTTGATCTGGTGATCAGCCCACCTTGGACTTCCAAAGTGCTAGGATTACAGGCATAAACCACTGCACCAAGCTGCACTTCCCTTTCAAAATGCCCAGTCCCACCCATTTCATATTACTTGCTCCCATTCAGATGCTCCTAGTAGGACACCAAGACTGGTTCTTTCCACTGGGAATCTCTTCTATGTATACAACTGTATTAATAGTAAAATGTGAAAGTTGATCTAAGGATAATTAACTTTGAAAAACGGGTCACAAGTCAGATGAAGTTAAGCTGTGAGCCAGATTTGACATGTTTCCTATTACTTGTGTGAATTTTTTAATATCAGAATGAATTTGTGTAGTTAAAAATGATTACATTTTTAAAATAGTATATGTGACCAGTTTTTTTTTTTTTCTGACTGTGGTATCCTCCTCTATCCTTTGTAGCTACCATGCATGACATGGTCTTCAAAGATTCTCATGTTTGAGAATTTCATACCATATTTCACTGAATCTTAGACACTCATTTTTTACCTTTTAACATCTCTGCAATTGGGATTTTTCTTATAACTGATGACATCTTACAAGTGCTCTCAGCCAGGCAGTGGTTAAGACATAATTGTCATTGACTGAACATGTGAGAACATTAAGAAGGCCAGTATCGAAATTTGTAGAATAGGTGTTAGTAGTTGGAAAGAAATCTGGTGAACAATAGTAGAGTGGGGGGAACAGTGATGACTCAGATGTACTAGGAAATGTTCCAAAGCTGGAAACAAAAACAGATTAGTTCTATCTAATTGCAAAGTTCATTTAAGAGCAGGTTTTAGGTGGTTTTTAAAATTCTTTTGTTTATTTATTATTAGTTTTGTAGAGATGGATTCTATGTTGCAGAGGCCAGGCAGGCTGCAGTGAACTACTGTCATACCATTGCACTACAACCTGTGCAACAAAGCGAGATCCTGTCTCTAAAAAAAGAAAATGCTGCCTAATACGCATTTTTTTTTAAGATGGAGTCTCCCTCTGTTCCCAGGCTGGAGTGCAGTGGCACAATCTTGGCTCACTGCAACCTCCACCTCCTAAATTCGAGCAATTCTCCTGCCTCAGCCTCCAGAGTAGCTGGGACTACAGGTGTACACATCACCACGCCCAGCTAATTTTTTTGTATTTTTAGCAGAACAAGGTTTCACCATGTTGGGCAGGCTGGTCTCAAACTCTTGACCTCAGGTGATCTGCCTGCCTCAGCCTCCCAAAGTGCTGAGATTACAGGTGTGAGCCACTGCACCTGGCCAACAGCTTTACTCTTGATGACACAGAGGAGAATGCCATGGGGATAAACAAAGACAGTGATGATTCCCAATCAAAAAGTGATTTTCGGCCAGGCACAGTGGCTCATGCCTGCAATCCCAGCACTTTGGGAGGCTGAGGCGGGCGGAGGTCAGGAGTTGGAGACCAGCCTGATCAACGTGGAAAACCTCCTCTCTACTAAAAAAAATAAAAAATTAGCTAGGCATGGTGGCAATACGCCTGTAGTCCCGGCTACTCAGGAGGCTGAGGCAGGAGAATCACTTAAACCTGGGAGGCAGAGGTTGGGTGAGCTGAGACTGAGCTATTGCACTCCAGCCTGGGCAACAAGAGTGAAACTGTCTCAAAAAAAAAAGTGATTTTCATTTTTATTAGGCACCAGAATTATACATAATAACCATATAATTGAATCAAAGAATTCTTTTTTTTTTTTTGGGGGGGGGAGGAAGGGAGGAAGGCAGGAAGGGAGGGAAGGAAGAAGGGAGGGAGGAAGGAAGGGAGGAAGGGAGGAAGGGAGGGAGGGAGGGAAGGGAAGGAAGGAAATCAAGCAATGAGAGAGATATTGCCGACCTGGATCTAGAG